>VZSC01007359.1:321754-352599 GCA_013398225.1 Steatornis caripensis
CCGTATTTATGACCAGTTGCCCTTGGTAGTAGTATTATTCCAGCAACAATTCCCTTTCAGAATAATTAGTACAGAAATAAAGCAGAGTACCTTTAGTCTGAATTTCCCTGACAGTTCTCTGTCTTTCCTTTTAACTCCTGAATACATCAAACCACATCAGTAAACATTAAAAAAATAAATACTGAATTTTTAAAAGTTATATTGCTTATGTACAGAGGAAGTCTGTTTAAGATGTATTTTCCCTCCTTTTGCCATTAAAGATCACAAAATATCTCTCAATGAAAGAACAGCATTCCGCTAAATTTTTAAGTGCTTGTTCCAAAGAGCGAAAAAATTAGACCTGCTCAATGAAACAGCTACACAAATCATTTAACACTGATGAAACAACAGCAAATGTTTAATCTAGTGTCATCTGTGAAGCATTTTAAAATCTTTTTCCAGTAAATATTTAACTGAATTAGTCAAGTAAAAAAATATCTAACACACCACCTCCTCATGTCAATTAGAAACAGTTTGCAAAATTATTTTCTCTTTGAAGATTAAGTTGACTACATGTAGCAGTGTTCAAGAAACCCACACATTCTCAAAGATCCAGTCATCATCATCTGAACAACTCCAAAAAATGTTAACTTGACTCTAACCATTGGTGAAAACCAGAATTGATTGTAAGTCAATAGAATTAGGAAAGAAGAATTTTAAACAAGATTAATATGAGCAAAGTATATAAAGCTTTTATGTGATCTTAACAACTACAGATAAAAAACCAAGGAACTACGTAAAATCAATAACTATGCATGTTCAAGGCCTATGCCAACATAATGCGCCAATGGAGTTACTAGGCTTTATATGTGTTACAGTGCCATTACATAAAACCCAATTACCACACAAGGAGCTTATTACAGTTACAGCAGTGAAACAATCGAGGAAGGAACAGATATCGCCTAATGGCTTAAATTTGAAAGACGGAATTTTAGAATTTAAATTTAGGTCCTTCATTTGCAAAAAGAAATGTACATAGTAACACAAAACTCTCAGAGGTGAGCCATTATAACTTTTTCCTACTATTTAATCACAAAATGTAGAGTATACAACCAATGACTACCAAGGAAAAGAAAATTACGCACAAGATATGTCAGTCTAGTATTTAAAACACAACACTAATATTCGTAGTAATATGTGAAACACCTAATATGAATTTATTGTTCTTAGAGGGACAAGTCTGGCAAATGGTCATCATTTGTGTTGTTAATAATTTGAATCTTGTTTTTATCTTTCTGTTTACAGGAATTAATGTGGCCAATGCTGTGCATGATACAATAGATGAGGCAGTGTTGAAATGTACTGTATCCAAGGCTTTCCCATTCCGTAAGCTCAGTTCATAAGAAGAGATTCCAGATATTGCACAAAGCCAATTAAAACCACCCAGGCTTTCTCTAAGATCAAGACCAGATAAAATTTTTGCAGGGTCAGAATCACAGCACTCCTAGATTCCCAGTGAATTTGCTGATTTTTACATTTGGCTTTTACATGGAGAGGAGTAAAGGTTGGGGGGGAGAGGTGGGGTTATGCAGCCTGTTTGTTTCAGCGTAGATAATAAGACTTTTTTCCTAATGTTTGATTGCACTTCACAAACAGGTATTCTATAATACTATAGAAGACAATCAAAACAGCTTTACTGGGTGAGTAACATTATGATAGTTTCTGCGACAGTCAGTTTTTAGAAGGGTTTTACAAAAGCAGATTTAAAACATGGGCTTTTCTTTCTGCTGTTCCCGCAGGTGATTTCTGCAGAACATCTACTGATTTTCTTTCAAAATGTTATTGAACCACTGGGGTTATTTGTTATGTTTTCATCTACTATAGCGTCATTTTATTTCAGCGTTGTCATGTGAATAATAGGCAATCAGGGCTGAAACTTTTCAAAATTGCAGCCCTCTGGATGTTACAATTAAATCAATTACAAACTCAGAATAAACAGTTTTTAATCACATCAAACATTTCTGCTACAATATACCATTCAATTCTGTTATGATGGAAATCTAAAGTCCATAGAGTACTTCAAGAAAAAATACTGCCATTTATACAAAATTCCCGCTTAGCCTGATTAATAAACTGAAGCTCAGAAAACGATGTGCATGAAAACAGCTGTTCTTGCCAATAATGACATTTTATTTTCAATTTTAGTACTAACACTGTGTCAATCTAAACAATACTTAAGTACATTATGTAAGTATAACAACAGTGACACGACATAAAACAAAATGTACCACATTCAGGAAGAATCAAAAGTAAACAGTGCTGAGAGGAAGGCAATTGTCGCTGTGCAGCAGCTGGTGATGAACCATTGCCATCAGGAAGAGGAATGTGAGGCGCAGCAAGAGAGTGCTGCCCAATTATGCCATGCAGATGCACCGAAAAGTAAAACAAAAATGGAATATAATCCGATGACACGGCTTTGATGGTGGCAGTATTTTATACATGGGCAGGCACAGCCAGCAGAGCAGCTTTGTTGGAAGAAGATAAATTTGACAAAACCCTGTTCATTGCCTGTAACATGACATTCTAATGGTTTCACCTTATCAGCATAGGTAACCGTGTATATGAATAACTGAATTGCACTGGTCGTTTTCAAAAACGTAGCTCCAGAGGTGTAATGTTTAGGATTCCATCTTGCTATCTTTTTTAATTATCTGCCTAAATAGGATTTTGAGTTTTAAATATGTGGATCAGTGCTTGGGGGGGGGTGGTGAGGTTTTTTCCCCTTGGGTATCACCTATTTTTATAAAGGCACAATTTTCATTTACCACCCTTTGTTGTTCTTATTTAGGTATATGTGGAGAACAGCTTAATCTATGATCTGTAATAGTAACACCAATGACAGGCACTTATACTAGGCAGCAGTGAAATTGTCAAAATAATTCCTTATTTTATTTAAGGATCGTGGTGAACACTGAGATTTCCAGTTTGGGAAACAGTCCAAAACATATTGGCAAACCGAAACACTTCATGTATATATAATGGAAGTTGTCCTTCGTTTTTCGCTTCTTATAAATGTGCATGTGTGAGCAGAATTCAGGCAAATTGAACAGGATATTTTCCTGTATCCCTTGAGTCCAAAAGCTACAAAGATTCAAGAGATGCTGGTAACTGTTAGAGAGAAAGAGAAATTCACATGATCAGGGCATATGTAACAGGTGAATTTGGCTGAGTACTTGTCAAACCTAAGAAGAATCTGCGTAGCAGAGTTGTCCACTCTCAAATACACCTCAAATACACAGAACAGTGATCACAGAGACTTGAGGAAGGAGCAGTTAGCTGTGGTTATACATCCAAATCAGACTGTGCTGATACAAAACAGAAAACTGCAGCGATGCACAAAGCTGGAAGAAAACCCTGCCACAGTTCACCCTCTGATTGACTATGCCATGACTCAAGATACAGTCTCAATTTACCTAAACTATGAAAAATACCAACAAATAAATAGTACTATCATATGCCCCTTCACAACTTCAGACACTGAACAGGCATAGCTGAGAATGTATTCAGCTCACAAGCTGAAACAAATGCTGACAGCGACGTATACAAGACCATTTATGTTTTCTGAGATCCTAGACGTTAACACTGATACACTCAAGTGTTAAAACACGGAAATGAAAAGTAATTCTGAAGCTTCTTAAGCTGCATTGGTTTCTTTACCAGGAAACTGGGTGAACAGATGTTGATGCAGTTTACCAAGTGTAACCTGTTATCGTACCATCAAGGCAGGAAAACTGAAATTTGCACAGCACTTAAGCACTGCACTGGGAACAAATCTGCTCCTNTGGGTGAACAGATGTTGACGCAGTTTACCAAGTGTAGCCTGTTATCGTACCATCAAGGCAGGAAAACTGAAATTTGCACAGCACTTAAGCACTGCACTGGGAACAAATCTGCTCCTCTGTAGCAAACTCTTCCACCCATATTCGTCTTCTCGTTTTTATATGCCATTGGGCATATCAACAACTGGTTCCTTCATTTTTCTCCATTAGGCATAGCGATTTGTAGGGTTGTCCCAGTCGATACTTCCTCCAGACTGATGACCAGTGTCTATATATAAGCTATTGCAGCTGGCATTTATTACTTGACAACTTGAACCAGTAAACCTTCTGATAGATACGTACTGCTCAGGCACCAGTACTAACACTTGCTAAGCAGTGGCACCATTGACTCAGATGGACTTCACGTGAATCAATATTTTAAAGTACAAAATAAGTCTGAGATCAAATAAATTATTTGTGTATTTGTGAGAAAGAGACACCAACGGACTGGGGAACCAATGCTTTCGCAAGCTGGTGTTTGCAGGTGTCACTCACTCTTTGTTACAGGCTATACTTCTCTTTAGGTGTGTTTTGGACTTTTATTTTCACACTTTGTAAAGTTTTTCCTACTTGAGATCTGGGCAGAGATCATTTCTTACTAGGTTTTTTTAGGCCTATTTTGTTGTTTGGGTTTTTTTAAACCTGTGTACTCTTCTAAAATTCTGAATTAGGAATTGTTTTTGAAGAGCTTTTTGACATTTGTTTCTCTACAGGAGTTTCCAGAAAGATACAGAAAACTATTCTTCAGTATCCAAGGTATTGGTTGCCTTACACCTTAGGATGAAAAAAGAAAACCCCTCTTTAATTATTTCATTTGTTTTTAAATTATTTCATTTCACGTTATTACCCACAGATTTCAAGAGGTGGTTATGATGTCTTGGACTTTCATGTACCATATTGACAAGTAAAAGAGCTAGAATATTATAGAGGAGAATGTGGAGCATAAAACTGTAGCTATGAATTACAGACACTACTTCATAGTCTAAGGGAAGGCAACTGCACTGTAACCGTTAAACCTCAGTGACATACTCAGCCCATACCTCCTTAGTAAGAGAGAGGGCTGAGACTGAAATATTGTCGTGTGCGTTCCAGAACAAATGCATAAACTGATCCTACTGTATGTAAGAGGTATTGAAGCTTGCCAATTATATCGCGCTTTGAAAAAAATCTCTCTTCCAAGAGTAAAAAGGAATTTCCAGCACTGTCATTTTCTATATTGCCCTTGGCCAAAAAATTTATTCTATTTAGCAATGCCCTACAGCTTAATATGTTTGTGCTTGCCAGGACGCCACTCTTCCTGATGAAATATACTTTCTAAAAGCTCTTTTGGCTACCTTAATCCCCTGTTCTCTTATTCTTCCTATAAAAAGCAAAAGCACAAGAAGAACGGTGCCCACGGTGTTAGGAGCTCTTTGGAATTTGCAGCCTGAAATGTGTCGGTTTCCTTTTCCCTCACTTTCTACACCCATCACCCAACATCAACCGCTACACTAAAAAGAAGAATGCAATAACCATTTCCAGTTACACACTT
Source organism: Steatornis caripensis (assembly GCA_013398225.1). Classification (NCBI taxonomy): domain Eukaryota; kingdom Metazoa; phylum Chordata; class Aves; order Caprimulgiformes; family Steatornithidae; genus Steatornis; species Steatornis caripensis. The sequence goes on from VZSC01007359.1 coordinate 327,143, forward strand.
GCAGCTAATGATAAAAATCCCGATAACTTATATACGTATTTTGAAAGACAGGAAGTCAACTTCGGCATTTACAGAGGTGCATTATCTGGAAAAAATGATAACTTTAAAAGCATTTCTGGTTATAGCAGCAAGATTGAAATGAAACATGACTGCCAAATATCTACGAGGTTTTGAACAGAGAAAGGGCTTGTACTATAGTGATGAAATAAAAATACTCCTAAGCTAAATTTTCCCCTTAGATACTGTAAATCTTGTACAAAATCCAATGGGAGTGGGACAAATATATATGAGTAAAGAATTTACCCCCTGTGCTTGTATAATAGAAAATTAAGATGGTTAAAAATGGCACCCAAAAGATGAATGAATTTCTAAGGAAATAAATTAGGTTTGAAATTACTATTGGAACATATGCATTATACAAAAGATCATGAAATTCATTTCATCTGACATATCGTACAATGAGCTACAAGAACATTTGCAACTGATAGAAGCATGTAAGATCTCATGTATTATTCTTACAATAAAGATTACACCATGGAAGCCAGCTATTATACTGCTTATTGTGCTTTGCCAATCTGAAGGTCATGAACCAGGGATATGACCTGAGCACTGTGGTCAAGATTTTGAGTTACAGCGAGTATCATAGGAGTTGAGAGTCTGTTTCATACCCTACGCACGTTCACTTACCTGCAGCAACTTTGTCATACAAAATATAATGAAGAAAAGGAATTAGAACACACATTTGCAACAACCAAGGGAGAAAAATACATCATATAAGGCAGAAGTCTTCTTCTACAGGAATTTTATGACTGCAGGGATAAAATAGCCCAGATTTAAATGACTGTATATTTTCTTAAAGTTTCCAAAGGAAAGCAACATATGGATGCTCTATGTTTAACATAATGAAAAACAAACGCTCAAACCCCACAAAATTCCATTTAAAAAAGCTGAAAACTGCACGCAGAATCAAATGCAATATGTCCAAGAAAATACAGACCTGTCATGAGCATGTTCTTCTATCCAGAATTATTAAATCTACATGATGAAACTAACCTTTAGAACACATTTTTCAGGTGCAAGGAAAAATATTATATACGCGTTTTCCACATGTTTGCTGGAAGCATGAGCTTGAAAAGCGTGGTCTGCATTTCGGTCAGAAAGAGAAAATGCAGATGAAAACAGGAGGAAGGCTGCGTGGGGTATAACCTCACAATGTCTGCAATCTCTTCGTAAATACACATTATGTATTTACATGTACACAAATGTAAAATACACATTATTAGTTCGAATTCGGGATGGAGTGACAGCCGCCCTGTTTGTTTCTCTTCGGTAGCAGTCAATCAGAAGCCTCTAACAGTAGACATAGACAGTTTCTTCACATATGGTGAAGGTTGGAGGTATGATTTTTGAATACAGCTGAGCAGACACAAAGCCAAATAGCCCGAGGAATGAGCCATTCCTGGTGGTGACAGCGCAGCCGTCCCAGCAGAGCCGCCTTGGAGCTTCCAACTGACACACCAGAGCAGCCACCGCTTTTCCCAGCCAGGAATTTCAAATAATTGTATCCAATGCACCGTGCGTTTGCTTAGCCCTTAGGAGTCAGCAGTTCTGTTAAACTGAACAGAAAAACCGCTAAAAGTAACAAGGCTCAGAAAATGTTTGGAAACATATAACTACCACCTCAGGAAAACATCGAACTTATGTTTGAATCCATTTCTATTCAAACCAAACTTGATTCAGTGGGATTTATAGGTGCATTCAAAGTTAAATATGAAATGAATCAAAAATGAAAAAAGATAAATTTGAAATGAATACAAAGTACAAAAGTGCTTTGTAAGACTCTTATTGCTACTTTGGGACCCTGGCTACTTATGTGCTTTTCTGTAGCTTAAAACAGACGTGAGTGTAGCCACTCTACGAGTACGAACACACTGCAGCAAGGCTCTGTAGTGCAGTTGGGGATTTGTACTTGAGACTTGCCTTTAGGGCCAGGTCCTGTATCAGAAATTGTATCGATCCTTTACAAAACTGCAGAACTACCCACACACATCTACAATTTCTTCATGTCCATAAAGGAAAGCCCAGAAAGTATTTTTACAGTTACTTTCATGGAGCAGAGGAATGCATTCAAATTGTCGTTGTAGGCTGCTCTGAACTAGGCACATGCATTTAGAAAAAATCTCCTTTTGTCACTATTGAATGATTTTGTAGGGTAAAGACAGATGGACTTCACTATTTTGAAAAAAATCTCACAATCCTCCAATATTAGCACATTGCTGTGATAAAATCATAAGAAGCTGGATGTCACACTGTCTGATTTTGGTAATATATTAATGTGAAAGAAAATTTCCAATTTTAAAAAAATATTATTACATTTATTATGTGATATAAGTGTAATACCAGATTCTCAGGCACCATCATGGTGAGGATTTTACAAATACCATAAGAATTATAATGTGATATTGGAAAGGAAATCAAGAGTACTAAAATATTATTTTTGTACTCTACTCCTATGCTAAAAAAAAATGGTAATATTTGTTCAGAATTCATATTGCAGTCACAGATTGCACAAAGTTCACCGTTCAATAGACCTGAATGGGACAATCAAAGTCTAAAAGGGCCGTGCATTCCATAAATGGGGAACAGAGGTGCAAAACGTGTTGGGAGAGCATGGGGACATTTCAGTGACTCATTTTCGCAGAAATTTCCTGTTTGAGGGAAAAGCTAAGTAAATGTGTACGAATATGAAAATTGGTGGTGGTCTCAGTGAAGTGCCCGATGGACACCTCAGTGAAAACAGCAGGTTTTCCATTCTCAGAATACGAACGACGACAGTGGCTTCCTGTACCGCCCAGCCCTTACAGCAGAATTTAAGGCATCCATTCAAGGGATGAGAAGTTGGCTTTCATTGCTGGATTTACATACTTGCATATAACATGTTTAAAGTACCTCTCCGTTAAGAGGTGGACTAGCATATATATTTCGCACAGGTTACTGAACGATCACCAGCCAATAATGCCTCTCAGGTAGCGCCAAATGCAGTCAAATCTCAGTAAGGGAGTTGGAGGTGAAGGGTTGCCTATCAACAGTACCAATGCTGGGTTACTCAACCGCTCTTACATAATAAATCTTGTATCAGTAACATGCACAATTTATGGCAAACAAATTACAGATTTCACATGCTGCTCAGATTTGTATATACACCAAGAAGGAACGCGGCCCATAAACGAGATTGTTTGGAAAACATTTACTGCTGTCATACTGATAATGCATTTTAAATCCTGGGGTTATCAAAAAAGTGGATTTTTTTTCCTCCATGTTGCTTGACAGCTGAAATTAAACAAATCCTATTGAAGTACAAAGCTAATAGAAGGTTTACTATGTGTGTCATTAGCACCATCCATATAAGGAAACAGAAAATATGAGGTGTGGATTTTTAAAATATGGTAAAATGAGAGCACCGTTAGATGCATGTGAAGGTGTGACTTCAGGCTAGGCATTTCCTTATTAGAATCAAAGTGACTCTATCTTACATTAGTAAATAATCACTGTTGTGTGATTCAACTTGACATCTTTCAAATTATTTTATCATGCCAAAAATATATATCACATTTGAAATATGTTTTAACTGTTGCATCATCTTCATAAAATATATGGCAGAAAATGATTACTTTACCATATGCTGCAAAACTTCTTTACGTTCAGGCATGGTGAATCTTAAATGATCAGCTTAATTTATAATTTAGCATATCTTTTGGTCCTTGCTTTGATTTAACATTCTATTATTTACATGGACGACATCAACGTTCATATGCTAGATTGTTTAAATTTTGTATCAGTGCTCAGGTTCAACACAAACATTCCACTATGTTTAATTTTGCTTTCCTTTTAAATGAAAAAAAGTTAAATTTATTTAAGTCAAAGAGATTTAGCTGCGTCTGCTCCAAAAACACAAGAGACCACAAATTCTGCATGACTTTTGCATAAAGCTTGGATGCCTGTGTTTTGAAAATTTAACATAATATAATTTTCAAATGCGATTATTAAGGCAATTAGATGAACATGCTGTAATTTTAAACAGAAATCAGAAAGTTAGAACATGACAAAACGTTTTGGTTTGTTCCATTAGATGTGCAGCACATCATACAAACCTTTAAGACCGTCGGTTTTGAAAGGTGAGTATGTTTGGAGTTCTTGCTTTGGAATAATAGTTAGTGCTAAGCTCAAATTAATGCTTAAATGTGACAAATTGTTAAGATTATTATGTTAGCAAAGTTACGGACCAAATCATGGACACATATACAAATTCAACATAAATGCAATCCTGTATTTTTTAAACACTGAAGTATAAAGGCCAGCTTAGCACATGGACAAATTTAGCCCATATTTTGAGGTGACTTTTTTTAATAAACGCCTGCAATAAGTATATTATTTCAAGTTTTTTCCAGAATTTATCATATGTGCTTTAATATACGCCTTTCTCCAATACACGTTACTGTTCCCCTGTGCTTCTTGTCAGTTTATATCATTTTATCTTAGGTTGACTTTTTTCTTGTGTTTCGCCCATGATTATCTTCCATTTGTTAGTTTTTGTTAGAGAGCTGCCAGGCCAGAAATACTTCTCATCTACATAAAGGGAATTTTAAAATGCTTATTTCTTATGGCTAAACTCCCTCACATCTCCAACTTCTCTTTCTGTGTTTCTGAGAAGCAAATGCTCAAGGCAGAATATGTATGCCGCTTGTGCTGATGCAACCTTTATGAAAAAGGTGCAAATATTTTACAACTAGCAAGCTTGACAGATGTATTCACACGCGTAGTTCTCCAGCCCTTTCTTGAATCCACTTTCTTCAATGGCCTGGAATCAGGAACATGAAATAGGTAAAACTGGCTTTAAACTTTTTTTTCGTTAAAGCAGTACAGCTCTGTAGCCTATTAACATCCACCAAAAATATGGTTACTTGCAACACATGTATAAGCTACATACATGCTTATAAGAGAAGAAATCTTTTCTTTGGTTGGATTTTTCATGTGGAAGACAACTAACTTCTCTTACAGAAAACACAGATTCTTCAAAACTCGGAAAGCTACGAAAGAAAGAAACTTTTAGCGAAGTAAAACTTTGAAGCTTTGGGGAGAGCTGAATGATGTGATTGGCAACCTGCATTCTGTTACTTTCTTTTATGTTTATGTACACTTCTATGCCTGCAGCGCATAAATACTGTTGGTTAAACTTCTGTTGTTATGGCAAGTGGAAGTCACTGCAAAAAAATATAAGCGTGACAGGCAGTGTATGAGTAAAAGTAGCCACACAGAATTTTCAAAACAACTCTTTAGAAAGAAAGTGGTCTACATCTCTACTGATCAGTCGTGTTTTTCAAAGCGCTTTCTCATTAAACCACATTTCTCTAAAGTAAATCATACCAAATGGCAATTTCTGATGAAGCCAGACCCATTGCACGAGAAAACAAACAAAAAACCGCCCTCGTTTTCACTTTTGATCAAGGAAAAATACTGCTAATATTTTTCTGCAAAGAAAAATCTCAAACAAATATAGAAGCAAATGCCTATCTCTTATAAAGCAGAAATTCTTCACAAACTCTAAAAAAAAAATCCCACGTCATATCAAAGCATTTCTGGTACCATTTGTAAAAAAACATCAGTAGCTAAGAACAGATGCATAGGGTCAGTCCATAGGTCCATCTATCTGGCCAGTATCCTGCTTCTGACAGTGGCCTGAAAGAGATGTCAAAGAAATAGTACAAGAAAATACATAAGAAACAAGCACATTTCCCTAGAAAACTATCCCAGCCTACCAAGATGTCCTGCGTAGGGAAGCCGTTCCACAACCTTGACCATCCTTTCCACTCTTCCTTTCCTGTTTTTCAGTTGTGCCTTATACACTGTGACGTGGAAGGGATGACAGCTGCCTACAGGATGCAGATGCAAAAATGGATTTGCACTGGTTTGTTATACATTTCCTTCCTAATAATTCCTAATACTCAGTTTGACTCCTGAGCCCAGAATGATTGCAATCTTCGGGTAAAACTATCTATTATAACCTTGAGATCTTGCTCTTGAGTGGCAACGGTCATCAGTGCTGTTTGTGAAGTTAGGATTGTTTTTTACCCAGGTACATCGTTGTACATTTACTGACACTGGATTTCACTCCCCATTTTATTACTTAGTCCCTCAGTCTTAGGAATTTCTTTGCAGTTCTTCAGTCAGCACTAGTATTAACTACTAATGACCTAGTATCTTCAGGAAAATTGCCGCCACATTATTCATCCGCTTTCCCAGATCATCTATATTGAGAAGAACAGGTTTCAAATCCCAGTGGAACTCCACTATAACTTCTCTTTTACTTTTTTTCATTTGTTTGGTTTTTTTTTTTAAGCAGAAAACATTTAATAAAGCCATTTCTGCTTAGAATTAAGCAGACTTACTTACTTTCTAAAAGCAACTAAATTTTCAACAATTTATGTATTCAAATGCCAGTGGTTTTCTTCCTCAAAAATCTCTGGAGCTTGTTTCTGGTTTAGCGCAATGATTTCAGGTGTATCATTCCCAATTATTGCTCTGCTACTTGCATTACTTTTAGGTGCTTCATATAAAAATTATGGTCTAAACAGTAAAGAAATTATGTGTTAGGCTAGAACAATGTCACACTCAGTTAAGGATTTGCATGGAACTAATACAATTTTCTTAAAGAGCTGGAAGTAAAGCTACGGCATTGCTGCTACAAGCACATGCATAGTTTCTCTAACACCGCACTTTCTACTGACGGCATCAGGCAGATTCTTGATCAGCTCTGTCAATGGATGGGTACTCTCACAAAATTTTTGTCACTGAAAACCCTTTGTGTGCATCTAAGCTTAAATGGGTGAAAAATTGTTGCGACTACTGCTCTAGTAAAATACCTACTAAACGCCACAGTTTATCACTTAGCGTCCAAAACGTGCTGTGTGAATTCAGCGTGCAGCCATCCTATGCATTACAGCAGCTGCGACTTGAACTGGATGTGTCGCGGTCAGCAGACAGCAGCCACGTCAGGTGCCTGAAAAGACAGTGAGCTGCCTTCTGGCCATGCCTGCACGATCCTGTCTTGGATAGCATTTCCCCTTAAATCTCATATGAAGGGAAAACAAATTACAGAGCGGAGCCAGTCAAAGAGATTTTTTTTTTTTCATTTCTGCCGTATATTTCGGCTATTATACTTTAAAACATTTTAGAAGCGTCACAGGTTTCTGCCAAATGACATCTTTATGTTCTAGTTGTCTTTCTTTTATAGAGGAATACTTGTATAGCATGCATATAACTTCCAAACAGGGAGATAATACTAGCATTATGTATAAAATAATGGCATATACATAATACAAGCAAATACGTATGACATGGCATCTAATTTTTTGACCAATACAATCACAAAAATCTCAATAAGCATGCCTGATATGACAGAAGAAAACTGTGGCATTTCCTGTTCAAATTCTTGAAGAGCCTAAAAAAAATTAAAAAAGGAAAGAAAATAATTTATTATGAAGCAACAAGATATGGGTAAAGAAAAAGTTTAATTACATCTAAGCATATTTGCAGTGATTCATGATGGCTATTTACATCAAATGATTTTTTAAATATTAAATATTAAGTCCATTTAAATGTAATAACTTGTATGGCAAATTTTCATCTTTATTTCAGAGCCCTGCTATTTTAAAATTTGTCATTAGAGCTAATAAGAAATGATATTGAAACTACTCTGTACATTTAAATGAAGCATAAATCAATTATTGAAGCAAGGAATTTTTTCATCATTGTAATGATTATTGGAATAAATTTAATCCTGAGATGTTTCATAATGAAATCTGCAATAGTAAAAAAATTATATGGACTTAATTTTTACTGTGTGCTATTTAAAAGTGTTTCTCATTGATGAAATGTTTAAGGGAATATACAAGAAGTAGAGCTTCCTAGGTAATGAAATATAAAACTTGGGCTAAGTTGCCCTAACATGCTGGAATTCTGTATCTGATTTTTCATCAGACAACGGTATTGATTACTCCTTTTACTTCTTTCTCTATCCTGCAGCCTTCAGAAAGAACTGCAATGGACCAAAGGGGCTATAATCAGGTTTCTGACATTAACAGATAAAAGTGCGTGAAGCTTGGAAAATTTGGAAGTGTGAAACACTTACACTTACCTGCATCCCATTCAGTAGAAAATGAGAATAGCTGTGATATGACAGCCACAATGTCTGCCCAGTGTGTTGCTCTGAGGAGGGCAGTACGGTGCAGTGCGGTGGATGCAAATGAGGTGCCCAGTGACCATTTCATTATTCCCAGTCCTTTGGAACCGGCCAGGACAAGAGTTAACAGCTGCCCTTTGACAAACAATGAGGACAGGGCCGGTCACTGACAGAAATGTCCGCAAGTGTGCTGCGGAGGTTATTATAGCATCATCCCTCATCCCCTCTGCGCTGCTAATGACGCTAGCCTCATTTGCCTCTCACCAAAATGTCTCTGCGTCTTCTTCCCCTTAGGCATAGAGTAATCTTCCCAAGCTGGTCTGCAAGCCCGCTACCTCCTTGTCCTTCAAATCTCTTCTAACGCAGACCTCTGTCACAGTATCTCCCTGGCATCTGCCTACTGCTAACGGACCTGATTCAGAGGAAGGTGGGAGCAGCCGACGGGTACTTCCTCCATTTCTGATAGAGATGCATATATGTATTTAAGAACCAGGCTGTAGAATCCCAAGCACTTCAGATTATTACTTGCCTTGGAATCAGTCAGCTCTGCTCTGAGAATTTGCATTGCACCCGTTCCTCGTTCAAAGTCTCTGACCGTTTTTCCAACAACCTGGTACAGAATGGACCGTTCAAACTGGAGTGTCACAGGCAGTAAAAGTAGCAGTGACTGTGAATGACACGGCACGACTTGCCTCTATAAAGCTGACATCATTCCAAGTCATCTTTCTACCTTACAATGACTGTTCCACCATAAAGACAACTTTTGCGGGGATGAGATTGGACTCATCTTCTGCTGGTTAACAGTTCAACAAACAATTAACATCCACATACGTTACTCATGAGGCGAAAGCCTTAAAATCAACTTTAATATCTGAGATTTTTTTTCTTTTTTGTTTTCTTCTGAAGAGAACACTGTCTATAACTGTAGTTATACTCTTATTAAGACCATCTGACTTCTTCCAAGCTGGGTTGGATTTTGGGGTTTTTTCGGTTAGAGTAAAATATTTGTTATTGGATAAAACCATGTGTGCGCATAAGAATATTAAGATATATATGTTTGGAATACTGCATATTTATTTAACGATAATGCCAAAACACAGCCACTTATCCTTTATAAATAGAATTCAGTAGAACGATATTTTTTTAATGTGATTTAGTGGGGTTTTTTTTCTTTATTGTCAACTGTATTTTTCTGTATTTCACTGTATTGTCAACATGTTTTGTAAATAAGCATATATAACTACAGTAGAAAGACACAAACAAAATCCAAATGAATATTCATAGCCACGATAGCTGTACTGTTGACAGGAAGTTCACAAAAGCGCAACAATGCAATAAGGAAACTGAAATCCTTTCCATCAAACACAAATATAATGTGGACATTAGACTTTTGGAGACTGACCCTATGATCTGGCTTTTCCTGGACCCAGGAAAAACTTCTGGTTTTAGCAGGGATGATCTGCTTGGAGCAGTTATGCCTAGGTTATAGCAATACTAAAAACGTAAAACAAAATTTCCCTCAGCTTCTGCGGAACCAGCATTTATCTACTACAATCTCACACTTCTCATTTTCTTCAATCTCATAAATGGAACCAATTTATAATTTTAGATTTTCAAGCTTGTTTCCCTAAGAAAAAATGGTGATCTGATTATCCTCTCTATCAATGTCTGTTTCCCTTAACCATGTATGATTTTTAACTTGGTTTGACCAAATTTTAACCAAACTTGACAGATGTTGTGTAAATACTTAGCCAGGTAAAGTGCCTTGCCTGAGGGAAATCTAACCTACTCCTAACAGATGCAGGAAACAGAGGATGAAGCCATTGCAAACCAGTTTCATTATTTTTCTGCCATCAGAATCTTTTTTGAAAGGTGCAGGTCTATTAGACTGAGCAGTGCTAGGGAATCATTAAGATGTGATTTCCAAGTTGGACTGTAGTCATTTGACCTATGATGAAAAACACTTCTGCACTTCACATTTGTTTTCGTTCATTTGAATTACAGTGTAAAAAGACAGTTGTGCCTAGACAACAGGTTCCTTCTTTGTACTGACATGCATTCTGATTCTGAAGTTTATTTGTTAAAAGAAGTATGTGTTTGTCTGCTCAATATCTCTATTTGCTGTGTAAAAAAAAAATAAGAACCTTTATTCTGTCCCCTCCCTAATAATGCTGAATTGCTCCAGACATCATCACAGGGACCATGTATTATATTCTTTCAAATGCTCTGAGCAGTGGTGTCTCCATTTTTTCCCTTTACAGCACTATTAGAAAAACCTGTTTTACTCTTACTAACACTACGTTAAAGGAAATAAAAGGGTAAGTATACCTAACCCTTTTAAATAGTCCTCTGCCCACTGGTAAAACAAAACTTTACTTCTAATAGGTGTGCAAGAGTCAGGGCACTGAATTCCAACAACATCTAGCTTTGCTTTTTTAATTCCTTGTTTAAAGACAGAATGCTTTTTTCCCTCCCCCATGGGGAAAATGTCTTCTAGAAGACAACAGAAAGAACCTGGAGGATAATGTTGCCAACAGCATGTCAGAGATGATTACTGCAAAAGAAAAGAGAACCTCCTGTTTTGACATTGGGCAGCCAGTAGAGGAGAGTGAAAAGAAGCTACAAAAAATTGCTTACATATATAACTCAGATCCAAACTGTGCAATTGTTAGCCAGTATACTTCTCTTCTTTGAAAGCATGCTCAAAAAAGAGGAAAAAAAGAAAAAAATCACTCCGCTTTTGACTAGATCTTGTCCAGTGTAAGAAAAGAGCGGTATGTCAACATGACAAATGGGAAGATGGCTACAAATGACTAAACCAAAACTATCTGTGGGGTATACAAGGTACCAAATCAAAAGAGATTAAACTGCAGGTCTGATGATCCTGGGTCACTATTCCTGGCCAAGCATTTGTTTACAGCTAAGATTTAAAATTAATAGAATGCATATTGATTAAAGGTCGTAATTTACATAGTATGCCTTGAAAGACATCCTCGGCCCAAAAGGGGAAAAAACGAGGAAGAAGACGCAAAATCCTCGATTAGACTATTAAAATGGAAAAGAGAAATAAAAATGAAAATATTTTTACTCTGCATAAACTTACCACATCTATGAATTTCTCACTCCAATTTGCCATGCAGTTACCATGGAATTCCCTCAAAAAGATTAAAGAGGGCATCTTCACAGTTATACTTCCCTACGCAACGATGATTTTACCTTTTTATTTACAGATATGTTTTCTAACATACAGCTAACAAATTCTAACCCCAATCTTAATCACTGTGTTACAGAAGCTGGGATTAATTACCCAATATACAAACAAGTGGACAGTTGTGATACAGAGAGGTTGCATTCAGTATTTTTGTAACTGTTACCTAACTCTTGCTACGTTATAATTAGCTGCATGGCTGGATTGCCCAAGAAGGTCTAACTGATCCTGATTTAGTTTGATAAAGATAGATAAATTAGTCTTTCTTATTGTGAGCTCTTTACATGTTGTTCGTGTATACTGAAGCCCGTGTTTTCACATCTCTGCTACTTTGTTGGTAGCAGAGGTCAACCTTTGCTCCAGCGTCTTCCACTGGGATGGCCTACGAGGGTGTCATGGGCAATTCCAGTTGCTTAAGAAGTGAGAAGAAGCAGAATCCTTCATCAACAAATACATTTGACTTCAGGGAACTTGATTTAAGTGTTCCCTGCTCATGTTGCTACAGACTCCCAATCTGCATGCTTCAGATTAGTTTCAAGGAGCATTTTCGTAAACTGTTTATAAATACTTTGCCAAGGCTTTGCCACTAGGTTTTGCCACCTTTCCTCTGCTACTCCATGAGAGGTGTGTTTAGGACCTGTCACTATCTGCTGTAAAGAGGAAATATTTCCGTGCAACTTTTTTCAGGAAGCGAAGCAATTAATGTGACTATCTTACAACCCATGCTATCTTTTCTATCAAATTTATGGAAACATAAGAATTCATAATAAAAAGAAAAATAAAGCTGCTGGAAAACGTAAGGATTATAAGAGGTGAAAAAAAGAGAATGTAGAAACACTAATCAGATTCTCTGTCTTTACTCACATAGAACAGTCAGTGGAATGAAGAGGAGCTTTATCTCATTAAGGAAGGCGAACATCTGAACTGGACATCTCCATTCCTGTATCACATATCCAGTTTATAAAGTTATGTGAACCAACTATCTCATTACTTTAAGTTGCAAAACACTTAATTTATTCATACAAAATTGAGTGTTCTATTTTACAACGTGTTAATCCAGAGGGATCAGAAAATGATTCTAATAGTGAAACATTTAAGTATTAAGTACTGTATATTTTATTGATTTACATGACAGGTGAAAATATATCTCAGTTATAAGGCTGTCAGAATAAAAGAACCTCCCACAATTTCAACCTAATATACATTTGGGGGTGGAGAGGTTGATATTCATGCAAAGAAGAACAATTTAACCTTTGAACATTGCATTTTGCCTAACTTTCAGAGGCTGTTTCGCAAACTTCTCTCTGTATTCCTATAACAACTATAAAAGGACTTTCACTGAGTAAAAAGGACAGGTAAAACCCACGTTGGAGTCAAACCCTGACCCATGTTTTTGTTTCCCCCCTCCTACAAGAGCAGCTAGAACTACAATTTACTTCACCTTTTCTGTTCCAGGACAAAATTGATCTAATGCACCCATTCCACTCATTAGTGCTAAACCAAGGTCCTAGCTAGTCTCTTAATGTGAAAGCTGATTCTGAGTCCCTTTCAACATCGACCATCCTGTGATTCTGTGAAAGCTACTTTAGCTGACAGTTCCTCAAGTCTGGAGCCAAAATACTAACACTAAGCACCTGATCCCAAACGATGAGCATGCTTTCACTGCCTTCGTTAGCCTCTGAATTACAGTAAGATGCACTTAATTATGATGCAATGTATTTATGGTAATGTAACTATACTCTTTGTTGCTGGAGATGGGGAAATACTATTCTCACAGGCTTTGCACAAAGGCAAAATAAGTTAGACAAAGATCTGGCATTAAGTCATTTGTGTATGTAAGTTTGAACTGATTATGAAAGAGCATCCATTTAAAATGTCATACCTTGCTAAGATGTTACGATGCTTTCCAAGGTTTTACTCATGTATTCTAAAATACATAAGGTGTAAAACGTTTCCTATGGTGTTGATCTAACTTCAAACAGGGCAAAGTGCTTAAAGCCTTTAAAGCTTTCTCTTATAACATATTGCCATGTTCTTCCCCTTCCCCCAGACCTGGCATGGGCACTCATTTGCTTTACTCGGACACTGTCATGCAGTAAAAGTGGATGGCCTCATAGTGGAAGTAACTGATCAGAAATACACAGAACATGCATCGTTCAAGCTCTGGTTTGTGAATAATTACAAATCAGAAATAAAATCAAATCCCTCGGTGAAAAATCCAGACACTGAAAAAAACAAAAGATTGAAATTCATCAGCAAAAGTTTTTTTCATACAAGCGGTTCGCCCAGCTCTATTAAAGCTGCTGGAGAAATCTTTTAGAAGAGACCCATTAAGCACTTCAAGTGTGTTATTTTCGCTCTGGGCTCAGAGAGTCTTTTTCTGTGTCATTGCACTGGTCCCACTCAGATGAAACAAGCAAATATAGAAATATTGGCAGCTTTCATACTTGCTTTTTGTCCCAAGCCCAGCGGGTGAACAGCACTGAATTCCCTTGTTTGTAAGCTTTTCCAAATGAGCCTAAAGGGTCTTGCTCATCAAGGTTGAAATATCTGGCAAATAGTAACATCTCTAGATCGTAGCTTATAATTAGAGTTGCTTGAGCCAGTTCAAAAACAGTAAATCAAGCCAGAACGTGCTTTATTGACAAATCTATTTCAAGTAAGACCCCTTTACATAACGAGAGAGCTCACATTTAAAAGTTCATATCCAGCAAAGTATTCTTAGGTAGAATTTTCTTTTCAAATTATAAGCCCTGGACTCCAGTCACAAAGTACAGCTAATTTTGAGTCAACTGTGAAAGAAACAGCTTTTCTGGAGAAGTAAGCTGAGAATGACTACATTTTAAAGACTTCAGCATTGTGTATGTAGTATATCACAGAGGAAAAGTGCGTTAAGTGGAAACAGGATGAGTGTAAAAAGAGGAATAGCGTGATAAAGCTGTATCCACTGAACCTGAATCCTGGAAATCGGAGAGGGAGGACTGCATTCAGAATGAAAAAAAAAAACAAAAACAAAAACAAAAATCAAATCCACAAACCAACCCCCCACCCCCAAAAAACAGGTTTGGGAATATTTATTAAACTGGGAGACAGGGACAAAAATGATCAAGGAGCTGCTGAGATTTGAGAATGTAAGTAGGAATTTAGGAAAAAAACCGCTGAAAAAGATTTTATTTGGTTTGTCTTCAAACATTATTTTTGACTATGAAGCTCTAAGCAAAATTTCCATAGAACAGTAAGGTTTACAATCTTCTCCCATATGGTCATCCAGTTTCAGTTTAGTGCAACTAAATTTAAAGTTAAAATGTTTTAACCAATACTTTTTAGCTACAAAATTTGTTTCCTGAGTTTGTTCCACCAAAAGGAAAAAGACATACATATATAACCTACCACCTTTGCTATTACATCAACACAGATGATTACTAGCTCTGGGGCTAAAAACACTTCTTTTTCCAAACAGAGTGAAACAGAGAAGTTGTGCAGCTCAGATGTAACAATATCCTCGTGCACCTTACAAGGATCAAACACTACGGAGAAGTATGAAACCCATTGACGCAGAGGTAACAGATACCTCCCTAGGTTTGAAAGCTTCCTCTGATTTGTGTCTTGTTTCTTGAGACTGGAAAATTCAGAAGGTTTTGTATGGTTCCTTGTAATGTGCTTCTTTCAGTTGAACTGGAAATATAATTTTTACTACTGTTTGTTCTATTTGCTTTCCAGGATGATCTAGGTAGCACAAATACATGAAAATGGACAGATAACAGAAAACAGAATGAAATTACTATTTCGGGCTCCAAAAAAAAGATCTCTCCCAGTCACCTTTTGTTTTACTGAAACCTCCCCATTTATTGCTATAGAATTTGAGGTTGGATTCTAGGGTAAATGAATATACAAAGGTTCATTCAAGGCAGACTGTTTAATCACATTATCAAGGTCAGTAATGAAAGATCTCAATGCATATTAATTCCTCATTCACCCTTTTTGCTACATAGTCTTCATAAAATGCCTGTGCTAGTCCTAATTACTTTCCTGTTTGCTTGTGGGATTGTGAAAGAGAAAAGACAGATTCCCATTTGTATTTTTTAAAATGTCTCATAACATAATTGTAATACTTTGCATGCTTTATATAATTTGCTAATAAATACAGTCAACTTGTGAATATTTACAGTGATAAACAGGAAAAGTATACAATCTGTGTTATTTATGATTTTCAAACCATGAGGAAAAAGAAGTTCCAATAAGTGGCATTGCCACAGCTAGCAACGGGATTCATGGTACCTAGAGTATAATTCATTTATGTCAAATATCTGAAGCTACCAGAGCACACAAAGACCTTGGAAGCACTTGTATAGAACTGACTCTGTACTTTCTATTTATATTCTAATGCCTCATTTACCCCTGTAAGATGCTTTGTGAATTCATGCAACTTTAGGCTCTGCTAGGCTTGTTTCCTGAGCTGTGCTTGTAATGGTCTCAAGCTTTCTCAGAGAAGACAGAGGAGACTCTGATGAAGGACTACATCCAATTTGATGGCGAGCCTGTTGCTTTGTTTACAGCAATAGTTGTTAGCAAGCTCCAGTATGTGCACCTAGTGGACTGGGTAGTTCTGCGTGCTTGTAACACAGGGGGAAAATGCAGGAGAGGGAAACAGATTTCCCTGCAACAGATACGTTGGTGTTAACACAAAAAGTTGAAACCACCTTAGATGTTCAGTGGCGCATCAAACTGAACCACTGGTCTCCTTTCCTGCAAGACGTTTACCCCAAACACCTGATGGTTTGATCACCACTCATTTTTAAAAAAATTAGTTAGTCATGAAAGGGCCTAAATCCCTCCCTGAAAGAAAATAAAATCTAAGGGAATGAGGTTTTAAATCCCTTACATATCTTCTGAAAATGTTGCTGATGCCTAAGCATCAAGAAAAAGTTTATTGTGAAAACCAACTATGATACCTGGACAGTTTATACTCTTGGATAAAGAGTAAACAAAACAACTCCCGTTCTCTCAGACTGAAACCTTCTATATGTGGATATTGTTTTCTCTGATGTATTCTCAGGTGCTTAGAGAAGAAATATTCAGTTTCTCTTCCTGAAAGGAGAGTTGCAATTCACGTTAACTATATAATATATGAGATCTCTAAATTTTATTTGTCTGCAAATTCACGCACATCTTTCTGCCATTCCAGATAATATTTAAGCACAGTAAGACTTTCACTGAGTTGAAACCTTTTATTTCAATCAAGATATAAAATAAATCTTTAGTTCATTGGGATTTATTCTTCTCATGTTCTAGTCGAAAATAGCTGCCCACAGCAATGTCTGAATGGCAACAATTTGTATGTCCCACTCAAAGAAGTCCAGCAGCGAATACAGTTAGAATGGAATTAATAAATACAATCAAATTTTGGCAATTGCCCAAGTAGAGCATATTATACTTGCTGCTGTTGGTGGTACGTACAATGAAATGTTGGAAACAAAACTTAATATGTGTAAAATAGAGTGGGAAGCTACTTGCTGTTATATGTCTCCCATAATACATTAGGTAACAGGAGCTTTTTAAAACCTCTAAATGAATTCTTTAAAAGACTGCTTTGGTTTTTGATAATGTGTAATAGTAAAACTAATAGTAATACTTATCACATCATGCAAGGATCTCGAAGTGCTTTACAAAAGAATATAAGTACCATTATCCCCATGTTACATGGAGGAACTGAGGTATGGACAGGGTGTGTTAACACCCCATGGCAATAAATAAGTCAGCAGCATAAGAATATAGCCTGTACCTCTTAAGCTTTATGTCCATCTTCTTCTTGCTGAGTAACATCGCCTCCAAAATTCTTTCTAAGCAATGCAGGGGTTTTAATACATCCTTCGGCCCTGTGAGTGTTTGCGAAACACTGTTTGACCACTGTCCAGTCACTCACTATTTGCAGCCTCTGTCCTAATCCCCATGTAATCCCTTCAACCATGACTTCCTCATCCAACAGATCATATTCACAAGCCACTGAAAATAATATTATAGAAGCACAGACCTGTAAGAGACATCATACCGTGAATCTGCTATTACTGCGAAATCATGGAACTTTTCACATGAAACAAAAGCTCATGATGATTCCTACAGTTCAGAGAGTGCTTTCTCATTGGTAGTGTTGAATGAGAAGGACATCTGAGGTGGAACAAAGCATAGAGGGATAATTTATACAGGAGCAATGCACAAACTCTCATAACACAATCACAGTGATTAGCCTTTTCAAACATCATTCTAAGAACAAAATTATGCAGAAAAATGCTTTGTTAATACCTCTGCAGAAAAGGAAACAATTCAGATTTCATCCGAAAAGTATTTTCATCCTCTTAAGAAACTTCAATATAGTTTTCCTGGAAATCTTAGGTAAATAGTAATGCTCCCGTCACTGACAATACCATAAAGAGAGACACGAGAAAGTGTCGTTTCACTGTGTGTTAGCTAACAGACAAACATTCTGGCTTGTGGTCTTCCGGATTTTAAATTCTAGCGAGAAATAATATCCACGTATTTTTATACCTTAGTAGATAAATTCTCCTCTGATTCAGATAGGAAATGTCTCCACACAATTACACGGACTTTTAACGCCACTTAAAATATTGCTTCTTATTGGCTTATTATTACCTTTTCAATCAGATTCATGGCCAGAGAAATTACTAGAGCTGCCATTTCAAACCATAAAGAAGTCAAGGGTATCTTTAAATTTGGAGATCTTGAAAGAGCTGTTTGTTTTTTCCTAATAGCTATCCCTGAGTAGTTTTTTGAATGTTCTGAATAGAACTAGAACATAGCAGATTTCAAATTGCAAATAACATTTCACACACTTTTTAAATCAAAGTTCACCTTTAAGTGGTTTAATCAGTAAATATATCACCTTGTAGGCATAAGAGAACTTACAGTCTATCAGATAGTTTGACAATATCAATGACAGTGCAAAATTAAGCAGCTTAGATAATTTTGTAATTCATGTAAAAGCCTATTTCCCTCTTTCAAATGTAGGTCCTTACAGCCACCAGGTAGTCATAGCATCATGCAAATTATTTCATGATCTCATACGGAGTGAGTCCTTTCTCATCGTTTTCAAATGAAGAGCCTGGGCAGCAAAGTCTGAAAGAAGAACATTCCCAGCATGTGTCACTGTATGCTTGTCCAGCTCTTGTACTCTTTGCTACGCAGCTACTCTTGGCCACCGCGTCATACAGGATATTACAATGGACAGACCTTTGATATGATCTGGCACTGCTGCTCTTATTAGAGAACATTATAATAGAGTGAGCAAGCTGTTAAGCAACATCAAGACTGGCCTCTCAGTTGACAATACCAAGAACTGAACAGACGACAACTGAACTGCTAGAAGTTTGTTCTCTCTATATATGGCTTGAAACATACTGGGAGGAGAGGTAGCTAACATATGCTCTACCATTATCAACACTTTTCTTGTCCTGTGAAAAAATCAAGCTTTCAAACTGTCATTTTGCAAGAACATCAAATACATGCACTTTCACACCAAAGAGGGAAATTTCAGCAGTACTTGGAATTAGTTCTTTCTTTTGTGAGATCGTTTGTGTACATACACAATAACTATAGCTTTGTAATGCTATAAACAACTGGCATAATATAATGTAATAAACACTCCCAAAAAAGATGCATCAATCTACTTTCAAACCCACCCCACATAAAAAAAGTTAACTAGACATGCTGGCAATGCACTCAAAAGTCAGTAGTGCCACACTGTGTCCTACTGTTGAATAATAATTAAAAAAAAGAATAAAAAATCAGAGATGAGGGTAGAATGCTCTTCAGCAGCCCCACATCTGCAAATGCAGAGACAATTAGCTCCAACAACTCAAATGCCCTCAGTTTTCACTCTAAAGCCTGAGAAAAGTTGGTTCCTACTCAAGAAAGACCCAGGATTGGAGCTACAAAAGCGCTCTGAGCTGGAGCACAGGTCCAGCAGCAATGCTGTGAGGAGCATATGCAGAATCCTCTGTCATTACTCCAGGAAATGACAAGGTTTTGGCATCATAATTTAACATTGCAATGTGGTCTCAATCACTTTATATAACATTGTTTTACCATTGTCTTGACATAGTAAAGTGGTCTCCATAGACTTACATTGGCATAATTTTGCCATCGTCTTGACACTGTAATACAGTCTCTACAGACTTGAATTGAATTTTTGTCATTGCCTTGAAATTGTAATGTCCTCTTCCCAGGCTTGTCTTCATAGGCACATCCTCACCATGGGCTTGTATTATCTCATCCTCATTCTGAAACTGCTGGGCACTTTTATTTCCTATTAAACTTCGAAAAATATGCTGTCTGTAAACTAATCTGTGCATGTAATCAGTGACTATTTTAAAACTCCCGCCTATCATTGTTTTATAGGATTTGGAACAGTTTCTCAAATCAGAAGTCATTCCAAGAAAATCCAAACACCGGTAAAATGCTGAAAGTACATGCAAATAAGCTAGGAATGTGTATCTGTTATGTTCAATATTAACTGGCTTTTAAGAACATCTTAGGTGGTGCCAGATCATAACGGCTTTGATTCTGTATTCTCTACTCTGTAGGACTGCTTAGAACACTTGAGAAAATGGCATAAACTGGTTGACCTAAGCATGCTTCAGCACAACACCGCATCTTTGCAGCTCAAAATCATTTCAATCCTCTGTTTAGTATGAATGAGTCATCAAGCATTTTCTGTCTTATGTTGGATAAACCTGTTCAGGACACTTTCTGTTGGGGGACTGCTACTATTGGTCCCTCTTCTTGACAAAAAAATACTGAACGTACATAGCCTTTCAGCTTTACTTCCTCTATAAAGAAGTCCAAATCGAAAGTATTTTCCTTCCTTCATGAAGATGACAGCAACATTTCACATGTAAACACTTGCTGATTTTTACCTCGTTTAACAAATGCCACTAGAGTCTAGATTCTTACAGCATCAAACATACAGTAAAATACTACTTTAAAGAAGAACCAGGACTCAACATGTGCAGAATACTTACAGGTAAGTAATGCTGACTAACAAATTAGAAATTCTTGGCTTGTTTGGCAGCCATACGGTATGATTTCTAAAGGAACGGGGCATTTCCCTTACATGCTTAGAGAACATAAGGCAAACTGATTTATACATTGGGCAGTCTCGAGAAACTCGTTTGTAATCAGTTAGTCAACTAGCCTTTTAGTGAATGTACTAGTACTTACCTTTTCCTCGCTGTATCCTAAAACCTGTTCTTACAGAAATGTAGGGTACTTTCCACTGGGCTCCAGCTGAAAGAAGCATCTTTAACATGACAATGCGTAATGTTTTTAGGAACATTAAGTTCAGCATACTATTTATACACCATTTTCCTTCAAAGATGCAGGTGAAATTGCTCTTGCTTTACTAGTAATAAACCGTGGGCATAGAAGAAGAGTGAAGTTAATTTTAATGATGTATGAAATCATTAATGTCTTCAGAAATAAAGAGACTGTGCCTGAAAATTTGGAATGCAGAAATAATACAACAGAATAGTGAAATTCTGAAGTTGATAGTGTATCTCAATTAGAATTGAAAAGTAATAAGGTGGCAGTCTTGTGCTACAGAGGGTGAGATTCAGACGCCTAAACATAGGTGCTTACTGTCAGCCAGAGATGCTCGGGTGCCCTGCCTGTCCTACATACTCCAAAAGGGTGTAGACTTCCTGCAGGTCTTATCTTCCACCTGTCAGCTCTTGCAGACGCCTTGTAATATCCCAGGGCACTTCAAATGCCCCCAGATACCTATGTTTCTGCATCTAAGTCACATCCTGGAATCTAAATTAAATTTAGAACTTAGTTGGGCTTTCACTGACTTATGTCAGTGAAGTGAAAACAGCAGGAGTAATGTTAATGGGCTTTTGATAATGCGTAAATGCTGTTTATGGCCAGCAGAGCTTATGCAATTTGCCTAGTAAGGGTGGTGCAAGATTTTTTTAACACAACTTCAAAATAAAGGTTAATAAAAGAAAATAGTTGGAAATGATAAAAAAGAATGCATGTCAGAACTTAGAGAAAAAGCAGTCAAGACAACTTTAATAATAATTTTCGTGCTCTTTTAAAAACCTCAATGGTACAGCAATAATCTGACCTAAAAACTGTTCTTTCTCTCAGAGTTTAATATTCACTTTCCTTTGTATCAAAATAGTATTTGTCATAATGACATGCAAAGTAACTGAATGCTATGTAACACAACATGACACAATATAGTTAACAGAATACATTTAAAGAACAACACTCGTATTCTCAAATCAGATAGCCACCGTCATTTCAGAGAACAGGTATCTAATTATAAGTATGTGTGTGGACTCACGCAGAGCAGACAATGAGATTTCTGGGCTACTTGCAAACCAGCAGATACTGTGGTTCACTGAGTATCCAGATTATTTGAGGGCAGTTTGTCACATCTCTAGATATTTCTTTAATGAGTTCTTTTTGCATTTACCAAGCTCCACGTTCGTTGTTTTGTAAAAATTCTATTTGTTCAATTCTAGTCTAAAATTGTTGAGTCTTTCCAAGCAAATTTATCTAACTTCCGGGGGGGAAATATGTATAAATTTAGCTTTGCAAAGATTTTCTATGGACAAATTAGACCAATAGCAGTAAATTTACGGTGTTGAATTGATACATCATAACAAGAAAGATGACCGGAATTATCCACTTAGTTCAAGTAGTGGTAAAATAGGACACCAGAGAGAAATTTATGGTAGTTTCTACAATACCTATTATCCTATTTAGGCCCTGATCCGATAATTGGGTTTGCCCAAGTGGATCTGATTGCAGGACAAGGGCTATATATTGTATGCTCTTCAAGGTACAGGCAATCAGGAATTTTTTTGCTGTTTGTGGGGTTTTTTGCATTATAGGTGAGGTCTAGAGCAAAGTAGATGCTACTGCAACGAAAGATAAAATATTGAAATGCGTCAATTAAAACATTTTCCTCTTTTCACTGTGTAGTGGTCTACACATATATTACACCAGCAAAGATTATGAAAATAAGAAGGCATTGAAAGATACACTGTGCATCCAAAGAGTTTGGGACTTTATTTCTATCCATGGTAGAAATAGAGATGGATTCTTGCCACCTTAATAACAACCACAGTTTAATACTGATTTATCAAAGCATGTCTCTGAAATTTCAACAAGAGTAGGCCAGAATGTCTGACTGTAAATAGTAATATTTAATATCTCACACTTCTATAAGACTTTTCAACCAAGGATGTTAAACTGCTTTACAAATATTAATTAAGGCTTAATTAAGCAATTAATCAACTGTGTCATATTACTTTATAATTGTGATTTATATTGCTCCTAGTGTGTGGTAGGCAATTTACAGATATATGAATGAATCTTCTGCTGAAATGTAGAAATTTAGATAATGTGGTCTTTCCTTGTTAATCATGACCCACAGATATCAAATATTTCTCTCTCATCTTCATCTTCGAACTCTGTACTATCACCATGATAAATCAAGAGTAAGCATCATCTACCTCTGTGTGGGGCAAGGTCCTATCCATGAAGATTTTTGTGGTCAGTTCCTTTGAAGCAGGAGAAAGCCACTGATGTTTCCTGTATTTCATCTTTCCCTCTCTCCTAGTTTGTATCTTGTACAGAGGTCTGAAGCTAGAGTGGCTCGCAGTGCCTGTGGCTATGCAATCCAGAATTTTACAGCTTTTCTGGGATCCCTTTGCTCTGTGAAACCTTGGGAAATACAATCTAGGGAATGCTCTATACCACAAGACAAACGGGTTAACCATGTTGCAATGTGACTGTCTCTTCACAATAACATATCTACCATTCAGTAGTGTAAACTCCCCACCACTGCTAAGGGCTACCAACCTAATTTAACAGCACTGTGGAAATAGCTAAATTTTCCCAATGAATGCGTCATAAGAAGTGCCCTTCCACAGCTTCCCTCTTTAGGAGTCAGTAAGAAATACCGCTGGCTTCATTTTTGTAAACTGGTGAGGCTATGGCAAAAAAGTTAACACAAAACGCTGCTCAGATACTATTGATTCTTTCCACAGTTGATTAAATAATACAAATCAAAGCACACTCACATGAACACACAGCCCAGGATTAAAGAACAGGAATTAATTTTATGTAATATTCACAACCAATAATTTGGTCAGTTCTATTCACAGATTGTATTTTTTGAAGAGGTAGTACAGAAATATTTTTCCTCTAATCTACATAAGCACCTAGTGACTCAAACTGATTGCTCAGTGTCCTAGAAATGCACAGTTCACAGTGCACGTGTCCAGAGGTGAAACCCATGAGTGGGGTCACGGCCACATTGATAACACCGTAGCTGTCCTTTTGTGCACGCCTGAAAAGTGCCTCCTGCTACTGCAGGTTGATAGGTCTATTTCTCATTATTTGTTTGCATGGGATCACAACTGTTCTTCAGATACTGGTAATTCAATAAAAGAGGTCTTCTCAGAGGTATGAAGACTGCCTTAATGGAGACAGAATTTAACTGGCACCAGGAAGAAGGGTCCACTTCCTCAGTTGGCTTGGCTTTCTACAATTGTTAGCCTGCTATTGCTTAACATGTATCAAATATTAAGCTCTTGCTTTTATTTGTCAAATATTAGTATTTATTAAATATTAAGTTTTTGCTTAATATTTATCAAAGCACAGCCCTACAAGCCACTGCCAGGATGTCATGAAAATAGAATCCATTTGTGATTGTGAAGCTTTCCCCTGTTACCATAGTGTTGAAGGTCATATGAGTGAAACAAATTAAAAGGCCATTTCTTCTAATCAGTATGCATCTTTACCACTTGCTATTAACAGCTTTTCCTTCAAAAAAAAAAATTAACTCGTATGTTTACCATTTTACTTAAAGTGTAATGCAAAAAACCTTAGTATTTTAAGAGGAGTTAATTATCTTACGTGGAATGGATTTGGATGTGGTCAAGTCACAATCTGCTAAAGCTTCCTTTAGTTTTAAACAAGTCTGAAAAAAAACAAAAAAAAAGAATCCTAAACATGAACTAGAACTTGTAGTGATATCAGCCTTTCAATAATGTGACTCTTCATTTGTGCCTTGATTCTATTTTGAAACTCTTGGCTCTAATCGATTATTAAAAAATAAATAAAATACAAAGTTTTTAACAGCATTCTTAGGAGTTAATCTCCGGGGTGTTTAGAGCCCTTGGTGCCTGCACTGTGAGATTTGCATGCACATTTGAAGAAACAAACAAACTGACTGGTTTTAATGGATTTGAATAGAATCCTGAGGAAATAGAAGCATCTTTACTGATCATAAGAGGAAAAAATAAAAATAGAGAAACTGGTTACAAAACTCAACTCATATTCAATTCTAAGCTAAAGAATTCCTGCAAATACTGGACTCCACCTAATGGACGATATGCATGAACTAGGTCATTTGCTACTACATATGCTATCGCTACGAACTTCCTTAGGCACTCTTCTTCCTCTTCTTTTTATAAAGAGTAAGATACTGCAGGGATCAAGACATGAAGCAGAGTATTTGAAACAACACCGTTGAAATTCCACGGTTTACATGTTGATCATGAACTGAATTAACAGAGAATTAATATGTTCAAGAATTCTAGGAAAATTCATGCATATATAATTTTATATGTAATACATTATTTTTAGTTCTGCTCCAAAGAGATAATTATTACTACTAAAATAGTCCTGCTCACTAACCAGGATATTATGATGGGCTTTGAAAAACTAAAGGTAAAAGGCCAAAAGTCTATCATGAATGTCAGGACATAGAGAAGATTCTCTAGCAGGTTAACTGCCTTGATAAAACGAGGTTATATTTCTTCATGTCTGTATACAGGCTGTTAGCGTTCCTGGGTATATAACTTGGCAAGCTAGCCTGCAGAAAATGGAAAAGATACAATTAAACTGTAAAATAAGATTTTACTAATTCTCTCAGATATATCTGGGAAGCACTCCTTCTTGTCAGTTGTACTTGCAGAT
>VZSC01007359.1:357745-412745 GCA_013398225.1 Steatornis caripensis
ACCCTTAGGCTTATTCAGCTGAGCATGTTTAGCTTGCCAAGTTTAAATATTTTCAGAACTGATCCTGGGACTGAGAAGCCTTCATCACAGCACAGCATTTAAAATGATGGATGTGATACATATTTAATACAATAAAATGGCCATTTATATGCTCGTACTAGGCACAAGGGAAATTCTTGTAGGAAAAACTTCTAAAATCAAAAGGGGCCTATTCTCTCATTGCTGTGCAAGAAATTTAGGCACCTAGCTCCCATTACTGCTGATGGGTGTTAGGATCCCAGGTCTTCCGCGCATGAGTAGGACGATGCATATTTAAGGGTCCAGTTCAGCAGAATGAGGCCCCGCACACGATGAGAGGCAAGAAATTCCACAAATTTCCCCTGTGCACCTGAAAGATGGGAGAAAACCACAGTCCAGGGTTATCATGTCATGGCTTCAGCCAAGCAAGCCTTCGCAGAGTGCAACTATGCTGTCCATTCCCCAGCCACACAGATAAAGCGGACGTAGCAATGATCCTGTGGAGCTCCAAAGCAAGCTGTCTGAATTTCCAGATTTCAGTTACACCCAGCTGGACACCGAGATTACTGAGCAGCTAGGAACCCTAATGTATGGCTAGGCTGTCTTTTATCACCTCAATACCACTTAAAGAAAGCGTGGGAGAAGGAGGGTGTGGAAAGGTGAACCCAAGTTAATTAACTGAAGCTTCCCACAAAAATTTATGCAGCGAAAACCAAGGAAACTGAAGCAAACTAACAGCAGCGCTGAAACAAAACAACATCTGGGCAGCAGAAGCAGGGAAAGAGCACTAAGAACACACTACATGCGATCGGAACACATCTACAGTGTTGACAAGCACAGTTGGTTTGGGCCATCAAAGAGATGGCCACGTGCAACTGCACAGTTGTTGTTCGGTCCTTTCAGTTTACAATTAAACATGCCAATTTGAGCTACTAACGACCCTCCTGAACGTGGACCACAGTACCCTTGGGAAGAAGCCTGTAGGATGCTCTTCTGCCATTCCTCCCCCTCCTTTCTTTTTTTCAGGGACACACTGAAAGCCCATTTTCACAAACAGGAATCTCTGCTGAGTTTTGATGGCTTTTGATCAGGCACTAGCCCTTCAGCACTGCCGGCCACTGTGGCAAAATTGACCACAACAGCATTAAATTATTCTGACTCATACTGCTGGCTGTGCAACTAAAATCCATAACATCTGAAGACGTTTCTAAGATGATTTCATGGCACAGTAGAGAAGGACACCTGAGCCCAACTTCTTTATAGCCACTCATAATATATGGAAATCCATTAAAATCCGACCAACATACTAGTTTTGTATTTGCATATCTGATTAGAAGGCTGTGCTGCAGAATCGTCTGTTTTAATTGTTCACGTCACATATCCTGGCTTAATAACTGAACTAGTACAGAGGATATTGTAACTTTGAGCTCTTGTTCAATGGCTGTTAATAGCACTCATCAGGTATGAAAGACTAAAATTAAAATTAAAACTGTTTGTTGACGGGAAGAATAAATCTCATAAGACCTTTAATCTATGTGCATTATGTTGAGCCAGAAATGATTCACAGACAAAAAGCAGCTATTGATTTTAGCGAATTAAGAAAACCAGGATATGTATTGGAACTTATTTAAATATCCTAAATTCCACTTAATAGCACGAGCTGCTGGCTCTGCAAAATTCTAGAAATGCACCCTGCCGTTTGTACTAATTGGTGGGAAATGCAGGCCTGTGTCAAAGACAACTAATTGTCGGATGAAAATAGCTTGTTTCTGACATCAGTACGTACCACAGCCCTATATCACATGAGAAGGGTTTCAAAAAGGTGTTATATATTGTCATAGTAATTATAATTGGGTTATATGTATCCAAGGTACAGAATCCATACAAGGTGACGGCATAAAAGAAGGTCTTATAAATGAGACTGTAGGGCATTTAACTAAACAATTGTGTGCAGAATAAAGAGCTTACATAAAAGTGTGTATTATGCAGATGTTAGAAACCTGTGTCGCCGAGAAGACACTATTTTGACCATAATGCATTCTGTCATGTGAGATAAAACGCCGAGAACATTTACATTTCTCCCACTCACTGAGCTTCTACCACACGGCTTGCATTTTTCTCACATCAATAGACATCTCTTTAAACATTATATTCATGTCTGTCTCTCTTGATGGCAAATAAACTCAATAAATAAAATACTTTATGATAAATATGTTAGATTTAAGAAGCAGTTGTGATAAAGTGCGCGGGTTTTAAAAAATGATTTGTTAAAAACAAATAAATTTAACAAGACGTGTACACAAGCTCAAAATACATTAATATATTCTAGACGATGCACAATAACATAATGACCCACAAGGCCATTTGCACAGTTTTTCACACTGCTTAACTTACTGCTAAGTAAGACAAATAATCAACAGAACTTGGACCCGCTGCCCCTGTAGATCAGATCAACATAAGACTGCTGCAACAGCATGACTTGCGTTTCAAACCGGCCGCAGTTACAGATAGCTACGCTATAGCAGGGGACGTGTTCACTACAAAACTATCACCAAGTCTAGTGTCACTTAGAATGCCGTTATAGATCACTGAATATTTCTATCAATACCATAATGCACAGCACACTCTTTTGCATTCACCCACCCGGATCGGTGTACTTGGCCAACTAATAATTTGTAATAAAATATAATCAATGAGTACAATTTAAATGTCCTACTGCGCTCCTGGTAATCATCTCCCTTTAGGTAATTTGAAATTGCACAATTAATGTGTATCATCTTTGAGTTAAACAAATACAAGATTTACTGCAAATCATCACTTCCTCATTTTCTTTTTAAATTTTTGCTTCTACATTTTTGCAAAATGTCAGTTTCTCAAGTATTTTTCCTAGCTTTCATTTATTCTTGCTTTTAAAAGCGTGAAGCATATAAAAAGTAAAGAATCTTACTGTATCACTTAATTGTTTTTATTTGGTTTTCTACTTTTTTCTTGGTGCCTACTTTAAAAGAGTGGGTTTAGTGGTTTTTATTATTATTATTTCCCTTACGGAACTGCCAAGAAAGTCAAATAGATAGTGTACGTCTTGGGGGTTTTAGAAATGTAAAATAAGAAACAGCCCACCACTGGTTCAAAGAGCTTAGAATACAGACAAGACAAGAGAGTATTATTATTATTATTATTATTTACTTTTTAATGATGAGAACTAAGGCACAGAATGAGTAAGCTACTTCCATAATGTCACACAGAAGAATAAAGCGAACCCAGACCTCTCAGTTCTCAGTCCAATGGCTAAGCCACATGTCAACATTCCCATAATTTTGAAGATACGGAACCTACTCCTCAAAACTTGAGACTCAAATATATGCTTTCATCTATACATGTTTTAATCAGGAGGAATAGGCTACATACAGAGACCGAAAAAGTTGATGTAGGGTAGCTACATCAGGTTTACATTTAAGTTTTTATTTAAAAAAAAAATACCTGTTTGATAATATAAATATGCAACCCCACTGAAGCGGCAGGGTTTCATAAGCACTCACCACCCCAACTCTTCATTTTCTTCCAACCATACAAGGCAATTCTCTTAAACCACAGAATGAACATGTCTTATCTCAGATCAGACCAAATTTGCATGGTAAGTTGCACAGCTAGAAGGAGGAGCAGGCTGAGGACAGACCATGACTGCAGGAAGATATTAAGAGCTAATACCACTTCCTTACTCTCCTTTTAATGTAATGTCAGGCTGTACCTGCAAGCATGCTCACCATTGCTGTAAGAACCCATTCCCTTCTGCTAGAGTGACAAAAGCTTTCTCAAGCTTGAGAGGCATTTTCTGTTTGAAGCTGCTGCTGCCACATGCTCAACTTCCTCAACAAAATGCAGTAGTGCTCTTTACCGACTAGCAAAGGCAACCAGGCCCTAGCTGCTTCACACTCTTCGCAGTGTTTGCTCTGTGTGCATCTGAACTACCTACTGCTCAAGGGCCAGTCATCCATCGCAAGCTTCAGCATTATCCAAGACTTAGTTCTACCTATTCCAAATGTGCTGCTTGATCTACTGCCATTCACAGGCTTACCATCACTCACTCAAGGGCCAAATAACGCCAGTAATCTTGTCACTTGCTGCCTTTGTCTCTGGAACATGTCCACAACTGCCCTAATTCCATGTTCCCAGCTATCACTGACATGAAATGCTTCTCAGATAGAAACTGTTTCCTTATGTCTAGAAAGACAAAAGACAACAGGACAAAGCACTATTTGGCATCATAGTATTACTATGCTGAATTTAGTTAGACTTCTTGCAGAATAGTTTAGGTGTAGTTGGCCATGCCTTGGGTCTGGCAGCTAGCTTAAATGATTGCTCAAAATTCCCTTCAGTTCAATTTTCATTCCCGCAACAATGTCAAGATAGAACTTTAATACAATATATTAAATAAGTGTTAAGCCTTTCAAATCACAAAACTTACGTTAGAACATGAAATATTCAGGAAGAAATTAGCCTGTTAGAAGTTTTTGTATTTCTCTGGAATCTAAGCCTTCAGTTCTTGAGATCCCGTCCTAGCTGGTATTCTATGATTCTATGAATTCTAACTTTCAAGCTTTACTTCATAGGCACATGAGATGGAAGATGTACACTTTAAACATACAAAATCCCCACATTTCAGACACTTGCTATTCCATGTCATTTGGTTTTATTACTTCATACAAAGCCTATCAAATACCACAAGGTCCACTACGAATCAAGAGTCTGGGAGCGGTGGTCTTGCAGGTATTGTGTCTAGCATGATATTCTGAAGATATCTGACATTTTAAAAATGTGAAAAAGTTCTGAAATTTGTACTGAAGCACTTTATATGGGCTAGACATCTATAGCACTGAAACAGTGTAACTTCTAGGTAGACTGGGGAGGAATAGAAAGGGCCCACCAGGACTGGAAGATGGAGGAGGCATTTTGGTCCCTGCAGGAGACTAAATTAATGACACCACCACCACCACTGCGAGCAATTCTTATACATTAAGTTTTGATAATCTATTTTAGGATATTTCTTCATAGAAATCCCCAAACCAATGTTCCTATTAAGATCACACTAAGAAACAATGTTTCATTTTTTAATTAAACTTTTTTATTCTTTTGCCTGGAAAAGACAGGTTACGCTGGTTTTGAAATATTTTTCCCCTCAGTGAAAAATACTTTAATAATTATAATCCTGTATTTGGTGGTGAAGCTTAGATGCAGTTGCCCAAACTTACAAATTATAAATTAACTTTCAACTCACTATATTTCTACTTTTTTTTAATGCTATAAAGCCTTCATATGCTTCAAAACTCAAAATAGATGTTAAAATTTAGAAAAATCTCTGCACATTGTTAGCAATCATTTCTTAATCTTGGAAACAAACTCGCAGTAGTGTTAATACTCATGAAACTCTAGTAATTACAAGTTAGCAAATTAAGCCAATAAGTCCCACTCTTTACGAGACAGGTTTTTCTGACACCTCAAATGCTCCCCATTGAAGCTCCATATACTTCTTTGTACTATCATGTGCATGTAATGGAACCAATCTCCTCTACAAAAAGGATTTCTGGTTAGAAACCAGTTTCCTTGCCCTTGCCTTTTCAGAATCCTGCCAAAGAGAGACAGAGGGAGTAGAGTGCAAAGAGGAGGTCATAGGAATGGCAAAGGAGATGCCTGCATAGCCTATGTCTTGCTTTCGTATGCAACTGACACCCATTCTGCCCTGTCAAATACCTACTTTCAGAGAAATTAAAAGAACAGTTATAGTAGAAGGCATTCCTGGAAAAAATGGGATTTAGCTAGTATCCAGTGAGCTTAGAAAGTAGGACAGTAATAAAATCACCAAAAAATATTTTGCATACAGGAATACACAGATTGGACAAGCTTTAAAAAAGCACCGATGGTAATTGATCTCATTGAAACTAGTCCAAATTTCCACTGTTTTCCAGTGGGACTATAAATAGAGTAATGTCTCATCCTATTATGAATTTTAACATTGTTTTAGGATAACTATTACTCCTTTCACGATTAGTGTCATTTTGATTACTTCAGAGTCTTGGAAAAATAGTTGCCTACCATGACTCCACTCTGCTATGTCACATCTCAAAACAGAGATTTTTTTCATATTTTAAGTTTAGAAATCCACAAGGACACCTATATTTAGCTGTTAGACATGCAATTTGGTTTTGTACAGAATTGTGCCTTTCAGTATCTGATGTTTCTTATGGCAAGATATGAAAAAATTGTCCACATTTAAACATCTAGTCTAGGGCTTGGATGCCCTAGCTTCATCTCCCTGAAGTGCTAAAGGCAATTCAGATATGACCTGCAAAGACATCTCTATAACTTTTAAAAATACGGTCTTTATTACGGAATCTAAATTAATCCAACAGCAAGACTCCCTAAGAATGAGGACTTCTGCAGACACGTGGCCTCTCTTGCTCCCTTCCTGTGGCTCTATGAATCTTCTATTTCTTTCTAATCAGTAGCTCTGTTGCATGAGAAAAGATTACAGAATATTCTGGAGCCTTGTTTCTAGGCCTAATAACAATAATATTGTCCTAAATGGTAAACTGAATTTGAGAGATCTGCTACATCAATGTTACTACCTCTTGGTCAAGTGCTCTTTCTCCTGAACTTTCAAGTAAACAGAGAGTCTTGGCACAGTTATGACATCTGATTTTTAGTGTAAACAGTGAGTGTGCTTTACACTGTAAATATTCCAAAATTTTCTAGAGTCTTGCATGAAATTTTACAACAAAATCTACGAGGCAAGCCCCATAACATTCTGGTGGGTCCTAACAAGCAAGGTCTTTAGCTTCTCCCCTTTTCTGCAGCTGGCATCCCTTTTGTGTCTTTGTTACATTCCTCTTAAAAGGCATCCTGAGGCAGCAAAAGGAAACCTGCTCACTTGGGAAATAATCATGTTCCTGAGGGTGCTCCCAGCCCTGACTTCCCCTGCAGCTCCCCCAACCCTGCCCATGGCCCAGGACCCCATGTCAGCCCAGGGATCAAAAGGGAGGCAGAAGAGAGCGGGCAGAAGTAAGAGCACGTGGCTCAGGGAGCCCAGAACTGAAAGACAATCTTTCCTCGAAGAGGCAAAGGGACTGAAAAACGGATGCAGGACTAGCAGTTGTACAGAAGAAGAGACAACCCTACCCCTGCTGCTGTCATGGTGGGAAGATTTCTTTACAAGGTCCTTCTGAATTTTCTCAAAGTTTATTCTTCAGGTTTATGCTCAAGTAAAATCGAGCTTTAAAGGTGGTGGTGGTAGTGGTGGTGGTCGTGTTTTCTGTTCCTGTTGTGTTCTAAAACAACCCTTTTTTTGGCATTTGGGATGTCCGCT
Organism: Steatornis caripensis; assembly: GCA_013398225.1. Taxonomy (NCBI): domain Eukaryota; kingdom Metazoa; phylum Chordata; class Aves; order Caprimulgiformes; family Steatornithidae; genus Steatornis; species Steatornis caripensis. Next base: position 365,124 of record VZSC01007359.1, read on the forward strand.
TACAGAAAAAGGTGCTGGCAGAAATCTCTGACAGAGTCTAAGTCCTGTTACACCTCTCAGACCAAGAGTCATGCTGTGAAATAAAGTTCTGCTGCGTCGTTATTCATTAGCCCACTCCACCCCTGCCCAGCACAAAATGTATTTGACTTTGCATCTCCATCAGCCACCCTTCTGCTGAACTCCTCCCTCTTACATCGCATGCTGCGCTGTGCAGGAGAGCCTTGCAAGTGGCCCAGTGCAGTAATTTACATTTAATCTTCTAAATGCAGAAAACTTACTTTTATTATTGAATAACTCTGTGATCCAATGGAATACGCTTTAAGGACCGCTTTTAAATGTGCTTTAATCAGGAGAAGAAATCCACCAGTTTTGACTCTGGCAAGACCCTCCGGTTACGTCAATGAAAAGTTTGGCCTGCTTCAGGCTTGCATTCTTATACAGACTTAATAACCCGTAATTTGCGATAACATTTTCAAATTACAAAAACACTCAAATTACATAAAAAGTCACACTACTGGCACAAACATCTTCATGTTCATATTCTCAATGTCATATTAAAATATGTTGCACTTTCCTCACAATTTCTTTGAGACAAAGAGGCTGCCAGGGAAGCTTTCTACCCCTCCCTGCGTTGTTATGCAAATAGTTAAAATATTGAAATGAATTTAAGGAGTTATACTCTAACACGTCAGTCCTGTTATAATTTGGAGACAATGAATAACATATTCCAGACAAAGTGAAGGCAGCTATAGAAGTAAACTAAAATAGGAAAATTACGCCCACCAGGCATTTAAATTTAGGAGCTGAATAAATTATCCATACATTAAAAGGTTCATATATTTCAAAGAAAGCATAAAAAAGTTTAAAAAATAACTGAGAAAACGTAACAAAAAGCAGAATAATTCCAAATGTGATCAAAGCTGGTGTGGAAACCTATTAAATGGATATCCTTGTTGCACAAAAATTATACAATGCTACTTTCACAGATCTCTTCTTTTAGCAGATATTCACTTCAAGCCTCTGCTGTTTTATGGAATTAGTTTTAATCTGGTACACTGAAAAAAAATCATTAAAACTTAGATTTTTATCCATTCAAATTTCTATTGCATTTTTTCATCTTTTGGCACAATGGAAACGTATTGTTTTTCATCAAGTGTACTCTTTTATCTGGTATTCTTCCAAAAGGACTTCCATATATTCTTGTATGATTCAGTTCGCTGCATATGCTATTCTTACAAATCTATTAATTAAAAAGCCCACTCAGAGTATTTGATGAAAACCAAAAATACTTCAACAGTTTTCTCATCACGCTGAAAAGCCAATTCTCCCAACATTAATCCAGGCTCTAGTTCTAACTTCGTACATGTAGCACTTTCAAACGTGAGTTACTGCCACAGAGTATCTGAGCTGTTACTGTCCTGATTTTATAACAGTTTTTGTTAAAAATATCTGAGCAGAGCTTCATGTTTTTTCATTAAGGTGGCTTCGGAATCAGGAGTGGAGGAGATGCTCTTACTCATGCTAAGACTCAAGAACTCTGCGAACAAATTTTTTCAGATTTCCAGTGAACTGAACTAGTGGTACATACTTTCAAGTGAGGAACAGACTCATCACTAATATTGCTATTTAGCAGAGACTGAATTACACTTCTCAGGGATCTGCTTCTTTGCAGCTCATTCTGAGAGAACGAGCATCTTCGAGTGAATCCAGCCAAGACAATTGACACTGGTACAACAGGGACTGTAACATAGTACAGTAGTTTTCTTCTCTGGGGGTAGTGATAGCAGAGTAATGCCCAATGGACTGCAAGGCTGGCTGGGCACATAAAGGTGGATTTCTGAGACAGGCATGAAAGCATTTTAACATCTTACGGAGAGCACTGACAATACCTGACTTCAATATCTGACTTTTGAGAAGGTCCTCTGTTGAGGTACCACGTCAGGGAAATAGCAGTCAATCTGTTTTATCCTTGCAAATGGCTCGTATTCATGATATTTAACTGTGTGATCACAGAGAAATGAGGACTAGATCCGTACAATCGTGTCTATTAGAAGATATTTCATACCACTAGAACTTCAGGTAGCAGACACATAAACATTATTCTTAAAACAACCGATTTCACAATACCGGGAAGGTTTTTTAATTTTATTTGCCATACTGTAGAGATTTATTGCTCTAAATCCAACCACATCACATCCTGGGCACTTCCTGGGCACCTGCTTTTGAAGGAAAAATACGTCACCAAACAATAGTTACTCTGCAACTGTTCTTCTGTGCGTCTCTGTGTGTGGCAGCTTATTCCACCTGGAAGCCTGGCTGCATTGTGTTCAGTGTGTCTTAAGGACATCTCCAAAGGGATTTAAGGCATAGTAGTTTGCATACTGTAAATCTAACTCCCCCTTACTGCGTACTTATTCCACATACAAAGGCCACCGTGGAGCCAAAACTGACGTAAGAAGGTCAAATCTCGGTTGAAAGTCATTAGAGGTTCATCAGCATGATGTTTATAACATAATGAATATGAGGTAAAAATAATTTGAATAGCGCTTATTAACACAGTTAAAGCTATCTGTAGTCAGCACTACCATAATTTTGGGGTATAGCTCTGAAATATCCAAGCCTTGCTTGCTTATGTGGAATATGCAGGCAAAATAAGAATGCTCCCAAGCGCTGTGCTTTTTCTGAGGATGAATAAACACACACAGGATTCACTATCAAGGAAATTTGATAGTGTGGAATCCAGACAAAACTGACATATAATGCAGCAGTTTATGTTTCTTAATTTAGCTGGTCAGGTTTCATGGAAATTTGTGGGTTTGCTATAAAATGGTATAACTAAGGAGTTACACAGTAGCAGGTTACCAGAGAAACCATCCTTTCTGCCTTCGAATGCTTCCTGAACTTAGGTCTCTTTGGGATATGTAGTTCAGCTACTGATTTGATATTTGTAACCTGTGTTGTGACTAGTAAAATTCAAGAATTTCATTTTCTGAGAGCCAGTTCTTTACCTGCGAGTTGCAGCAGTGCAATTACACTAGCTCTGAGTGTAGAGATTTTTGCCTCATAATTCATTCATATTGGTGAAAGTTCTAATGCAGACATAATTGTATCAGTGTGTCAATTCCTACAACTTTAAAAGCTTCCCCACCCGTAACAGGAGAATATTTTTTAAAAATGCTTGTGACCCAAGAAGTGTCCTTTCTTTGACAATTTGCAGAAGTAGGAATGCATCACTTCAGAGCAAGTTAACAGAGATAAAATTATCCTTTATTGCCTCTGGGACAAAAGCATGTAAATTTTAGGCCTCCAAACCTAAACTCTCACTCCAAAATTAAGATTCACAAATGCAAAGAGCAAAAAGGGATGTGGCCTCTGGCTGCACATGGCTACCGCCCCTGTCCGCACGCTGGCCATCTCAAGTTGCAAAGGACCATGGATTTGTAGCTGGGTTAGGAGAGATTTGGGACAAATCGGAGTGCTTTTCTGAACTGTGACAGTGAGAAAATCCTACATTATCAGGTGGCAGGAACCATCCAAGCTTTTGCTGGAGGATTAATGAAAGATGCAAAACAAGGATTATCTGTATTTTCCTATCTGAAGTGTCAGGCTGGATACTTGAACTGCTCAAAGGGTCCTACATTCTCCAAAAGAGAAAATTTATATTTTGGCTAATACGTAGGCTCCTTTCCAGGAACTTGATGAGTCCTGGGAAGAAGCTACGGTTCACTTGGAAATGGGGAATCATCTTTGTATTTTATAAGGTCAGACAGTTTCAGAATTGTGAGATGTACCGATGAAATCATTGATGGGTAATTCAAAAAAGTTAATGAAGTTGTAACACAATCAAACCATAACCCTTTGTATCTAGTATTTTTCTGCCTATCCAGCATACCTTATTCTCCTCTTTCTGATGTATATAAGCAGCGAAATAGTAGAAATTATCATTTTACTGATCTAAATGAATCCTCGTCAGATAGCTATAACTGTTTTAACTACACGAGTATAGTACAACTCCAATTTAATCCCAGTGGATAACTGAATTGAAGACAGGTTTTCAAAGGATAAAAAAGGGCAGATTTTAATTTTTACTGATGAAAGATGATGGGTGAATTCTGCAAATTGAAGAGCTGAACACTCACAATGCAGAAGCTTGCTTTGTATCTTATTTTCAGTTGAGGAGCCTAGAAATAAAAATAATGCTTATTTCTTCTGGGTTTTTTAAGGAAAAAAAAAGCAAAAAAGCTCTATTTTCCTCTGAAGTTATGTCATTTCTTTCATATGTGTCTTCTTTGTTCAAAAAAAAGACTTCTGCCTTTTGCCTACATGCCTGATTTCCAGTGCCGTATGTCAAAATCTTACAGTCTATTTTATTGCCTGTTCANTTTTTTTTGGGATTTATTTAGAAATAAAAATTTTTTTGGGATTTATTTAGAAATAAAAATTTTTTGAGGATTTATTTAGAAATAAAAATAATGCTTATTTCTTCTGGGTTTTTTAAGGAAAAAAAAAGCAAAAAAGCTCTATTTTCCTCTGAAGTTATGTCATTTCTTTCATATGTGTCTTCTTTGTTCAAAAAAAAGACTTCTGCCTTTTGCCTACATGCCTGATTTCCAGTGCCGTATGTCAAAATCTTACAGTCTATTTTATTGCCTGTTCAGTACACATGAGAAAAACAGCAATTATTTCAAGTATAGTTTGTGGATATTTTTTTTAATTTCCGTTTTGAAACCTTTTACTCCAAATCCAAGCCTTCCAAATTTGGCAACACGTTGCAATTTTTGATGTCTTGCAATTAAATTATTCTGATTTCATATTGTCGTGAAATCAGCTGCTTGGAGAAAATATGTAAGAGTCCTAATTTGCCGTTCTGAATCTATTTTTCACAGTTGCAAAGTCCTGGTCAAATAAATTAAATTACTGCAGCAGTATGTAACTAATTTTATGTAAATTATGGTGTTAATGTTCTGAATCGCATTCCTGAAAATGGTCTGTTTTCTCTTGCAGCTTTTCTTCATTAATGCCACAATGGAAATCTAAAAATTAATTTCTACAAGACTGAATGTTGCTCCTTGACCGCTAAAAGAATTAAATTTATAGATAGTCTTAATGGTCAGACGACACTTTTCAGTAGCCCACCCAAATAAATCATGACCTCTGCCTGCGTGCCAACAGAATGGGCTAAGGTGAATTCAGGATTTTTTTAACATCAGACGATCATGCAAGTTTTAGTCATGTTGCTGGGTACATAATTATTGTAATGTTTTAACCTCTGTTTGTGGCAGTCCCTTAACACAAGCAAAACAGGCCCTTTAGGTTATCAAGAAAACACAAGATTAGCAGAATGAAAATAAGCATAATTGGAAGCCATAGGAATACAAAGTCAGAGAGAGCCTTATTATTTGACTAGGAAGTTTAAAGTAACAGATATATTCAGACAGACACAGGAGAGGTAAATCTGAAAAAAGATAGCTAAGAAAGACGTCAGTTTCCAACTACCAGTTTCCTCACTTTGTCATCATGTCAGATTAGACTGGGAGAAGCTATGATTTTTTTTTTAATTGTTCTTGCAGGCAGGTCCAGATTGGTTCCATGTTAATTTCTTTGAGACATATTACAAATGATCGTCTGCAGTGTTAAAATAAACCGGGTCACGTTCTTCAAACATGGAACAAGAAATCATATTGGATTAAAGAAACACAATCTCTACCTCTACCTTTTTTCTTGCATGCATCTATGCTTGACACAAACAGAATATTGTATACAGGAAGGTAATTTTTCCATCTTACTCCATCAGTGTAATGTACATCCCTTGCATTATCACTGTAAAGGATGAAGACATGAGAAGAGATGCTTTGTATTTCTAAAAATGTATTTTCCAAAGAAATTTTCCTACCCCAGTTATTTCATCTACACAGAACATGTTCCTCCACTTGCCAAAATCTATGAAAGTTTAGCCAATGGCCTCAGTGAAAAATCTGATGGTTTTACATAGCCACATACCTCTGAGAATGTCACAGTATTATGTAGTAAGTATTACCAGTTCTCAGGAAAAAATTGTGTTCTTCCTAAAAGGTCACAATCTGAGATTAATATATGATTAATTTTTTTTTTAAAATGGAAAAAAAATTGCCATTTTTACAGCTGTATTTTACAGATATTTAAAAAAAAAAGTAAGAAAAAGAAGGTACGGTTCACTTATTTTCCATAGCGTGCGGGTATTTAGGGTGATGGATTTCAGCTTGCCTGAATTCTGAAATGTCTGTACCTTCCTTTTATCCAGCATGACTTTAAGAAAGAAGTCACTTCATGAAGGCTGAAACTTAAGAGTAACTTAAGTCAATATGTTCTAACAGGAACAGTTAATGCTTCTGAGCCATACAGGTTAATGAGTTACTACTGTGCATCACCTGAGCCATGGTGGCTGTTTATTCACTCTTTGTTTGTGTCAAACACAAGGTAAAGCACATTAGGTTAAACTTTAATGAAAGAAGATTATGCTAATGCACCTTACTTTGGATTTGCCAAAGGCTAAGAGTTCACGTAGTGCCTCTTACGGCAATGGTAACTTGATCAAATGGCTGAGCCCTAAATAACAGTGATTAGAACAGAATCCAGCCCCCCTGATTTCTGGTTCCCTGTTGTAATCATTAAACAAAATTCCTCTTCACAGATTTCAAGGCAATATTCATTTGTGCAGGGAAGGACGTTGTCAAAAAGTTGAGTCGCAGTGAGCTTTATTCAATCTGTAAGTACAGTGAATAATCACCATCTCCTCCCTTATATTATTTCTTTAGAAATCGAGATCTGGGCCTTCATCCACCTTCACATGTGTGTCTAGACTTTAAATAAAAATAAACTTCTTCTGAAAGCCCGGGCAATTGAGCCTTGTGTATACAAGCCACTGGATCGGAGGAAGTACTTCTTGCAAGGTGATATGTGAAAAGGAGTGGCTGGAAAGTCAAAAAATAAAATAAACTGGAGAGCAGCGATGAATAAAAATTTCCCTTTGAAAGCTTTCAGCAGTCCTTTTGAGAAATAAAAGATGAATGGATTAAGTCTACTCCAGAAATGACAAGAATTCTGGGGGAAAATACCTTTCTTGCCAGCATGGAAGCTTATATATCCTTCAACAGGGAGGAATGAGAAAAGCTCGCAAATTCCTCATTTTTTTTCTGGAAAAATTTAAGAATTTTCAAAGAAAATGTCTTTATCTGAAAAATTGCAAAAATTGTTGAGTTTGCCTTTGGTTAGCATATACTCTATTGCCTGATTTCTTTCGAAATGTTATTATTTCTTTCATCTACTTTTGAGAAAAAAATGTTCCTATATATCAGAAGGTCTGATAAAGTTTATTACTAGATTTCAGGTCCACCACATTTATGCATACTCTTCTAAAAGTCCAGGAGCCAGCATAACCACTACTAAGTTAGTATTTCAAACTTTTTTTTTAGGCACATGATTCTCAAAAGTCACAACCAAATCAACATAAAAAGTCAGGTTTCGTGTCCTGCTTTCTGATTCAGTAGCTTTCTTGTACAGCTGAAGACGTGTAAGGTGTCTCATCCAGGCCTTTCAGGGAATCACAAAATGGCTGAGGTTGGAAGGGACCGCTGGAGGTGATCTGCTCCAATCCCTTCCTGCTCAAGCAAGGCTACCTAGCACTGGTTCCCAGGACTATGTCCAGATGGCTTTTAAATATCTCCAAGGATGGAGACTCCACATCCTCCTTGGGCAACCTGTGCCCACGCTCAGTCACCCTCACAGAGAAAAAGTGTTTCCTGATGTCCAGGTGGGAGGAACTGTGCCTCTGGTCCTCTCACTGGGCACCGCTAAAAAAAAGCCTAACTCCACCCTCTTTGCATCCTCCCTTCAGGTATTTGTACACGTTGATAAGATCCCCCCTGAGCCTTCTGTTCTCAAACAGTCCCAGCTCTCTCAGCCTTCCCTCGTACAACAGATGCTCCCGTCCCACAATCACCTTAGTGGCCTTCAGTGGACTCCCTCCAGTAGCTCCATATCTCCATTGTACTGGAGAGCCCAGCACTGGACGCAGCACTCCAGGTGTGCCCTCACCAGTGCTGAGCAGAGGGGAAGGATCATCTCCCTCGACCTGCTGGCACTGCTTCTCCTAATGCAGCCCCAGTCACCATTGGCCACCTTTGCTGCGAGAGCACACTGCTGGCTCATGTTCAACTCTCTGCCCACCAGGCACCTCAGGTCCTTTCCTGCAAAGCTGCTTTTAAACTGGTCAGGCCACAGCATGTACTGGTGTGGGGGATTATTTCTCCCCAGGTGCAGGACTTGGCACTTCCCTTTGTTGAAACGCATGAGATTCCTGTCAGCCTGTTTCTCCAGCCTGTCAAGGTCCCTCTGGATGGCAGTACAACAATCTTTCTCTTACTAGTATGGTAAATCTTCCCCCAGATCATTTTCCTAACCTGGGATTTCTTACAAGTACTTTTCTCCGCAGCCCACTCTCTCAGTTTCTGCCGGAAGGGAAGCTGACCATAGCAAAGGGTGTTCTTGAAACCAAGATTCTCCAGGGGCCAATTCATCCTTTGACACCAAGTAATATATGTGTAGTCACGCAATATATTAAATGCAGTATAGAGTAATAACGTTTGAAACTGGATTTGCGTCTGGTGTGAACAAGCCAGATCCGTTTGAAACAGGTATGAATTTAGGAGGACTGGTGCAGCAACCCTTTTTTTTTTCAGATGGCCCTGCAAAAATGCAGTCTATTGTAGAAGGTAGCATCTTGACTGAGGTCCTGTCTGCTCTATAACTCTATTGGACTTTGCACAGTGAGTTTCAAATGAAAATAGATACGCTTCAGCATTCTTGTTCAGTATGTCCCTTCTCCATAGTGCCTTATTATTATTACAATTTAATGTAGTGGCACCTAACTGGCAGAGTCAGGTTATACTCCGGTGTGCTAAACAAACATAATAAATGACATGACAGTCCCTGCCACAATACATGGACTTCACCCTGACAGGGCTAGATCCAGTGAAGGAAAAAGCAATGATCTATTCTGACAAGATTCTGAAGGTATTTAAAACAGAAGGAAAACCCTAGACTCTCTAGGAATGTCCTGCTTAACCATCTTGAATCAACATGAGGCAGCTTATTTCATACATATTGCTGTACAGAGCCGGATCAACAGCATGGTTTTCCATACCAAAGTCTCACAGACAAGTATGTAGATCCACATACTATGCGGCAGTGTAAACCCTTAGAGTATTCGACTTGCCTGGTTTTATAATTTTGGTGGCGCTTCCTGAAGTCCACAGCTAAGCTGTCTGCGTTGTCCAGTTTCAAAGTCTGCCTAATGACAAACAGATGTGACCCTGTCATGCCAAACTTCTGGCTGCCTTTGGAAAACAGATCTAGGAATTATGGCTGCAGAAACCCAAGGCCACACTCTAGTTTGGAAGCAGACAGTCCTTTCCCGGTCTGCTGAAAAAATAATCACTTTTCAGACTGCTATAGACTTTAAGTGGTGATTACTATTTTCTACTATACAGAAATAAAATTTAAAAATATTTTTAATTAATATGCATATGCCTTGCCCTACTTAGAACCACACCATGCACAGGGGTGTTTACCCCTTCCATCAATGTGCATAGCCTGAAAACCCAGCCTGATATCAATACACAAGACTTGTTCTGAATTTCCTCATATTTTCTTGTTCACGTTTTATGTAAGGTATCCAGTTGGTCATGGACAGACTTCCTAGTCTTAAAATGTGGGACATTATTTGTAACCGACTGTAAGTGTAAAGCACTGCTATTACCATTTGTTAACATTAGGGAAAATACGTGTTTATGTCTTCATACTGATGCATTTGGTAAGTAAATATTAGATAACATAATATTAAATGCATTAACATTATATAAGACCAAGAATCTTTAATAAATTTGCCTGCTTTGATACTGAAACAAAGAATTGCTATTATGAACAAGACCATAGCACCTGCATTTTTCACTGAAAAACATTTCACATAATGAATTCTCTAGATTCTGCTATTGTTCAGTGAAGTACGCTCCCATGCAGAGAACGGCAGGATGGAGATTTCAATAGGAAACTAAGTTAATTTATGACAACAGGTAAGTAATAAAAGAAAGGCGTATGAAAAACATGGTAAAACTGTGCCTGAGCACTCTGTGTTTCAAAGAAATAAGGCTACAGAGCAGTATAATGCTCTCTGTTTGCTGGGATTCTGGATATGGTGATAGGCACCAGTGTAAAAAACCTACACTTGTAATCTCAGTTGCATTAGTCTGACACAGGACAGAGCGTGCACACTCACGTTCTTGTGGATCTAGACACAGTTCTATGAAAATGAAGCCAGGTTCTGCTCCATATGTCTTGTGCGAGACATCCTCCCCGATGAAAGCAACACCATACATTTTTAATCGTTCGTAGTAGTTACAACAGGTTATAAACCTTAAACTTTGTACAGACCTTAAATGTCACCAGTATTACTGAATGCAATGTTAAACCAGCTTTCACGGACGAGAAATGCCTTTAGAATAGAAGCAGCGGGATTTGTCCTACCAGACGAATTTCTGTTACATGATTGTGAAATGAATCTATTTTTTTTAACGGGTAAAGGGAAGGGACAGTCAGTCTGAGATTTACACCTGATTTGTGTTATAGTAATCTTTGAAATTAAGAAGTGTATCCTTGCATTTCATTAAATTCTGGCTAATGAGATAACTGTCTTCCCAAGGAGGGAGTGATGAAGTACTCATGCCATAAAGCATAAATTAATGCTGCAAGGTTAAACACTGGAACTAACTCATGTTTCAACAAAAGCCCCTACCAGCAGTTAAATTAACTGACATAAATACCATAAAATCTGTCTTTATTTTAGTCTCAGATGATGCTCCTTTTTACACCCCTGCTTTCAGTTTGTATAACTCATTTTTGCACATTATTGCATGCATCATTTGCCATTTAAAGAATCAGCTACAACTGAAAAAAGATTTAAGGGATCAGATACTCACAGAAAAGAACCTGTAGGTATGAGGAATACCCCTATCATACTGTATTTTGCCAGTACTCTTTAAAGAAAATACCACAATAGACAACCACAGTTCAAAGAAACAGTTAATTATGTTGAAAATGACAGGGAAAAATCTACTTTTTCAGCTTTTTGATAGACATTTTGAAAAAAATGCGAAAGAAAACCTGTGGTGATAATAGGTTTGATATATATTCTGGCAAAAATTATATCACATTAATGAGGTGGCTTAAAGGGCTCATGCATTTTGTAGGAGGCATTTCAATGTATTAGTATAATTAGCAGTGATGAGAAAACTGTTTGGAACTGAATTACCTCTCACGAGTTCATTTGAGCTATATGAAATTACACCATGCAAGAAGGAAAATTATGGAGCCATCCAGAGAGAGTTCATGCCTGATTTGATCATAGCCACTAATTGGATGATCATTTTCGTAAAGCTTTTCAAACGGTTGACAGTTTCTGCCTCTCATTTTTTTAATGGACTCGCTCTTTATTTCTTGCACTAAGCAACCAAACACACATTTGTTCGAGATTTGGTGTTTCTGCAGGGACCTACAGGTGTAATTGTCACAATCTGAGCAACCTTTGTCCCCTAATTAGCTACTTTTGGGGGACCCCTGATGAGAGTTGCTGTTCTTGTTAACAATCTTAGCGAATACCTGATGAGTAAGACTCTCCAAAGTCTGATGCGTGTCAGCAGACACCATATGACAGCAATTTAATGAAGTTAAAAACTGACCTGATTCTGATAGCTGGAGTAGCATCTGTGTTGTATGGCTTTTGATTTCTGTTGGTCTATTTTTTTTTTTAACGTGAATTGGGTGTTCTGGTGAAGGCTAACAGAAAGGTGAAGGATACAGGAAGGAAAGCTTATTAATGGAAATACTTTATGAGCTCTCTTTCTGTCCTTCCTAATATCCAGTAACACTGAGCAAATAGAAATGGTGTTAAGGTTCTTCATATATTTCAAATGAGGTGCCTAATATATAAAATGCTTGATTTGGGAGTTGTTAAGCATTTAACTTATATCTGTTTTACCGGTTTTTTACTAATACTCTTAGCAGTTTTACTGTTGGAATTTTTTTTAATTATCCTTTCCTTTTATTTAATGCAAACATTTTGCAGTAAGGTTTAGACTCAGTGTCACTCCAGTTGTAAACTATTACTTGAGAGCAGTACTTTTCCACGAATAATACATCTGGGTTGCAAAATCAGAAAGGAAAAGAGGAAAAAGAAGGGCTTTCCAGTTTCTTAAAAGAAAATTGGAATAAGCTTAAGAATACTTTACCTCAATGATAAGGTATAATTCCATGTGGATAACCCTTCAGAAGTACACAAGTTCAGGTACAGTATTTGTGCGGACTGTTCTTGGAAATTTTTTGCAGCCTCTTGTAGGAACAGAGGCTCTTTCTGACTTTCTCTGTTTACTCTGTTTACTAAAAATTTCTGCCTTACGGAGAGAACACTAGCACTTACTGAGATTCTACTAGTAGATAAATACAGATTTAAGCAAAAATGCTCTCATCACATAAAATGTTCTATTTTCATATAACTCTTATGTTCCATCAGACTTTATATACAAAATGTTATTTAACACTTTTAAACTTTATTACGTTCACTGAATTTTCCTGCAGTGAAGAGATGTCTTCACAAAAAATCTGAAGTCTCAAAGAAACGACTAGAAAAGCAGTGGTCCATAGATATTTCTTAATTGAGTCATGGTTTGAAACATTTTTTACAACAATTTTTAGTAGGAGTCTCGTTAGCAGGATACAGATTGCAATCATACAAAAGTCTAGAAGAGATTTGCCGCTGATTCAAACAGGAAGAACATACGTGTTCAGAACTGTGTTTGAAGAACATAGACACTATGCTAGCGCTCTCACAGTGAATACAACAACAGCTGGTAGTTCAAATACCTTAGTTTATGTTGTTCCTCCCTCTTATCCAGCAGACAATTGTTCTAGCAATGCACTCCATAATCCTTTGGCCACTTTAATGTTGAATGTCACATGGAAGACGAATGCAGCATGCCGTTTACATCTCATAACAATTAATACAGGGAATTCACAAAAGTTAGAAATACAAAAAAGTGCTATTAGATCATTGAGGCCAAATGCAGTGTAGAATCCCGATTTCCAAATGAAATCATACTCTTAAAGGACACATGTCAATGGTAATACTATTATGAGAATGTTCATTTAAGTAACTTCCTAGACGGTGTTACCAATGTAAAGTAAAATTATTGTGAATGATACAAGATTATTTTTTTAACTGTAACCTCATAGGGTTGGTAATTTTTATCCATTATGCAGCAATTAATCAAATAAAATTAATATCATGGAGTCTTACAGAAACTTGGCAAGATGATACAATTGCTCCAAAAAGCCACTTAGAGATTATTTCCCCTTCACAACCTACCCCCCAATAGACTTTCATACCGATGCTTCACTGCAGTTGGGTTGGGGTAATTTTTTGGATGCAAGAATCATGTGTCTTTTTTGCACATGAAACTGATTGGTTTTGATGAAGAAATTTTCAGCTACCTGAGAGGACAGAACAGCATGGTTTTGCAGATACTCCGTGCAAGAAAAAAAACCATCTGAATCAAACAGAACGCTGAAGCTAAGATTTCCCTAATGGGAGAGGTTTATACGTTAAGCAAAGCAAACAAAACCTCTACGGCAGATGTTTATTTCATTAAGAAATTAAAGCTGGCAGGTCTTCAGTTTGATCATAGCTGTGTTGGTGTAAACTCAGTTTCTGTAAGTTGTATTACTTCAGATTTTACGGTTGTAATGTAAGAATTCTGCAAATGTACTTCTACTCATCAATCTCATTCTGAATGTCTCAAGTAGTGCGTACACATAAGCAGTTTGGGAAAGAGTTGTCATTGTTTTATAATTTGTAACCCTGGCTGTTTATGCTTTCAGAGAAAACACACTAAAATGATAATGAAGATAATAATTAGAATAGCAATGAGACAGAGTGAGGATTACAAACGCAGCAGGCTCAGACACTGAAACTTCAGAGCCTTGTTATTAACCTCCTTTCTAAGAAGTGACTTGATATATCAAAGCGTAAAGCGCACACAGGAATCAAAGTTAGGAAAAGTTTGTTTCTTTCTGAAGAACAGTTTAAATTCTTCCCAACATCCAAACTGTGAAGACGATGTCGTTGTATCAGGAATGGGCTTAACGCAACCTTTGTAGTCTTTCAGCAGGATAAAATGAAATCGGTAGGCAGTAGTGGTGCTGAGGCCTCTGATGTAAATGATATAACTATACTTCTAAAACACAGATTCAAAGGTGGTAGAACCATGGCCACAAAAGAGGCATATAGTTTGGAAGATTTAGCACATCATTTCTCTGAAGTACATATTGCCCACGCCATTTTCATCAATGAGAATTAAAGTACTGTAATTCCCTTTAAAGGTTAAAAATCAACACACGCACATTTGTTGGAAGATATATCAACAATTCAAATGCTGGCAATACAGTCCTTGTAATCTATTAATATAAGGCATTGGAGCGCTCTGATTTATGTGTAATAGTAGAACTCCCCAAGGACGACAGTATAGCCACTGCAAATGTGTGAAGCACACCACCCTTTGTCCAGGATTTGCCCTTTGTTGGACTTAGGGCTAGCACTAAAATCTACTCAGTAATATTTAAATAAAATCTTAAAATTTATTGTTCAAAATCTGTCGTCCAAGTATTATGAATACAAAGACCTTTTTAATGATATTTAACTTTTAGCAGTTACTTACTCTTCACGATAACGAGCTTCCCTGTTTTGCTATTTTCATCAGAAATGCAACTTGTATCATTGTTATCGTCACAGCTCTAAGGAATGCAGAAATTAATAGGAATGAGATGGTAAATGGCCCTCAGAACCAATCCGTCAGACTTCAAGTCATTTTATTTATGGGAGATCTTTAAATAAACCAGAGAAAATAGTATCTTGCTCCCTGGGAATATCTTTCTTTTACAGAGAAAATTATCTGCCTTTTTTTTTTAATCATCATATTTAATGGGGGTTGGAGGGTAGAAACAGATTCCTTGAAGTCAGCAGTAACTCAAAGAAATATTCCTGAGAAAGACTTCAAGCAATTCCCTAAGCAGCCTGACCCAGGATATTAGCCCTGAAGGCTTTTGCACAGCCACCAGTTTCACTACTAGTGAAACCATCACCATCAACTTCCAGATGTTGATGTTGGAAAAAATCTGTTCCCAAGACTCAGCATCTGCTTCCTGAAAACAGCTAAGTCTTCTGTGAATTGATAAGAATATTCAACAAAGGAAAGCAAAGAATATTGCTTTTTATAGAATAAAACCCACAACACTGATGTTTATACAGCTTCCTTTCAATGAAAACATTCAATTCAATATAAGAAACGCAAAAGACCTCTCAAATTTGCAAAGAAAGTCACCTTACAGATATTAAAACATGAGTATACGCATTAGGCCGAGAAAGTCTCAAAGGTATAACTGTATACTTCGCAGGTGCTTTTTACAACTTAAAAAGCTGCATCTAAAAACTCCGAATTACTGAATATATGGGATGTTTTGCATTTTCCCTTCTTAAGGTTAGGCATTTTAAAACCTCTTTGAAGTGAAGAGGTCGGCAAAAAGTGTGTGCTCATTTTCTGGTCAGGAAATTTGTTGGATAGACATTACCTGTTCCCAGCCACTGGGCAATTTCATAAACCACATACTTGACTGTTGTTCTAAACAATCAGCAAGAATATTCATTTTGACTATTTTTACATATAGAAAATGGCCTATCACTACTTTTTCCAAAGATTCTGCTACTGGAGACGTCATATTATCAAGTCTAATATCTTCCTCACTGAAAGCTGCATTACATTTAGCATACTAATCAGAGGGGGAAAAAAATTGTGCACTGCGTTATTTTTAGCCCAGCCAGTGAAATCTCAAAAATTTGTGAAATCTAATTCTCACAGCATACAAAGTCAGAAGTGATAAAAGGCAACATTCATCCCCATTAATAGCTCCAGTGACTTCAATGGAATTACATCAAGAACAAGTTTGGCCCGGACTCCTCGGCATGACAGACTGTTCACATGTGCTGCAGAACTCCTCCTGGGTCTGTGCCACAGCTCTTTTTTTTCTTTTTCTTTTTTTTTTTTTTTAATGTAGACAAAAACTAAAAATGAGGAAATAAGAAGGGAAGGATCTACTCATGTGATCAGGTATGTTTTTTACACATTAATTAGATTTTTTTTCTGGGGCAACAGAAGGAAACAGCTACTATGTTTAATTGCTTGCAAAATACCAAATTTTAGCTGTTTGAGTGTTAGAGTTCATGGCACCTATGAACAAGTTTGCAGAAGATTAATCCACAGAAAGAAAAAACAACCATGGTCTTCTTAACACAGATGTTATATTATCCTGCTCATAATACTCCAGAGCCACTTCTGAAAAAAATCTCAAAATTTGTTCTATAAAACAGAAGGAAAGAGGATTTTGCCTTTTCATCTCATGCAGTTTGTTTGTCTCATGCATAAAGCCTTTGCTTGGAGTTGTGTTAGATATTCTACGACTGTTATTGATCTATGGGTTAAACGTCTTTACTTACCCCATTTCAATATCTTTGTGCTAACAAAATTGCTAAACTGTTGATCAATGATGATAAAAAATTGACCACGACTGCAAGCGTTCGGCTTTTCAAACCTTCGTTAGCTTTCAGTGTTGGTCTAATAGTGAGCAATGCCAGGATCTAGTCAAGAGGAAAAAAAATTGCACACTTCTAATCCTGCACAACACTTTCTTTAAACATTATTATACTATTATTATACTATTATAGAGTAGTAGCCACTCTTGCATAAACCCAGACTCCAAGATTACTGAGATCAATTGAATTTCTATCGATTTTCATGAGCTTTAGAAAAAGCCCGTAAACAGTCAAACCATTATCATAAGGCTTTTAGTAGAAGTTAGTTTCGTATGCTAACTGCTACAAGGTTTATTCAACCAAAAAAGAGTCTTTCTGCAAATATGTATTAGATACAGTCAAGAATCAACTATTTCCTACTCCAGCTACATATTTAAAACCCTGCTCAATTTAAAGCCACAGGGAAAGTAATTAAATGTAACACACACTGCACCTTCTCTACAAGGATACAAACTATGCTCTTTTTGAGCATAGTTTAAGCATAGCAATTGATGTCCTTGTAGATGTGTAATTTGATTGTGCGTCAGTTCGTACTTAACCTCATGTTTATATGTGCGTCACTTTGTCCTTTGCTCATCATGCATAACCACATCTGCATTATGGGACACTTGTTTTAAATAGTGAATATATAGTGGGATATCGTTGAGTGCCCATTTTATGGACATTTATTTGTAATCTTTAATATATTAATTGTATAGTGCTGTTATTTCAACATTTTAATGCTTTTGGCTCTTGGCTAATAACGTGTATTCTCAAAGTAGCTTCTGGTAAGATGTATCTCTGAAAGCTCCAAAATAAAAAGGTCTAGTGCCAATGTAATAGAAAATAACTGCATTCCATTGCCAAAGTTGTTTTAGATCTCTTCTTCCTTTTGATAGAACATTGCCGGGCATAATATCAACAAAATGATCTGATTGTGCATGAAAATCAGGTTGCAATTAATCTTTAGACAGTATTGCCCTCATTGCTCTGTCAATTCGAAGGCTCATCATGGTATCACCGAAGAAAACATATAGCGGCATTTCCATCAGGGACCGCGAATGCTGGGTCTGACAGTGCGTTGTTACACGCGGTTTGTGATACAGTTGCCCTGTTTGTGACTTCTCTCTGCTTCTCTGCTTTAGCACTCTAGGGTGGCAATATTTTTGCTATCTTCTGTTAAAAAATATTTTACAATGTCTATGTTGCTCAGAACAATTTATGAAGACAATACTGGGAATTATTTAAACAATTTTAAGTTTTGGGGAAGAAAAGCCTTGTCAGTTTGTGCTCACACTGAAGTGATATTGCCATTCAAATCCTCTGACATTGGACTAGATGGAGCTTCTTGTCTTCCTTCCCAGATTTGGCTCCAAAATGCCATAGGCAATGGACATTTCTAAGCCTGGCCACAGCTTCCACTTCAGACATTTCACCAACTAGCACTTTCTAGCAGAGGAACTTCCACTCAACATTACTTCCATTATGTGACAAAGAAGATTTACAAAACTAAGCATTATCCATTTTCAGTCATGTAGGCAAATGTGTGACACCTTAATTTTGTTTCATTTTTCTCTAGGACTGTATCTATGAGTCACCTTTGACTCTTGGCTAGTGTGATATCTACTTGTTTCACTTGATTTGTTCTATGAGACTTTAGAATACCTGCCTAGCTGACTATTTTTTTGCACCGTCGCAAGTCTGGAGCAGCGTTTAAACCAGCCTTTCAATATTTGCACTGCAAAGCAGGAACTTCCTGATATATCCTCCAACGTAAGCATCCCTGATTAGCCTTCCCTTGACTCATTACCAGGGCTTTGCTGTCTCCTTTCACTGTAAAGGAAAGCAGGAGGTCTCCTTCGTGGTCCAGCAATGCATCCTGAGAAAACTATTTCTTCAGAAGCCCGTTTGCAAACTCACCTTCTGCCCCTTTCTTCTGCTGTCTTTTCTTCCCTGTCGCTCTCAAAAACTGCTCTTCAGAGAGCTCTCTTGCAAGCTGGAGGATTTTCCGATCATTCTCTAAACAGATTCCCGACAGTTGCTTCCATGAAATAACCACGCGCATACATACGTATATACATAAAAACAATCCCAAAATTGTAAAACTTATTACTTTATTTACTAATGCTATTCAATATTTTTTATTCTTTCATAGTGAAATAAGGACAATCAAACAAAAAGGGTGCTTGTGAATGGAGTTTCAGTGTCATGGCAAAGACTTCGCTCTTTCTTTCCCACAGCAGTAGTAGCAGGACTTTTTTTCAGTCTCTTCACTTGGAAAAGACACCATTACCTAATGAGAGGGCATTGACAAGAATTCCACATTCCTACTGCTAACTGAAATCTGCCAAGACTGGCTTGCTCCTTCGCTATATTTTCTCTGCCAGAATTTTCCTGATTCTTTTTCCAATTCTTCATGAACCTATGGTGAGAACAAATGCAGAAAAAGCAGCATAAGGAAGACGCTTCAGCCTTGCTAAGATTTGGCTAAATTATCATGAGTTTTCCTTTTTTTCATTCACCCTCCTGCTCCTTCTCCCCAAAAGTACAAGTTTTGGGTTTTGAATATCTATCTTTGAAAATATTTCGGATCAGTTTCTAGCTCCACATTATCAGTTGTAAAAATTAGAAACTTTCTTTTGTTTCTTGAACTGAAAATTGACTTCTTCAGGCCACACTTTAAGCTTAAGTGATGCTCTCCACACTGGAGCTCAGTTGCAATAACTGTAGAGATGACTGTGAGTTTAGCAAAACTCTGATGTTTTAGCGTTCTGATATTTAAGATCTGCGTATTAGCAGTGCTGAAAACACAGACTCTACTTATAGATTGGGACCAAGTGACGGGTTGCTGTGAAAGACATGCCACAATTTTAGACTCAAGCAATTTCATATAACCCTGACCCTCTGTAATGTTACCTGCATAGAAAGGTATAATAATAAAATGAAGTCAGAGTTATTTTTAAAGACCTAACATGTTCCCAATATTCAAGGTCTCTTAATTTTTCATTTCAGAGAAGGTATTTTTAGTCATTAGAAATACAAGTGAAAGTCATGAGAGTAGAACAGAAGCAGAGTCCCCAGAGACATCTAGATGACAGGGAGATGAAGTATTGCTTGTACTCAATATTCTCAGTTCACTTGGAAGACAAGGGCCACATGCTCAACCTATGTAAATAAGCATAATTCAAATGAAGTCAATGGTGCTACCACCATTTATACCAGCTACATTTGTAGCTCAAGACACATTCCCCAACTTGTTTATCATATACAGATAAAAACTCCTAATCTGCATTTGTAACAGGAGGTAAAAACCAATAGATACTGTGACACTAACTACACAAAACCACCGATAATGCAATATAATATTTCTTTTTTTCTGCCTGGAAGCACTTAAGAGAAAAAGGAAAGCACTTAAGAATATTAATCATTTGTGGACCATTTCATTACACTGCAAATGTTAGGGTGAAGTGACGTGTAAGTAGCTTGAAACTGTTGCATATTATACAATTATTTGCCATAACTATGTTCATATTCTATTTCATTACCCTCTGCTTTCATAAGCATACATTTTTAAAAGGTTTACATTGTTTGATTTGTGTTTAAAAGAAAAATCGGAACAAAGCATGTGTGTCATTGTATTTGCATGTCAACAGTACTATCACAGCACGAAGATTTGTGCCCAGTGTTTACTGGATGGTGTCACTTGCTACTTCAACTTGCTTTAACTCATGTGCGTTTAGCTGCCAGAATCAGTCCTTTTTATCCAGGTGCCATTGCCACAGAAGTACAACAGCAGGAGCTTTAACTATGTCTCAGGCTAACATATTCCAATAAATAGTAATACTCCAGTAGCATGGGTGTTGTTCTTACTCAGATTTTAGGCTGCGTCTCTGTGAGGAATATTTAATGTCCTTGATATTCTGGTTTCAGCTATACTGTTGATAGCAGTGGTGGGAACACGTAATCTTTCAAACACAGAACCACGATTCAAGCACAGTTATTACTACGAAGGCTCATTTTTTATTCTGGAAGAGGCAAAGCAGAAATACAGGCATCCACAATACAGTCATCAAGCAATGTTTGCAGAAAGTATCTGATACTTTCATTAGCACCTTCACACTCATTCTGTGCCCGCCTGTGGTTGCTTGTCTATCACATCCAAGGAGTTTGGCCAGCGCCGCTGCTTTGACTTGGCTTCTGGGCCTTAGGAAATCCCACACAAATTTCACTCAGAGAAGATTTCTAAGTGGGATAAGAAAGGTAAAACTGTAATATGGCATCCCTATTTGTAATTGAAGCAAGATACTAGCCTGGGCTTGCTATCCTAGACAATGAAGATGATAATATTTTCCCTAGAGAAAAGGCTAACTTCAGACAATGGTAACTCACACACTTATTTACATGTCTGCAAATCCAGTTCATCAAGTATATTTATCTTTGCACTGCTCTCTAACTTAACCCTGCTGAATACCAACTCTCTGTCCACACTCTTAAGCAGACATGTGTTGGTGAGGAAATGACTGCACATACTAACCAGTATTTAACAGAAAATTGAAAATATTCCCTCTTTTCCCTGTCTGCTCTTGGATTTCAATTCAGTAATTATGCAACAGCAGTTGGAAGGATGCATAGCAGCAGACCACTGAGAGGTTTTACCAGGAAACCAAAGAGGTTGCACACGTTAATGCAATTACTGAATATCCCTGTTTGGTCTTTTGCGCTCCTGGAGTCAGTATCAACAGGGCTACATTGCCAGCTGGTTCAAACCTGGCTCAGTGTGGCAGGCGTGATATGAAATGCAAGGAGTCAGTACTAATTTTTTGTTGTTTTTCTTTTTAAGAATTGTATTGAAAAGAATACTGTGCATACAGGAATACAAGAACCACGCAGCTGAGAAACGTCCCACGCGAGAGAACTGGGCGAGAAGAAAACCAGTGCTGTAGCATAATGTTAAAGTGGGAAGTGGTGATTGTGTTCTTTCTGTTGTTCAGCCCTTCAGTCTCAGCACCTGGAAATCTTTAAAAATGAGTGATGAAGTACTGCTGTTGAGTTTTAAGTATCAAAGCCGAGCAGAAAAAAGAAGGATTTCTGAATTGTTTCCCTATCTGAGCTGATAATTAGAAGGTAGCTGATTTGGAATACAGTGGTGGTATTCAATTTTTGAGAACTCAAGTCTCTCGTTGTGTTTCACCTTTGGTATTTAAAATAAACATGTCTCATCTGTATGTGGCACTCCAACACTGCTGCTAACAGAGGGATAGAAATCGGTAGCAGAAATGTAATGATCTGAAATTAAAAAGCCTACTGTAGGAAGGGTAGGTTTTTGTACAATGTTGTATCTTTAAATATAAAATAATTGGCATTTCAGTTCAATTACACAGCTTTTCAGTCTAAGAGAGTGCAACATCCACATGAACCAAGCAAAACACTTATTTTCTCTATCTGAAGGTCAAGTTAAAAACCCCGACTGCCATTATTTTGATTTTAAACACCTCGTTGCCCCCCAAAAACCTCTCGGGCAGACAACAATTACTGTACATTTGTGAAGTTTTTATTGCTCGGAAACTTATTTACATTTATTATGGTGAACATGAGCAGCTCCTTGAAAGAGTGCTCTCTGAGATTCCATTAGATTATAATTCATTTCATAGACATTTTTGAAACAGTAGTGAGATGGTTTCAACATCTGTTATTTTGCCCAACCCATTGAAGACTCTGTTGAATGAATAGGGTGCGTGACAACACAAAGCCAAGGTGACAGGCTTAGATTAAACTAATACACCAACAATAGTATAATTAGTCAAGTACTAACAGCAAACCACACTTGTATTGAAACCTAGAAATAGCTGAAAGTAAAAGGAAATCCCGTAACAATGCATTGGTTTGATAATAGCAAAGAATGATTTAATGAAAGAATAAACATTCAACATGCATTCACGTTTCACGTGAAGTGCTCTTGGCTGTTAAGAGTCAAGAGCTCTTCACATGAAAGTAACATGTTTCTAACTCTTTCAGAGATGATCAACTGAAGGAGCCTTATTAATAGCTATACAGGGCTGTTGCATTGTCCTTCTGAGTCATCTATCCACTTGAATTATTCTCAATTGACATATAAGTCTGCATTTCCCTGCTGCTGCATTAACCAGCCTGAACACAATGGGTCAGATGCTCAGCGGGTGAGAAGCAGAAGCCAGTTTACACCAGCTAAAGAACTGGCCCATAACGTCGAAAGCTTGTATTTAGTTAACTGTGAGTATAGAGTTGTTTAAATGCAATTCACTCTTTTGGTATAAATTTTAATGTTGTCTACTGTTCACTCTCCATGCTGAGAACACTTCCACAGGAATGGGGAACAAGTGCTGCAGAAGGACCACATGAAGTAATAAACATGATACATTTTACCTGTAACAGAAGGTACCCTGTGGAGAATTTTGTCAGAAATGCATCAACAGTGAGATGACAAGAAACAGCTTCCCAGAAACTGATCGTAAAAGGCACAACCAGTTAGCAGCCCTTTGCAACCCTCCGCTCTTTATATTCCCCAAGACAACTTCTCACAGGTTACTATGCCATCTTAACAGAATAACGAAAGCTGGAGCCACTATGATCATGAAAGTTGCAGTTATATACGTTTATGCCCATTATTTCCGATTTTTGATGTTTTCTTATCATGACTGGTTTTCAATTCTTTTTTCTCTTATGATTAGTTTTAAGTGCCATGCATCACGGGCCAGATTTTCATTTATTAGACTTCAACTTTAAACACTAACTTCAACCGAGCAACACCAGTTTACTGTCACTCAGATGAGTGCATTGTTTTGAATGTCACCAAATTCTAATGCCTACAACGGAGTCCTTTCCATTCTTTTTCCAAGGTTTCATGTGTCCTGCCTCCACCACAGATCTACGGGAAAGCTTTCCCATCACTGCAAAGATTGCTGCAACTTTAATAATTGCATCTTTGCTATAGCCTAGGTTCTGATAGCTTTTGACACTTTAACCATGGTATAGCTCCGAGCAAGGTTGCTACTAATAGCCGGGAAGTACTGGATTTGTAGCTGCAGTAGTGGTTTTAGTCTTGCTGCTGGTGGTGGTAAAACAGTAGTGAGATCTTTTTTGACAAAAAAACTATATTAGGCATACACCTAACAAGAGCTGGTTCAATGCCCTTACCAAGTCTTAGCCCTTGCTGTGTGGCAGTTGTTTCTAAAACAAGGCAATCCACGGGAACATTACAGTGTTTGCTAGAAATAGCAGGTGCCCAGAGCAGGTTTAGTCTGTTGTTCTGGTTCTGATCATGAAGACTTCCAAGTGCTTCAAGAAAGGTGTAAGAAAACCTCTGGTAGAACGTGGTAAAAGAATTTGTCAGCATGGAAAATTCTCCGAAATATCAATGAGAGTAGTGTGTGCTTTGAGATACACAGATCTAGTTGCTTCTTCAAAAGGTTTTCAATTTTGTTTTCTTGTTTTCCACCCTTCTAAATCTTCTTTTTCAATAATTTCAAATTGCATCTTTTCAGGTAACTATTTCTAGATAGTACACCAACCTAAAAAAATTTTTAACCAACATAAATCTCAAACATTTTGGGAAGTAACCAATGCATTTGGTACAATATCAGATCTTTGGAAGAAGCACACAGGAAACATTCAGTTCTACCTGATTTTTACATGTATGCTGTTATTATATTTGTAGTGTTTATATTTAAATATTTATTTTATATCTTTGAAATTTTTAATTATATTTTAAAATCCACAAACATATTCAGGAATTGGCTAAAAAAAAATCTACAAAAAGAGAAGGACTGGACATCCCAACAGTTCCATATCGATAACATAATGCAATAATCAACAACCACAGAGAGGAAATAAAAGGAAACAAAGTTAAGGTAAGCTGTAGAAGTTATTTTGCAAGAATTGGGTCAATTTTACCTTAAAATGAAAAAAGCTATTTTTCTGTAAGACTTTTATGGCTGTAAATGAAAAGTATATATTTTGTAGGTTTACTTTACTTTCAGGATGAAATTGCTTTTACAATTGCAGGTGCATGAAGATGAAAATATAGCCCAAATCGCATGTGAATTCTTGAGATTAGCACGTCATTTCACGAACCATTGAACTTGTCTTTCATATATATATATGTTTTATAGCAAAGACACAGAGCACCTCCGTGTTATATTCTAAATATTCAAAGTGTTTGCACGGATAGTGATCTTTCCAACTCGAATTAAATATAATCACAGAGTCACAAAGCTGCAAGTGTAAAATGGATCTGAGCTTTCGTTATTGTTTTCTATCAGAGGTTCTTGGTGCCAGACATTCTGCAGTACCACACTTGCTCCCATGGAAAGAGTTTTCTGTTCAAGGAAGCGTATGTCCTATACAAACATATCCTGGGAATTTTCTTATTTCACAGATAAGAATTAGGTGCCAAACGTCACTTTATTTCATTGATCAGACTTACTGAAAAAAATTAGGTGAATCTTAGAAAAAATCTTCAAGCCCTAATCTAATAATCTGTTGTGTACAATTGATTTCTGTAGTAGGAAGGGAAGGGGAAAATAGTGTGCTTTTTACCTAATCTTAAGAAATATAGCAAAATGTTGTTGAAGATAAAATAGTCTGCTGTTTTTGCATATCTCTACTGGCCACGGAAAAGACTAATCTCTGTCGGTGGATTTATGTTAGTATAACAGGAGGTAGGAAATATTTTTTATTATTATTCCTTAGAAAAAAAGAACAGTTTTGTTTCTCTTAGATACACATTTCACTGTACACTAGCTAGAGAACTAATTTTGAAGGCCATGTAAAAGAGCTGCAGAACATCTGCATGGGAACCAAGTCTCTCTTTTTTTTTTTTTTTTTTTTTTCCCTGATTTGCATTATGTGCAGTGAAAATACAGTAGAGTGGAAGGCTTCCTTCTGGGAAAATGAGCAAAGAGTCTGTAAGTTTGTATATGTAAAGGCTATTTTAAGAAGGTTGTAGTGAATGGGCGCATTCTAAGACCATCTGAGAATAACCCCAACATGAATTAAACATGAGAATTCGTTGTTTAAAGTTTTGCTGGTATTTCAACAGAATGTGAATGATTGTTGAGCAAAGTATAAAAGGACAGCAGATTATTAAACACAAGCAGGCTGGCTAGACCCCCCCAAAAAATACTAAACCTTATGAACAACAACAATACAGGCAGATGGTAGTAGCTGCAAAGCGCTTTCTAATCGGTGATATGACTTTTATAATACTGCTATCTATATTTAATGCAACTCGGAACTTGCAATGCTTTGGCTCTGTCATGGTTCCCTGTTTTTAAGGTTTGATTGCTTTTATTTTGCTATTCTATATGTATAAGTAGCTGGTATAATTTTTCCTATCTGTAATAGGAAAACAAAGATTAGATTTAAAACCAGACTGCAAGTTACAATATCAGAAATGGAACTGTGTCTCAAATCTTGAAAGAACATAAATTGGTTGCATAGGTAAGAATATGGCTATCACGCTATTTCAAAATGATACTGCATTTCTCTGCAATTAGGTCTTTCAAAATATTAAGAAACTCTCCGTATGTTTTTATTACATCTAAAAATAGGGAGACATTCAGAAATTGAGGTGGAGCAGAGGTACCCTTATGCATGCTTGAATAATTTTAGTGATACGATTTGTAACAACTCACTGCAAAAAGAACTGCGTCCCTATACAGGCAAACCAAAAGAACAAAAACATTTGCTTCAGCTGCTATTTAAGTAAAATAAGCTTAGATGTATTAAAAAAAGATGGAAGCTGAAAAATATTTGCATGTCAGTTCCATATCTAGGAAAAAGATGACTATACATGTACTATCTTTCCCAAATGTATTATAAATTTAATATAAATACTCAAGTACCCAACACACTCTAGCCAGTGTATTGCTTGCGTTTAATTTGTTGATGCATCTAGAGAGAGTTTATTCTAATTTTTATAAAATAATTCTAACATTAAAATTTACATATGTAGGTCCCCCCCAAACTGCATTAAAACTGGATCCCCCAAATCGGATCAAAATACGTTGACTCCTAAAAGGTCTTCTGCTTCATAAAAACACCATGAGAAGTTTCCTACCTTTCTCTAGACCCAACGTATGGAGGCTGAATATAAAATATCCCACTGGTGGCAAACGACAAGGGTGGAATGGGAAGTATGTGGCTCCGGTTTCTTCCCCATGCTGTGGCAGGAGAGCAAGGACTAGCCAGAATACATGACACAAAGAGCAGTAAGGAGGACAAGGTCCCTGAATTTCTTCACATTAATGTGGATCTTTCTTGAGTTGCAGCTGGACTGGCGAGGCGAGAGCAGGGGTTAAGTTCTTCTGCAAACGTCAGCAGCAAAGAAGAATAAGCCCAAAGGAAACTGGTAAAAACAAGCATGCTATACTCAGAAGAAAAAAAAACTTCAGGAAATCGTTCTTCTCCCTTTCCACCCCAGTATTTCTGATTTTAATAATCAGGCTCTGCTCTTCTTTAGTCATGGTTTGTGTTGGAAGGGACCTTAAAGATCATTTAATTCCATACCCCCTGCCATGACCAGCCCACGTTCCACTAGACCAGGCTGCTCAAAGCCCCATCCAACCTGGCCTTGAACACTTTAAGGGAGGGGACATCAACAGCTTCTCTGGGCAAACAGTTCCAGTGTCTCGCCACCCACATCGTGAAGAATTTCTTCCCGATATCTAATCTAAATCTACCCTCTTTCAGTTTAAAATCATTACTCGTTGTCCTATAGCTGCATGCCCTTGTAAAAAGTCCCTCTCTTTTTTTCCAGGGCAACACAACTTTTTGCCTTGCTATAACTTCACTGTAAACCTAAACTGAACACAGTTAACCCTTACTAAGTAAGCCATGTCAAAATAATGACAGCATCACATTTATAACTGATTCTTATAGAGCATCTGATATTTGTACGTAAGGCTTAGATGAATTCAAGTTCTCTATATTTAACAATGAAAAAGATTTTGTTATGTGTAATGTGCCATATAGTATGAATCACAGATTAAATTACAGATGCACATGGCATACAGTTTAGACTAGTCACCACAACAATAAGTCTATGCTCACTTTTTATGATCAATCAAAATGAATCACCAATCCACTAAATTTCAACTTCTTGCATGTAGTAAGATTGTAATTAAACTAAACTGATTAACGTTTTATCCTCATAGTAATAATGCATTTAGTCTTTTTATGCGGTATTATATATTTATCTTCTACAGAACATCTGCATGTTCTCTTTTAAAAATTAATTTTTGTTTAAGAATATTTTCAGCAATAAATACCAAATCGCTTTATAAGACAGTATTTACCACCTAAAGAAAAAAATCTTTTGAGGAACAAAGAAGAATTATACTCTCAGCTGACTCCAGCCTCCCGGTCCAAGACTGATAATTGTTTGCAAACCATGTATTTGATATCTAAATCATGTTCAGTGGCTTTCGTTCATGATTGTGGATTGATACAGTCCTCTCTGAAAAATATATTTATCTTTTGCAGCACTCATCAAACACTAAATACCTAACTAGGTTGCAAGAAGAATCTTTAATTCCATCATTTTGCTCTGGTAATTGCTTTTGCTTCCTTATGTTTAACTAGAGTAAATGAACTATAATTTTAAATTTCTCTTGACACTTGCTATCTGACATTGTATAAAACACGAACAAGGTTGTGAATGCTGAAAAAGGTAACTGTAACAAGAAGAGATTAAACTACAAGACTATATTTTAAAAAGATTGTGCAACTTCAGAAAATGGTTAGAATTTTATCCCTAAATCAGTTTCCCTGTACTGAGGTGCCATATATTCTCTCTGGATATTTCAGTAGTAACAAAAAAAGTTACTTTCAAATAAAGTGGAAACTTCAGCATGACTAGAAAAAATTTGCTTCCTCCATCTCTTGCTGTTAGCAGTGTCTGACACCGGGAAGATGAAGAGCAAGAGGTAAGTGACTCCCGTCTGTACAGAAGACTGTTCCTTCTTAAAATGCCTGTTGCTGACATAACATATACTCTAAGTAGTCAAGCATTCTCTTCTCACTGACTTTTTTTAGCCTTTAATTTCACAGGATTTATGTAGCAGTCTCCTGAAATGCATAAAATGTTGAGGATCTGAGATCGGAAAGTCTTTGTTTGCATACTCGAGAGCAGCTGTACACATATGTTTTGTGCGCTATCACCTGCAAATACAGTCGCCTGAATTTACATTGCAGACCTCATTAGGCCAGGTGTTCTCACACACACAAAGGCAACCTCTGCAAGGGTTTTTCTGAAATCATGAAGATCAAAGTTTACCTATGAGACCTTTAAATGCTGGAAACAGTCACAACACCATGTAAAATACTAAAGAATTATCTTCACAGAATATCAACAATAGCAAAAAGAATCCTGATTCATTTTTGTCAATATTACTTTCGTCCAAAACAATCTTTGCTTTTAAACAGGTCTTTTTTGGGGGGCNCTCACACACAAAAAGGCAACCTCTGCAAGGGTTTTTCTGAAATCATGAAGATCAAAGTTTACCTATGAGACCTTTAAATGCTGGAAACAGTCACAACACCATGTAAAATACTAAAGAATTATCTTCACAGAATATCAACAATAGCAAAAAGAATCCTGATTCATTTTTGTCAATATTACTTTCATCCAAAACAATCTTTGCTTTTAAACAGGTCTTTTTTGGGGGGCAGGGGGAGAAGGGAAAGTGTTCATTAGCACTTTGAAAATGAATGAAATAAATTATTAAAATAAATAATACCTACTCTTTCTCCAGCTTCTGTAAACAATCTTTTTAACAAGTTTAAATGTATTCTGCTTCCAACTGAGATGAATATTTACTGCTCGATTTTACAACATGGTGCCTAGGGATTACATTCTCTTCTAAGATACAAATGTGTGTCTCCTACCCTCTACAGCAGAGCTGGCATAGAGAGGGCAGAATATACCCTAGAGGACCACAAGGATCATTTTCTGTCTTTACTGGAGGCTTGCAACGAGGAATAAAATACGTAAAACCAGTCTTAGCTGCATAGGTGAAAAAGATAACATCTGATATTTACAGTGCCTCAAAAGAAGTGACCTAAATTGACCAATAGTAGTATAATTATGCTCCATACATACTTAGAGACGACAGTAGGCATTTTCTGAAACTAAGTTATGGACTACTATTACTAATTAATATTGTCCTTCAGGCAAGAAAGTTCTTACATTGTAATTTTTTCTAGGTAAATATTCATTATTAATGTTTGATACTGCTTAGTCCATACTGAAGAGATGTTTTTAAATAAACAAATGGTGTCTACATTACATTTTTACTGAGACCTTCAAAGTCAATATCTCATTTTGTATTGCATGCACAGAACAACTATGGGGCATGATTTTGATGTTAAATAATGTATGTTATTCATAAACTGAAGTATTCATATGATAATTAAGGTTCTATGCACGCTGCACAAGAGGAAGAGCAGAATCTTACAAGTATGCAAAGTGTATGTGTTTATATGAATGAACGAGGGAGGAGATAGATAGAAAAAATGTAAGAAGCGATCTGCTGGAAATATCAAGCCAAGGGATTTTTTTTTTAAATAAAACAAATATTCAGCTTGCTGCTGTTTCAGGATGAATATAGGAAGAACTATATCTCTGAAGACAAGTCCTAAAGAGATAAATGTACTGGAAAACTAAACATGGCAGCATCTAGAGATCAGTTCACGGGGTATTTTGAAAGCACAGATTAGATAATTTCTTAGTAGATCAACGCAAAGGCTCACTTAGTTTATGGATGTAAAATAACCTACGTAAAATGTAGACAGTAAGCTGCTCGGGCCATATGACGAGTGGATTTTCCAGCACATAAGTTGTCACACAGAAATCCTGAGGGACTCTTCTTCGGCCTAGGTGTTCAAGCACAACTAAAGTTTAGCTCTCAAGATCCTCAGTTACTTACCAGATCACCTTCCATTATGAAAAATTCAGAACCACTAGCTGTTGCTTAAGGCCTCCCTCTTTTCATAGTACCAAAACTCATATTCAGAGTAACGTATGTCCAGATCAAACCTTCATCCTATAGCAGCTGCTTGCTAGCTCCCAGTGTTTGATCGCCTGAGCCAGTGCTTACTCTTTGACACATCAGAGCAGGCAGGAAGCACAAAACCACTCTTCCCGTCAGGGTCTACCCCAGCCTGGAAAAAGCAGAGGACTCCTGTGCTTCACCCTTCCTATTTTCCCCTAATTGTCCGTGTATTTTCCGACACCATTCTTACCCCAGTATCCTAGGAGCACATCCCATGACCTTGAGTGCACCTACCAGGCAGCCAACAGACACAACAGTGCAGTCCAGGTTCTCCTTCTAGATCTTGTAGATCTGGGGAGATCTTCAGGGATCAATGAGTGACACCTGTGAATCCTTTGAAGAAATTAAGGGTGCCTCCTGCTGCCACTTGCCTTGTGAAGTTCAACAATGGGAAGTGGGAAGTTTTGCTCCTGGGCAAGAATAACCCCAGGCACCACTACAGGCACAGGGACAACTGGCTAGAAAGCAGTTTTACAGAAAACTCCCCGGGGGGCTTGGTGAACAACAAGCTGACCACGAGCAGGCAATGCGTTCTTGCGACAAGGAAGGCCAACANGTGGGAAGTTTTGCTCCTATGCAAGAATAACCCCAGGCACCACTACAGGCACAGGGACAACTGGCTAGAAAGCAGTTTTACAGAAAACTCCCCGGGGGGCTTGGTGAACAACAAGCTGACCACGAGCAAGCAATGCGTTCTTGCGACAAGGAAGGCCAACAGCATGCTGGGCTGCAGTAGGAAGAGCTTTGTCATCAAGTTGACGGAAATGGTCTTTGCCCTTTTCTTGGCATTGGTGAGAAATCTGCAGTGCAGTGTCCAGTTCTGGGCTCCCCAGTATAAACGAGACATGGACATACTGGAGCAAGTTCAGTGAAAGACAGCAAAGATATCAAGGGATAGGAGCATCTGATATGTATCAAGAGAGCTGGAACTGTTTAGCCTGGAGAAGAGAGCCATAGTCTCCTCAGTGGTAAGCAGTGAACGGACAAGAAGCAGTGGGCACAAACTGAAATACGGGATATTTGATTTGAACACTTTTACTGTGAGGATGGTCGAACATTGGGACAGATTGCCTGGAGGAGTCATGGAGTCACCACCCTTGGAAGACATTCAAAGCTCAATTTGACAAGGGCCTGAGCAACCCGCTGTAATTGACCCAGCTTTCAGGACCGGAGTTGGACTACGTGATTTCCAAACCTCAACCACTGCGTCATCCTGAACTGAAGCACCTACCACTTCCTTTAAACGGAACTGACTTCTTTCATAGTGGCAGTTTTCGCTCTGCAGTGGGGTCACAGCTGGGAAGGCCATCATGCCTTTCGCTAACCCTTTCCAGCTGGCTGTTGGTTGAGGTCAGTATTGCAGGCCGTTGTAGCTTCGGATGGTTATCAGCATCTTCCTAAATGAAAGAAACACTCAGATCTGAAATAGTAGTCTTAAGCTACCGCTTTTTCTTGTTTTAAATTCTCTCCATTTTTATAAACGGAGGAAATCTACCTTAACATTCTTACACTTTTTATAAATTTCCAGCAGATGGTGAGAGTGGGTGTGTGTTGATAAAAACCACATAATCTATTTGAGAACAGCGCTAGAAGAATAGTGTTGCGAACACCTAAAAAGCTTTAGGTTAAGTAATTTTACTCTTAAAATGAGCATATGGGTGTTTTATTGGTTGAGGAGTTGAATGTTGAAGCTAGAAAAGTGACATTATCATCATTAAAATTATTTTATTTTAATGTAACAAGCAGTACCATTTTGAATGGGATTTGAATATTTCATGAAGCCTTGTGTTCTTGAGGGAGATAGTCTAGTTATCATCTAAACATTAATAATTTGAAGGAAAGAAGATTGTCTATTGTCTTATTACCAATAATTTGGGCAAACTGCCTGATTGGCACTAAAGATGTAGCTGTAACACCAGTCTAGAGCTGGGAGTGATTTGACCCTCCCTATATTAGTTATCCAGCTGAAATAGGGAAAAGATCTATTTCCACAAGGGCTAAAAATATATTTTTCTTCCTGATGTTACCTTAATTATCAAGTTGGTAATAATTTGATTGAGGTTTCATTTTGATTAGTGTAGACGTGAGAATCTTTCCTTATTTTCTTCAATCCATCAAGCAATATAAAAGAGGCAATGTATGTTTGAAGTGGCTTCCTCAGACATAAGAGATCAGAACTTGAGGTGCTTAGAGGTAACTGAAGTCAGCCACGAGCTGCATCTTGTGTGATCCATAAAACTGTTCTCTGACATCTTTACATCTGAGCTGTGGTTTGCCTCGCATCATGAGCGCGTTATTCAAAGGGTCCACAAGTCTTATGCACTGTCGAGCAAGCTTTTGAGTTGCAAAAGTAGTACGAATGCTGTATCTTCATTCACCTCCTTGCATACATGCGTCAGCAATCAGG
The DNA here is from genome assembly GCA_013398225.1 of Steatornis caripensis. Lineage (NCBI taxonomy): Eukaryota > Metazoa > Chordata > Aves > Caprimulgiformes > Steatornithidae > Steatornis > Steatornis caripensis. The sequence continues at coordinate 398,329 of VZSC01007359.1, forward strand.
TTGCGTGGAAGCAGGTAGAAAAGAAGTGCTGGAGAGGTAAGTCCAATGCCAAGAAGTCCGAGAGATCGCAAGTGGAATCTGTGAAGTAATATACATCACGTTTTGTAGTGACCAGCAGAAAAGACGGCATTTTGTTAAGTTATCCAATGTTTCCCCATTCTAGTTCTAATAAGCTCATAAAATAAAATCTACAGTTAGGCTTCATAGAAGGTTTCTTTCAACAGGCATTTCTCATACTTTATAAACAATTCATTCAGGAAAGAACGTAAAAGGAGCAAGCCTTAGGTGATATTTATCTATCACTTGCTGGTGGCTTGGTGTTTCGAGCTCTGTGTGTGACAAGGGAAGTGATACAAGTACTATCCTCAGTGAATTACTTGAGAGATAAAACAGAGAACACTGTGGGAGGACAGAGGGAGAGAGGCTTTTTTTTGCTTTAATTGGAGGGATCAGATCCTCAGCTAGCCCATTAACTCAGTAAAGCTACTCTCATAAACAACAGCTGAAAATGTTGGCTTTTGCCTTTGTGATGTATCTTCCTATTCTGTAGTGAGACATGTACTAAGAAAAGGCTTGGAAAAGGTTGGCTCAGTGAGTCGACTCAAGAAATTGGAAAGAGACATGGGGAAAAAAAACCCTCAAAAATAAGAATAGCAAGCACACTGAGAAAAGGGCTTACATCGAGCAAACTGAGCAGATGATAAGAGATTGAGCAGTGGGCCTTGGCTAGAGCCAAGGAAAGACTTCAGGATGAGGAGCTGAGGTATGCCCAAAATACAAGCTAAAAGGGGTGGAAGGCTTTGTAAAGGGAATTGACGTGATCAGAGTGAAGAAAAATTTTTTAGAGTAAAATCATTTTCCAATTTCAGCTGCTGGGGTTTTTTTTCTCTTAAAGTGTTTTGCTACGGTACACTTATTTGCTGACTGTTACAGATTTAAGGTTGTGTTTCTTCCTACTGTGTCCCTCCATCCATCAGTCAAGCAGTAGCAGTTGTGAGACAGAACCTGGGAGAAGGAAGAAAAAAAAAAAAAGCAGTTTCCTCTTAGACAGCAGAAGGGGCAGCAAGAGGGGCACGGAACAGATGAGAAAACAGCCAACTCATTTACAGATTTTCTCATTTGAGGTTCTTGATACAAAAACATTCCTGGTTCTGATGTGCAGACTGAGGCTTGTCTATATATTTATAAAATTAAGTGAAGTGCAAATCACACTAGAAGATTTATGCTAACGGTGTTTCTAAAACACACCAAAATGAGTAGAATGTATCACCAACTGCTTCTTGCAACTACACTTCCTCCATAGAAGCATTTTTAATAGTTAAGCAATTAAAATAAAACAACAGTCCAGTAGCTGAACCTCAGGCTTGTGGAGCCAGGACTGTGCCTTGCCACAGACTCCCTTCATGACCGCAGTTAGCCACCTCCTTCCCCAGTTCCCACAGAGACACCCAATTCAAAAACAGCATTGCTGAAAACTCCTGCTTAGCTGCTCCTTAACCCTCAAGCTGCCTGCAGAACATGAACATGTTACTTCCTAGGTTTAAATGTTCTCTGGCTGCCTACGTTTGTGATGTTATGGCGTTTCCAAATTAATAGGGCTGAGCAGCTTGTCACCAACCTTGTATTTAAGCCTGGCTGGAACACAGAAACTAGAGGGTCATCCACCTAAGATGACTGGAAGGCTCCATCTGGTTCTGAGAGTGCATCTGGTATGCAGACAGAAGAGCAATCCTCACCAAATGCAGCTGCAGCTGCTATTTTAAAGCACAGAGAGAGGACATGCCCCCTTTATACAACAGTCGAGGGGTGAGGGCTCTTGTCAGGACGTGTGAAACACAGATTTAGTTTCTTTCTGTTCCAGAGGGAATTCAGCCTCTCATTTCCCACCTCTCGAGAGTCAGTTAATCTCCTGGCTAGAGCTTATTTTGGGTGGGAACATTCTTCACCTCTTCTGCTGAAGCCGTGCGGCCATGTAGAAAAAATTCCAGAGCCACTGCCTGTGGAAGACAAGAAGGATGCTTTAGGGAGTCCCATTTGCGATTGCGGAGCATACTGTGGGAAGCAAATTTCTCAGCATTAGATGTTGGGGGACACACATGATAACTTTAGCTTTCTAAGTCCCATATTGAACCTGATTCAATTGTACTTTACCTAAAAGACCCGCCTTGCGGATAAATAAACTGGGAGTTCAGATACGGATGCAGTGAATGCAGCATAAGTATTTTGAACAGAATGTGCACGTATGGGTTTGAATTTTATGATTCATGCCACAAAACTATGAATATGCATGGAAAAGTAAGCTACTGTTTGTAAGACTTTCAATACCAATAAAAAGATACATTCATTAATAAAACATTTTGGGGGGGAAATCAAGTGGATTTGGCATTTTTAATAGAAAATGGAAATTTGTTATATTTTGATTTAACCAGGACATTTTACAACAGAAGAAATTTGGATTAGGTATCGACAGAGTGTCACCTGATACAATGTGTGGTGAAGTTTGAACAGCAGATGTCTCACCCAGGGACGCTTCCCTGAGGAAACAGCAGGAACCTCCTGTACACTCACTTTGCCTGGCATTCATCTCCCGACCAGCTGCCAATTTTAAACTATAGCAAGTCTCTCAGTTTATAGTCCTTTCAAGCTAAAATCTGTTACATTTGGGGGAAAATAGCAATACTTATGTAAATCAATAATTGCATTGTGTGTAATACAGTAAATCCATAACACGCCTAGAGTGACACTAACAACATCATGCACGGGTGTGCTATGAAGCAACACGTACAAAGCGATTCATATGCATTAGAGTCTGAATATGTCTTGTTCAAGCACTCATTTTGTTTGGCACAAACAGCCCTCCTTTTACAACCCAGGAATAAATATCGCTTTGTTTCATCACTTTTTTTCTTCAATGGAACTATTTGCTAAGGCTAAAGCCGAGCCTCCATTCACATCACAGCTCTGCCTACAGTTTAAATATACTGCACAATGATGATTACGGATGTCTGCTATCTTTCATCCTGAACTGCAGAGCACTGGTCAAGCAGCCATGCAGAGGTTGGTGAAAATCTGGTTTCTTCGCATTAATGAGATTTTCAAAATTAGAGGCAGATTTGAGATAGGAATAGAAAAGAAAATACTGCATGTCTGTGGAAGTCACCGTGAAAAGAGCCTTAAATTAACTACCCTTTCATTCTAGACTCTGGTCTCCCGTTTTTTTGCCTCATTGATGCCAGCTTTTGGTCCTATGTGTCACAAAATGTTCCAGTGCTGAATACAGACACAGTTTTTACAGCTTCATTTGATGCTTCTCTGGATAAATCAAAACTGAAGATATTCTTGTATTATCTTAAGTGAAACCACATGAAAGATGGCAACTTGATCATCCGAGGGAACCGAGAGATCTGAGAGCCAAGACAGGTGCAGGTAGAGTCAATTGTTACAGCTGCTTTGTGATGTATACTCAAGCACTTCCCACTGTCAAACAGAAATAGGATTTCCAAATGTTTTTTCACAGACGTGTTTGAGTCTTTTAGCTCTCAGTAATAGAAGTCTGACCTGGAGCAGATTGAAACCAGCAGTGCCAATATGCAAGTTCTACCTTTATATATGGAAATGATCGTTCCTTTGAGCTCCCCAAGATAGAAAGACCTTCTCCAGGAATCAAAATTAGTAATGTGTTCGTTTGGTACAAATTTACAAAAATGTAAGGAAACAGTGCTAAGTAAGAGAGGGATTTGGTCACGCCATTTCTAAAGAAACCACAACTCAAAAAGCACTTTCGTATCGAAGACTGACAAAGATAATGGGATGCCCATTTGGCTCCACTTGTAGTTTGGCTCCATTCAAGTAATCTCATGCTTAATCAAAATCTAGAGCCTGGGCTCTGATTTCTAGTTCCCAGTTTCTGGGTGGCTCACATTTTTTACTTTCATTTGACTTGAAATGTGAGAAAGATCTTTACCACTCTCGGAATTGTGAAGAACCTCCGCCTCTCAACCACTCTTAAAACTTTCAGTTCTCCAGCTTTGAAACCTGGCAATATTGCTGCCATCTTGTTGGCTAAATGTTGAGTTAGATTCNAGTTTCTGGATGGCTCACATTTTTTACTTTCATTTGACTTGAAATGTGAGAAAGATCTTTACCACTCTCGGAATTGTGAAGAACCTCCGCCTCTCAACCACTCTTAAAACTTTCAGTTCTCCAGCTTTGAAACCTGGCAATATTGCTGCCATCTTGTTGGCTAAATGTTGAGTTAGATTCTCTCTAAATTTAGCCTCATTGTTTTCCATTTGAAGCAAGACACTTCTACTCCAGGGCAAAATTCATATCATCTCTTCCTCTTTCCACATTCACTAGCAGCACACATGGTCTTATTGAACCATTACTATTCGCAGTCATGTCCTCTGCCTTCTGTACCCGTTTTCGGAATAATACGATTACACTTTTTATTGCTGTTACTATAATTCTTATTTTCAAATAAGGTAATTAATTTGTATCTTCTTAATTAGAAATCATTTATTCATGGCAAAACTTAAAACTAACCTTTATGATAAAACGTTTGTTTGTTTATTAAAAAATTCAATAAAAGCATCAGCAACCTTTTTAAATACTGATTATGGGTAACATTTTAAAAACACTTCATGGTCCTAATTCCCATCGATGTCAAAAACTCAGGTTGCTCCTTAGGAAATTTTTACCCTCCATCCAATAACTGTGAAAGTGAGAAGATTTTGGTTTGCTATAGCCACAGCAATTGCTTGTCCAGCAGAACCATTCAGATGGAAGGTTGCAGTGAATGTGACTTGCTCGACTTGACTTTAGGGCTAATATTTTCTTCCTGAAAGGCATTTCACATCTATTGCCTTTTTTTTTTAGATGCTTCAATCTGCACCGATGAAGTGGAGCAGAATCAAGACAGATTTGAACTGTGTTGCTTCCTTGTTTGTTTCATCCTTTTTCTTAAAGAAGTCTTAGAAATGCTAAGGGAATTACATCCAACAATTTAGTAGTTGGAGCCCTGCCCTTCACTACCTGTAAAGAAACAGTGCTGAAATCTGTTTCCTGTTTTGCTGGAGGTATTTGAGTAATGTTGGAGTAAGTTTGGTCGCATTTTGATAATATAGGTGTCTCTGATTCCTGCCATGCTGTTTTAAGCATGGATTTTGTTACAGTTATGGGATAGCTATGATTGATGATCTCTTAGTGATAAGTACAGACAGTGTTCATGCTGTCTGTTAAATCTAGCTTTTCCTATTTCTAACCACAGGGTTTTGCTCATTAGAATGATTTAACTTGACTTACTGGACAATTTCTTTCCTCTCAGAAATATGAAAGGAATATTTTTCTTCTGAAGGACCATGACATGTAGCCTTCACTTAGGTTTCACCTTGCTTCTTCCTCAGCATGTGAAATTATCTAGACTATGACTACTGAATGTCTGGTATTCCCCTTATATTCCTATACTTCACCCACGGAGGGTTTTTTAGGTAGAAAATTACAAAGTTGTCCATTTGGCTAGAATTTCTGCAGTCCTTGTCTGGGCAAGGGATAATTCCAGTGGCTGTGCCCAGTGTCTCCAGGTCCTAGACAAATGGCCATAGTTCACATATGGTGATTTTTGGTACACTGTGTTCACTGTATATGCATTGTAGAAAAATTTCTACATTGACAGGAAGATTGCCTTGACTTTATCATGCATGTATGAGCCATTTGTGCAGCATTTTGGTGGTAGGTCTCCCATGTCCAAGATGCGGCAAGATGCAGCCTCATTGCACAGGAGCTATGTAGCATATAAACACATATTCCTGGCTGGGAAAATTTAGAAAAAGTTATAGGAGCTGGAATATATTTTGCAGGAGATTTAGATGTGCATGTTCCCTTTTCATTTAGATAGTACGCTCTCTCTGCTTTCTATTTTTCTGACCAAAAAAGAAAATCTGAGGTAAATACAGTGACCTCAAGCAAGACTGGAAAGTAGAGGAGTGACTGAGAGAAATGGGCAGTCCACTGAGCACATGTCTAACGGGATTTGTCAGTTAGATATGTCAGTTATAGTTGGTCTTCACTTCTAACTAATTAAGTCAAACTCATGTCTGTCTATAGGTCTTTGGAGTCTTAATGCAAATATAGTTTGCTTTACTTAATTTGGCAACATAATTTGCATATATACTTGGAGATTACGAAGAAATGTGTAATCTATGAGTCCACTGTTACCGTTGAGTCTGAGGACTATAAATGTTCTACAAAAGTTTTTGCTCCTGCCTGAATCTCTTGAAGTGGATTAAAGGCTGAATGAAACCCTTCCCACCCCCACACTGCTTTAAAATAACAACGGGAAAATGTTCTGGTTGGCGTTTTTCTACCACTTTTCCTCTAATTACTTGTTTCATGCATGAAAATACGTTTGCTGCTCTTACTTGCCCTGGAGGCTGCCTTTTAATACATTTATCTATTGAGATTATTTATTTTTACACATCATTACAGAAGAGTCACTCTGAGTGCCATATTTTCTAATATCAAAAATTTGTGCGCTTTGAGTACCCAATATCTTCACATCAATAAGTAATTTATTTCAGTAGGGACAGAGCTAAGGAACATATCTCAGTTTCTATGTTTGTATATTGATATACTGGTATGTATTAAAAGTACATGGTAGCTCTGAGCATGGGTAGATGACTTACATATGTCTATTAATATTCCATTACTGACCAAAGAATAGAAGGCAAACTTCAGCAAATTAGATGGAATCTATTAAATATGATTATCATGAGCACTTTTTCTAGGGAGAGTTAAAAATCATTTGACTTAAAGGTTTTTTCCATTGTCTGTACTTTATTCCTCAGGTTATAAATCCATTTTGTAATTACTCCCTTCTTCTTATCTGAGAAACTTTGCCTGACACACCATTCCATATGTTTATGATTCTCTGAATGAAAAAGTGTTCCCTGACAACCATTCACATTTTTTTCCTTTAATTTCCATTTATGCCTTATTGTCTTATAATGTTCAACTGAAAATATATGTTGCAATACTGTGTGACATTATCTGTATTACTTAAGATTTTATATAGTCATACATCAACCAAACATCGGATAAATCTCATGCTTCCCCTTTTTTTTCCTACATCTTCCCTTCCAGAGCTGTATAGGTAGTAGATTCAATTTAGTCTCTATGACAAGTTGACTTTAAGCATTTCTTACAAACATAGGACAGAATGCATCTGAAGTTTTGTTTGAGTCACTTTGAAAAATGAACTGTGTGTATATATATATATATACTTTTCTAAGCCTTCTCTGCAATTTATAAAAATAGAAAAAAAGTTGAATATTTGCACTCAGTACTGTGCAGTATGGTTTACAGAACTTGGTAGATTTACTAGCATTTGCAAATTGAGGGGATAATCCGGCATCACACTGAATAAGAGCTTCAGGAGTGGAACACTATATAATGTTACCTGACTAATTTGCCGGACTTTCTAATAAATAACTAAGTTACACAAAAAAGGTATTCAGATGATTTGTAATCCTGCAATAATGGCTTCTAAATAGTTAAGATTACACTGAGAGATGAGAACCTTTTTCCCCTATATGCCATATACCAGCAGGGGACAAAATCAATCTTGTGAAGGCTCTGATTACTTGTGCTGCAAGTTTCTTGTCAGCAGATTCAAAATGTGCAGTGGAATGAATCTTCCTGGAGGTAGAGGTACTGCCTATCAGCTGGGCGTCTTTCCTCCCCTCTCGCCCTCCGCCTTAACTTCCCATGGAATATGTGGTTGTGATAAATTAGAAGAAGAGGAGAAAATACAAGATGCTTCAGCACAACCGTTTTAATCCTCTGCTGTCAATGCAGAGGAAAGGTGACACCCGTTTTAGTGTCTTCCAGGTGAAAAATGTACCCTTGCACTGGGAATGCAAGGAAGTTAGTGAACAAATGAAGGAATCACTTTTGTCTAAAATGTAATGCTACTCGGCTGTATACAAAAACATTGTGATCAAAGGACAAGGTTTAAACACATTACAAACTGTGATTTAATCTGAAAAAGGTGCATAAAGTTTAAGCTGAAACACAGCACTTACTAGAAAGGGTCTGAAAAAAACCCTAGAGCTAATGCAAGCATTTCAGGAGGCTTAAAATCCAAATCATGATCTGAACAGAAAGTCAGAGTCAGCCTTTACCTTTTTAGTAATCTAAATCAAATCTATGCCTGGTCTTTGCCAAAGTTTTGGGATTCTGTAGCTAAGATTTTGGGGCTTTCTGTCTGAATTTTGACCAACAGGACTTTCAAAAAATCATTTGTATTTTTTAATGGAACTTAATTTACTGAACGGCAAGCTAAGAGAGAAATTTGGTGTTTTGAAAGGACAAAATGTATCATGCATTTTAAGCATGTTTTCTCTCAGTACTATAGAAAAGGAGCTTGTACCATCTTGCTGCTTTGGTGAGGACGAGTGCCAGTCTTGCTGCTTAGACGCCTAATAGCCAGATCCAGTTTGCAATATGTGGAATTACTGCTTCTTCTCCCCATCTTCTGTCCTCTTCCACAGCCTCAGAAAGGAATTATAAGCTCCAAATAAATATTCCCAGAGTAATGCATCCTGAAGAACTTGAAGAAAAGATTGCAAAATTGGGACTGTCACAGGCCTGCCCCTGTCAGAGCAGAATTGTGCTATGCAGCACCCAGCATCTTGCGCAGTCCTTGAGAGTATTATTTTAGTCAGTCTTCCAATAATCACAATTAGACAGACAGGTGGGTTGATGAAGAGGTATCATCTTCCTGTCCTGTAGATGGAGAAAGGCATAGAGGAAACGGTCTAACAAGGACAGAAGTATGATGTGAGTACTGTTTTCCATTTCCAAATTCTACTCATCCAATCATTTTGTCTCCCAAGACTCTTGCCTCCAGTCTTATTAAAATTTAGGAGCCAAAATGACTAATTTTATAAACAGAGGCCTGAAATTCTCTTTGAAGGCGAAAAGTCAGGAAATGTTTCACTTTATCAGGCATGCGGCTGAGAGTTTTATTAGTTCTCAGATTAGTTGATATTTTTTCTACATGCTAATCAAATTGCCAAAGACTTAAATTACTCAACACTCACGCTGCCCTTCACAATGGCAGAGACATACCACTGTCAGCAGAAGTAGGCAATCACTCAGTAGGAAAGTGAATTATATTTAGAGATCTGCATCCGCAAACCGGAGCACGGGCAGTTGCACCTGAACGTGAGGAAGAACTTCTTTGCCGTGAGGGTGCCTGAGCCCTGGCCCAGGCTGCCCAGAGAGGCTGTGGAGTCTCCTTCTCTGGAGAGATTCAACCCCGCCTGGATGCGTCCCTGTGCCCCCTGCGCTGGGGGCACCTGCTTTAGCGGGGGGTGCTGAGGGATCTCCAGAGGGCCCTGCCAACCCATACCACGCTGTGACTCTGTGACTCTGTAACTTCAACTCCTTTCCTGCAGGAAAGCTCATAGAAGGGGGAAACAGACCACTGCAATCTTCACAGGGCTTTGGAATGGGCTATTTCATCAATTCTCCAGCTAATGGTCGAGTGCTGTGGGAGAGAAAGTGAGAACGGCTATACTTCTACATCTTTTCTCATGATCCTTGGGACATAGCACTATAGATACCATTGATTTCAGACCAAAAAAAGGTAATCCTACTGTGTTTGTGCTTCTGTCACCACCAGCAACATAAATCAACTCTTTACCATGTTCTCCAGTGCCATCCTCTGCCCCATGCATGTCTGTATCAATCTTAATTTAAAAAATCATATGCTGGAAATTACAGTTATTTCAAACAAGCGGTAACTTGCAATGAACTCACTGCGATAGCATGTATGCCTATGAGACAATTTTCTGTTCATNACTGTGTTTGTGCTTCTGTCACCACCAGCAACGTAAATCAACTCTTTACCATGTTCTCCAGTGCCGTCCTCTGCCCCATGCATGTCTGTATCAATCTTAATTTAAAAAATCATATGCTGGAAATTACAGTTATTCAAACAAGCGGTAACTTGCAATGAACTCATTGCGATAGCATGTATGCCTATGAGACAATTTTCTGTTCATCGGCTCCTTCTCCAGCCTCTTACTCCAGTCCTCACAGGCATGGCTGTTCGAAGTAGTGCTCATTATCTGAAAGGACAAAAACTTATGAATGGTAGCCTGTCATCAAATACGGCATCATCTCATGCAGGACACTGCAGTCTTGATAAGATGTTCCATGGGCTTTAGGTTCACGAGCATTGCTGAAGACCTGGGAGAAATTAAAAGAGCGGCATTTCAGTCACCTCCACCTATGTCCACTCTCACCAAGGTTCTGTAGGAGTGCTTAGGTGGGAAAATGATGGAGGAGCAGAGGCACCAGTCTCTCTCCAGACATGAAGAGGTGGCATTCAGGGGCCTGAGCCAATCGCACAGATGAATTTTGTGGCAATGCTGCTTAGACTGAAGTTGCCCCCACGCATTAGAGAGAACAAGTTAGAATAACCCTCTTTACACTGCTACCAAAAAAAGACAAATAAAAATAAAGGCACAGTACAGATTACAGTAAAGGGAGACCCAAAGTTGGCCATTGCATTTGAATTGCAAAGTAGCAATCAATTAGTTTATCATTAATCAGATAATTTGGGGGATCGTGAATAATACGAAATGAAAAGAAGAAATAACTAGCGGGACAATTTTCAGGAACCATCTCTCAGCTTTATAAACTAATCCTCCTCTAATGGCCCTTTTTAATGTAATTTATAGGTTCATCATTACCCTTTTTGTATTAGTAATTATTTCTAAAATACCAAAGAACCATCTTTTTTTCAAGGTCCTTCTATGTGCCTGATTTACTGCTAGACTCGTGTTGGACTCTGTCTTTCTGAGGTTTGACATTTCAAAATATTTATAGCTCTTTTACATTAATGCCTTTCTCATGAATCTGAAGGTGACCGTTATTTCTTTCATCTTGTTGTAATTAAATGGATCAACTACAGCTTTATTATTTCCACTATTTATCTGTGTGGTGCGTTAAAACATTCAGATGAGCAAGTGATATCGAACATTATGTGAATTATCACAAACAAATATTTCCTAAAACATAGGCTACACTTGATGCATTGGCTAAGAAATTGTTCCAAGCAAAAGCACAAAATCTTTAATATTTTATTGATCAGATCTAAACCTTCTGCCCAAAGTGGCAATTAAATTTCAATTAAACTGACTGAAAGCATCATATTAAATTTCAGCACTTTACGAGCTATCAGATAATGCTGCAGGACAAATCTTTAGTATGATCACACTCTTTTCAAATTATATTATCCTGTTCATTCACAATAAAAGTGACAGTTTTAGGTATACTTTCAATATTTCTTGAATATAAACCCTCTAATGAACACATTTTATTGCCTTTAAATCCATTATTATTGGATATTTTAATAAAGTGAATTGAGCACTTTGTTTTACACACTGCTTAGAAGTTATTATATTTTGCAGACAGCACAGCAAAGAACAGTAACAGTATGACAGAAATATCCAAATACCTAGCGTTGCGCTATAAATTTAATCAGCTATTTACAATGATGAATACGCTACATTCCGTTTCACAACAGCTACTGGTACAACATGTTAATTAATAACTGATTAAATCTTCAGGCTTTGGGTCTCACTTCCTTCAGCACTGTGCTTCCGTGAATGAGATAAGCTTAAGATGATACAACCAAAATTGCAAGAAGATGCTGGAAGTGCTTTTAAAGTATTGTGGCATACGAGGAACTCAGTATTTTACTGTTGCCTCTCCCCTTGCTCCAGCTGCTCTATGTGTGTATCGATGTTTAGATTGTCCAAAATACAGAATCGCGGAATCACAGAATGCTAGGGGTTGGAAGGGACCTCTGGACATCACCTAGCCCAAAACCTCTACTAAAGCAGGCTGGTTGTGGATACGTTTGCTTAACTCAGAGGTCATTATCGCTCAGGTGTCTAGGCAGGTGTTTGGGCATGTTGGACTGAATATATTTACTGCTTTTTGTAAATAGAAATCTATATTCCATATGGATGTGTAAAACTTATTTTGTTCTTATGGGTGGCTACTTGAAAATAATTACCCACAGAAGTAGCAGATCAGTTCCCAGGAGGACTTTAACAGTCCCGTACAGTCATCGTGTGGGGCAACACCAATATTCTAACCCCTGGAAATTCCCTCCTTCTGCGTATGCAGATTTCAAAGGTAAGAGAACCAGGTAACATAGCTGTTTTGGGACAAGTCTTCCCTTGCCATCTACCAGTAAGTGGTGTCTCATGTACCACCTTAATTCCTTAAAGCTCATCATCCTCTAGCTCAGGCTTCAGGAAGAGCAGAATAGCAAGCTAAAAGAAAACACTCGGACTAGAATCCAGTTGCCCCTTGCTGCAAACAAGTCCATCTCCTCTAACAGTCAAGTACCGTTACAGTCTCTCTCCTTTTTCGCATCATGCCAGTTTTTCAAGGGGAATAAAATGTAATGCTTTGTTGCATTTGGAGAGAAACAAAAATCAATAAGAGTAAATACAGAAGGGAGAAGCATCTTTGTTTAGAGGAACAAGTTTTTGTGCTTGAAGTACAGAGTTAAAAATCTGAGGCATGTCTCTTGCTGATACACGGCACAATATTCAGGAGATTGCATTATTTCATATGAATAAGTATGTTTTGTTTATTTTTATCAGTAAACAGTTCTTTGTCATTCTAGTATTCTTCTCCCTTGGGAGCAGAGTGAAGAATTAGGTGTGTAAGGAAATAGGAAAAAAGGCTTTTGCAAAATGACAAAACTACAGAAAGGATTCTTTCTAAACTAGTGCTCTTTTTTTGTTTTTCAGTACATGCCAAGATGAGAGAAGTCTTGCAGAGGGTCAAACAGTGCTTAAGTAACTAAGTGAAGGAATTGGCCTCCAGAGCAGGTGTTCATGCTGTCTCAGCAGGCAGGGATAGTGTATGTTGCATCAAACGCAGTTCGCTCAGCATGCGTTCACACCTCCCCTGACCCCGACACTTCCTGGCTTTGCTACCATGAAAGCATCGTGAGAACGGAGGTGTGTTTGAAGGGAGCGTGGGTGGGTCTTTTCAGCAATCGGACACTCTCGGGTGCACAAATAAGTGAGCAGCAGCTGTTTTTTAAAACCAGGATCTTCCCCTGCCCTTGCTTGAGAAAGGTCTCGACTCAGCTCCCAGCAATGCCGCTAACGGAGCTGGATGCGTGCAGTGAGCACGCTGCCAGATTCACGTCACACCCTGACAGTTCCTAGGCTGCTTCGTAATGTCAGCCCTACCAGAGGATTTTGCAGTATTTCTGAAGGCTTAATCCCCTTAAACAGCTCTCCTTCTAGGTACAGACAGGGAACACTGCATGGCATTGGTAGGCATTCACATACCATACGAGTGGAAGTCAATAGATCCACGCAGGACACCTTTCAAAGCGGTTTGGTTAATCACGTGCAGGTTAATAAATTGGAAATCAGCCTAAGATTCGGTCACCTGTGCCCAGTCGACCTGTATCTACTGCAGCTGAAGGGACAATTTCCTTCGATTCATCAGCTTTCCTTCAGACCAACCTGTTCTGTGTGTATGAGGCATTTGGTAGGGCAAGGGTATGGAATACAAGAGGTTAGATTGCTAGGGAAAAATCTTTTCCTCTCGTGCCACGTGAGTCTTGACTTTTTTTCAAAGAGCAGGATCAGGCTCAACACGAGGAAAAGCTACGTAAATGTGGGATGGTTTCTAAATATATTAATCCCTAGACATGGTCCTAAGAATAATTTTAGTTGTGTTTTAATGGAGCAATTGAATGAATTTTATCATTGAATTTTATTCGACTGCAGTGGAACTCTGCAGGAAGCTGCTAAGTTTATATGGTAATGGAGAGAGAGAGAAAGGGGGTGGACAGACAGCAAAAACTTGTCTCGGTTTAAAGGTAGTTTGCATTTTATTCAATCTTTGCAATTCATTCTGATGTGGCTCTGCTGTCTGAGCAAATATTTTTGAATCTATCGTAATAATCAACTTTTACAGATTATTCAAATACATTTGAAACTGCCATTGAATCAGGACAGCTGAACAGAAGCCAACTTCACAATACTATTCTTACTCCTATCTAGTGATATGCTGGATTTATTTGTAATGCCAAGAAAAAAAACTCTGAATTTTGGTCAGCTGTATAGGTGTGAATTTACATTTTTTTCTCCAACGTTCATGAAAAAGACTGGCCTGCCATTGTGGAACGCAGAAAACAATCTATCAGGCTTTCAATAAACTGGAGAATATATATGTGGTTCAACCTATCTGCAATGAGATGCAGCACTAGCAATATGGAGAGGCCCAGCAAGGCTAGCAATAAAAGTAGATATACAGTATCTGACATCAGATTGTTTCAAGCTTAATTTCAGCAAAGTAATAAGGTC
>VZSC01007359.1:417745-440003 GCA_013398225.1 Steatornis caripensis
TTCCAACCAAAGGGCTGAATTTTGACCTTGTAATAGTCAGTACAGCAACAGCTTTCCTTTTTCCTGTGGGAGTGACTCACCTTTTTATGATCACTTTAAACATTCTACTTTTTTTGCAGTAATTATAAAAATTTCCAGCAGCTTTTTGTGTCTCCTTTCCCTACCACCATTTTGGAAGGCTGTATCACTACTCGATTCTGAATTTCCTGACTACCTCTACTTCCAAGTCAAGATTTTCCTTAGTTTTGTGAAGTTAAAATCTCAATCTTTTAATGTTATGTAAAATTATAGCTCCCTCTAAAAAGTCTATTCAACTTCAGGAATTAAAGCTTAGCCCTAAAGATGAACATGGCATTTCTAGAGGCTGATCTCTTCTTCTGTACCCTTTGGTTGATCGATCGATTGATCAATCTATCTATCATCTATTTATCTATCTATCTATCTATCTACCTATCTATCCATCTATCATCTATCTATCATCTATTTATCTATCCTTCTATCTATCTATCCTTCTATCTATGTTTCTATAATATATACATGATGCCCAGGTCTCATAGTGTATTATTAGATGTATCTCATCCAGACACCTCTTCATCCCATTCATTTTTCACTTGGACACCAAAGAGCAATCCCACTTCTCACTTACTGAAACTATGTGCTCTCTGAATGATGGCCCAAAGGCAGCATGCTTGCCAGTTGCCAATGCCCGTTATGGCTTCTTTTTGTCTTGATACGAATCCATAAAACCTACCTCACTGGCTTTGCTGCACTATGAATGTTTAAACTAATCCACTACCTGAACTGCCTCAAACTCTCAACGTAGTCGGGATATTACAACCATTCTATGATTCTATGGTATGTGCTCTCAAGCCAATCATAATGCTACCATGTGAATGCTCAAGTTTCTGGTGCCATTCACCTAAGAATAGTAGCTTTTGAAGGTTAATATAGATTCATTTCTCATGTAATTACAAGATTTTATTTGAAAGAAGAAGTGGTGATGCAAGCTTACTAGCTTTGTATATTCTGATTATCTGAAAATGAAGTAGAAAATCAGTACTAAATATGAATTTTGAATGCAGATGGAAAGAACAAAAACAAATTCTCTATTACATTCCCTGCTTTTACATCAACACAAAATAAATTCAATTTTTAATCAGAAGAGCAAAATAACCTTTACCCTCCTTAATTACTGCACAGAGATAGAATTCTAAGTACTTGGGATTTTTCGCAAAATGAAAGTAGATTGTCAGTAACCAATGACAATGCTGTAAGCCTCATTCTAGGTTTGCCCAGATAGCTCTTGGAAAAGAAATAGCCACTATCTATCCTGTATATTAAACCATATTAGCCAGGTTCCTGTTTAAGTTCTTCTGGTAGAAATTTTCAGAAGAATTGAAAGAAGTTTAGCAAAAGTTAAAGCACACTGAATTTCATTTTTCATTTCATTCCATCTTCAACTATATCACCCCACAGATCAAAACTGATGTTGAAGTTGTAGCTAGAAACTAGGAAGCCACTGTAGCTCAGAAAAAAAATAGGAAAAGGGTTGCTCTCAGAGGTATTCCAAGTGTGAGCTACAGTAATTTGCAGGCTGCTATTTCAAGATAAGATAAACAGCAGCTTGATATATGACACCTACAGAAACCAGCAAAAACTTCGAGTTAGTAAGCATATCAATATCGGGAAGAAATGAATCTTGTCTCTCAGACAACGTGAACTCAGAGACATACATATAGAATCCCTGGACAAGGCTGCTATTTGGTTGTGGATCAGCTACCGAGAATCCTAAAATTCTGCTCCCATGTGAACTGAGAAACAGACGATCATTCTCATTATAAAATTGCTATTATTTTCCCATTTTGTTGATCTTGCCTCAGTCTCTCTCTACCGAACACTAGCCAGCTCTCGTTCATGTCTTCCCCTTTTACAAAATCTTCTTGCACTTTCAGTAGCCCTAGCAAGGTCAGATGCAATAGAGCTCTAAATATAGGGCCATCAACAGGCTGAAATTTCAGCTGTCGGCTTCCTAGCAAGAAGGTTAAAAAAATGAGAGCCCTTGGAAGGCTATATGATGGGTCTTGAGGGAAAAAAAAAAAAATATTCATTGGGCTCCAATATATGCTCAGTGAGGAAGGAATGGTGTCATGCCACAGACACCAAGACTATTTCTGTGAGATTTATAAAAAAGAGAGAAAAATCTCATGACCGAGGTGTCAAAAGCAGATGAGAGATCTAACAGGGCTGGCATGGATGAATCTGAAGTCCCGCTATTGCTACCATATTTGTATGCTTTTCTGTGCAGTTACTCTCAAAAGGCAGTAGAAGGTGTTTTTACAGATCAGAAAATATTTAAGATAGCTCAGTTTGGGTTATGATAATTTGTATATTGTTGGAAGAAAAATTACATCCTTTTCATGAATGAAGACTTCATTAATTCCGTGATTTCACAAGTGTCCTAATTTATCATATTTTCTTTACTTGCTTTTCTCTTTATAGTCAACTAACTCAGGTTGAAAGATGAAAACAATACAGATGGAGTTGTAAGGATTGTTTAAGAGACCAGAGAGACTTCTGCAAAGAACAATGTAAAAGCTGAATGTGTAAAAACAGGCAGAGGCTAGAAGCCTGTTAGCAGCGTATGCAAAGATTATATGTGCTTGTTATCATACTGGTGGAAGAGCAAATCAAGGACGTCTTGTAGACTATGAAATAGCTGCAGTGGCTGTGGGCCAGTCATGTCATAAACATGAACCTATAGAACCTGAACTGTCATTTATTTTATGTCAATTCAAGTTCTTATTTATTCTCCTGACGCGACTACAATGGAAACAATAAAAGGAAGACTCAACTAGCAGAGGTCTCACCTCTATTTTGTATAATTTGCTGCTTAAAAGCTTACAGAGTAAAACATGTAAATATATGCAGACCTGCGAGTAAGACCTCAGTAAGGAAATTACAGAGTATGGCTGAGGAAACTATGGGCCATAAACAAGAAAAGCACTATGGCTGCTAAGCTCCTAGAAACCTGCTATAAATTGTTGCAGAGGTTCTGCTTCAGTGGATTTAGTATTCTGGGAGAGGTTGGCTTTTGGCTACGTGCAGCAGGGAATTTGCCGGGGCAGGAGATCACAAAGGTTCTCGCTGTACCCATCCCAGCTGCAGCTCTCAGTGCTGTGAACGGTGGGGATCTGCCAGAGTTATTACCCAGTCCTGGCATGCATATTTTCCTTTAGAACAGCGCAACTCGAAGAGAGAGGTACTGGAAATCTCATAATGACGCTGCTTCTTGCAAGAGTTCCTCTCCAGTGTTTCGACTGCTGAACAATTTCAGACATGTAATAATTTCAAGTCAGACCCTCTGTTGATGTAAAATAGCCTAGGTCCACTGGAGTCAATTAAGGTACCTCAGTTTTGAAGGATTTCCCCCTTAGCCTTGAGGTGAGTATCCACACCTTGCTTTTGAGGTTCGGCATCTTTTAATTTATTTCTTGGATCTGTTCCTCTCATTAAAGGAGTCTGGATCAGGAAAGAATTTTGCATGCTGTGTGCTTGTTGGAGCTTATTACATGTTGTTTTGAAGGATACAGAATTGAAGGCGAAGAAGCTTAAATGCCAAAATAAATATACAGGATGAAAGTAGAGAAGCATAGAGTCAGATGTTTGAATGAGCTTGGAATCTATTCAAACATCCACACGAAGCGGTTAGATTTTCAAATGACCAGAGGAGCCAGTAGGTGGGAAAAACTCTTAAAATGCGTTACTTGTTTCAATCAAATTTGAAGTCAATGAAATTAGGAAGGTTCTCTCTAGTCTACATCTGGAGAGAAATAGGAATAAATTCCTTTCCACCTTCAATTTTAGTGATTTTCTAGAATAATTCTTTGTTACTGAACTCCACCACAGTTCCCCACAGCACAATTCCATTTTTCTTGAGCCAAGGCGATGAAAACCTGATTAATTCTTTGCAGCTGACTCAGCATTCCCATGCTGCACACCCCTGTTCACAGGAGAGGTAGCTGTGGTCCTTTCTTTGGCCAGAAAAAGATAACTCTTTTCTTTCCAGCCTTACGGCCAGACCTGTATGTCTTGCTGTGCTCCTTTTCACATATTTCATCAGAGAAAGTATGACTATTTTTAGTTCAGAAGAAAAATTTCCGGTAAGTATGGCCCAGTCTACCAGAGGAGTGCTGTGCTGAACCTTCAGAAGAAATGGCCTCCAACATGCATAGCACCCCTCCTAGTAAAATATAGCAGAATCTGGATTCTGACTGCTTAGAGCAGCAAGGAGCAGGATGATACATCTATGCCAAGTTTTCATTTGTATTTTATTTTGGAAGTCACCAACCTTTACGAAAATACTACAAATATAACCTTTTAAGTATGACTTGTAAGCAATTTCAATGATATCTCCTGACAATCTGAGACAATAGCTCTGGGAAAGGCGCAAAATGCCATACTAATCACAACATGATGCTAAAGCTACAATCCAGTGATATTTTAGAAGTCCACAGCATTATTTGGTTACTGCTTAATGAAGATATGCACGATTAATAATTAGTAAATTGCTACAATAAGCAAGTCAAATTTGGGAGCATGGAAAACACTTCGTCTTTCCTGGAAGCAGTATTTCTGACATTCACCTGACCCATTCTTCACATATTTGGATTTTAGAATACTGGGCTAAGACTTTGTCAGCTCTAGCTATAATGCCATCAAAACCAACAAACTACGGGACTCTCTTGTCACGAACAAATCCTCCTGAACAATCTGTTGAAGAAGAAGAAAATACAGCTACTATTTGGTAAACCCAGTGAGAACTAACATAATTCGTGACATGATGCCTAAAGTAGCATAAAGAAACGGGTGGATGCCCGGCCTAAGCGCATGCTTGTCTTGCCTATTTGCATCTTCCAAAAAGACTCTACACCTTTCCTTTTCTAAATGTGAAGGATGACTGTTGCAATGCACAACCAAATAAAGGTCTAGCTCTCCAGGCCATCAGGCCCAAAATACCACAGAAGATTCCCTTCTAACTGAAAGACATTATCAACCTAAAGAAAAGGCTAATAACAGATTTGCGTATCTTTTTTACTTAGTATTTTCAAGCAGCATATAGCCAACTACTGAAAATGCTCATCTGGCAGTTCTGGACTAGAGTTATGAAAATCCAGCCTATCTTGTTCTCTGTGCCTTGGGGTGGCAAGAATGGAAGTGACACCACCCCCTCAAAGTAAATCCATATGGGGAATGTCTCAGGCAAAAGGTGGTATGGGCTACCAGCTGGTAACATTGCAAATGATTCTACGAAGGGTTCAGCTTTCTCTGCTCCTACCAAGTCACTTGCAGGCACCCCCTGGCAGGATTTCTTACCACTTTTATAAGGTAGTGTCTCTGATTTTCATCGTAAGTAACACAACATTCATTAAAACATATACTACTACCTCATGAGCATACCATACAGATGGACTCACAAGTACCTGAAAGCGGCAAGGTACGACTAAATGAGGGGGAGAGCACTCCATCGGATGACACCATTAATAGTCCTGAGGAATTTTATCAATAATATTCAGCCAAAATTCTATTAATGGGATACTGCCTGTGTAGGATACTGAAAACTTTTTGATTTGGATTGAAGGTAATTGTGAGGTTATAAACTGTCCCCTTATGAGTGACTTTTGTTCTATAGGCGTTTTACAGTATTTCATGCAATAAAAATGTGACTTGTGTAAATTGCTTTGATTTCCTTTGCAGAAATGGAGTGCATACAATGTAATCATCTTAGATTAATTTATTTCACTTAAAATGGATTCTCCAAAAAATTTTGCAGGAAAGACATAATTTTCCTAAGGGGTCTAGATTCCCAATGGTATAAAAGACAAGCCAATCGCACTTTATACCAGGCATACAATTATATGACGTGTCCTAACAAAATCCTGCAAATCATACTACACATTATACTGGACTCCTGCATATCTGAAATTCACTGTTACCCGAACCACCTACCTACTGTAATCACAGCATTGTACGATGCGTGGGTGCACAGCACTCAGCCTGCCGAGATCTATTTCATGACTCCGAATGCACACCAGATACCAGACTGGTAGATTACTATATCTGTGTTCTCCTGCCTGTCACAGTGAATAAGTGATTTAATATACAGTTGTAGGATTAATGTTGGATTTTTTTTTTTAGAAAAGGAAAAAGCATCATGTATCTTGCTAAGCTTTTATTCGTCCCAAAACTCTGGTGTCAGTACTGTTTGTCTTTCAAAAAATTTTAGACATATACTTATGCACCTATCCACAAGATTCAAAAGTATTTTTCCTTATCTCAATATAAAATGGTCAAGTCACCAACCATGTACAATCACCTTCTGCAGTGTATCTCAGATGGATTGGATTGGAATTTTTTTTGTTTGTTTAGCAGACACGTACAACAATGATAACAGAATATTCCAGTCCAACAGGCACAATTTTGAATATGAGAAAAAACAGAATGATTAAGGCAGCACATGCTATGATAATTCAGCTTTCTTGGGTACATTATGATAAAGGTTTTGATTACAGGATGACACATATTTTTGCCCTGGGACCTCTGCGTCATTTTGTGCACAGGATGGATGGACGCTCACCTAATGAGTAGTGATCCAATATAGTTTTTATTTTTACTGTTCAGCTGGTGGCCTCAGGCCTTATTTACTGCACACTACTCAGACTCAAATATGAAGACAGAATTACTAATTTCCTCATGGTTTTTTCTGTAACTGTATCTGCATTATCACAAACATTTACTATTTTACTTCTACAAAACCCTTGCAAGGTGAGAATCTGTTTCCATATGATTCCTTTTGCAATATGTAGAGAAATAAGGCACAAAGACTAAAGTTGAAAAAAATTCATTGCTTTGGATGCCCAATTTGAGATGTCTACAACTTAACATTTCAGAATGTATGGCACAGAGAGTCCCTTCATGCTGTCAGAGTTGCTGCTCCCCTTCACTTTACCTTGCAGCACTTCTGCCAGTTCAGCAGCAGAGTTCCAGCCTAAGCATCACGAAATAAGTAAAACACAAGCAGTAGCCAACTATCTAAAATCTGAGTTAAGTGATATAGCCAATGTCCCGGATCTGGAAGATCCAGGATAGACAGAAAGAGAATTGAATTATTTGGATCAATCGTCTTATTTCTGAAACAATCTTTTTTTTCTTTTGCATTTCCTCATCTCATTCACCACACAACTTGTACATCAAAGAATGATTCTGCAGAAGATAGAATCCTTAATAACATAAATCTGAACCTCCCTAGAGTAGGGCTATCTGGCACACTAAATTTCTGCAATTTTTTAGACTCCATCAAGGAGTGCTGGGTATTGCCAAGATTTTCTGCTTCATGACTCCTTGTGTATTATATGAAGGATTGCCTTTAGGGCATCTTTAGGGTATCCTTACCTTTCGGATATCTAAGCCCAGACCTTCTTTGGCAATCAAGCATGTTAGTACATTGCATGAGACACAGCCAAAGGAAACATAGTACTGTAAAAATAACTGTACTGTTAATAGCTGTATCATAAA
Organism: Steatornis caripensis; assembly: GCA_013398225.1. Classification (NCBI taxonomy): domain Eukaryota; kingdom Metazoa; phylum Chordata; class Aves; order Caprimulgiformes; family Steatornithidae; genus Steatornis; species Steatornis caripensis. The sequence goes on from VZSC01007359.1 coordinate 425,318, forward strand.
GAAGAAGCTTATTCAATCGACTAAGATTGCATATCTAATCTTGGGCATTTCCTAACTTTTGAGTGCTTGGCTTTACAAGGCTAATTTTTATGCAAGTTCTTGGTGCTTCTTTGTACAAAATTTTCATCACATGGCATCATACTGACATCACCACTGGTTATCACTGGTTATCAACAAAAGAGTCAGCTTTCAACCTACTCGTCTGTCTCATCACCTGCCAGTGCAATGGAGGGCCATGACCTCCAGTGAGAGTTTCTCTGTGACTCTTTGGTCCTCTCCTGCACAAATAAGTGCTTTGACAGATGCTTTGATTATTGTTCAACAAATATTTGCCGAGAACAGAAATCTGGTAAGGGTCAAGGATTCTGGATTCATTTTTACATTTCGGAGGACAGAGTGCTTTAGGGATTAGACCTTTCTGCCTGTTTACCAAGCCTAATCTCCAATTTGGGATGTGTTTTCCCCTGTTTGTCACTTTACCAGACCTCTGTGTTCCCTTGCTTCATCATCCCAGCCTCATCACCTTCAGATGGCCTGGCTCTCAGCTCCACACATTTTATGTCAGTTTACCCTATATATATATACAGACACCCTCCCTCTTATACTCCCCAGTCATCTTTCAAGTTATTGTTCCCCAGATTCTGAACCAAATGCAGGTTGCTTTTTTGAAATATTGTGGAACAAGTTTCTCTCAAACTTAGAAACAACGAAGCTCGTCTTGCAAACCGTCTGGGAGGGGGGCAGGAAAGGTGAATCTGAATAAGACAATTCTGCAAGGAAAAGTGTATACCAACATATTAGTGTTTTGGCACAGTTTTAAGCAACATGGTTGTCTAAAGGGAAGCATCAAACTGACTCAGCTGCAGGTAGCACTGCTGGCTCCACATACGATAAATCCTTGTCCCTTTCACATAAACAACCAGGCCTAGAAACGTGCTTTTTCCATTTACAAATAGATCAGTTTGTCTCTTCTGATCCAGCTTTTTTGTGTCATCTGGCACCAAAGGACCAGAAAATGGGCAAACCTCCCCAGATGTGAATTGCTTCAGTGTGGGCTGATGTAGTGCCAGAACACTGCAGATGAAGGAGGTGTCATGGTTGCAACTCTGCTGCTCTTTGGCTATTGATAGATCTTCCCTCAGGAGCTACTACCGACCAGTGTGAAAAACAACCCTGGGGCTGCTTTCAAATATTTCAGGGTAGCACAAAGGTATCTGCAAAGTAAAGGTGCCATTATCGATTCATGTCTTGTCCATCACTATGGGCAGGCATTTTCTTTTTCTCTGGAAAATGTCAATCTGGAGACTTTCTGCAGGAACATAAACACACCAATGCCAAAGGTGGAACTCTTGGTCAAAATAAGTACATCTATTCTATAATTTACACACAGTTATGAACTCGTATTTACTGTGTATTGATTATATTTGGGTGTATAAAACATGAGACAAAGCTGGAACATGTCAGGAGAAACAATTTTTTTGTCCTAATCCCTAACGCAAGCACAAGCACGAGCAGAGTAGTCATAGCCCTGGCTGTGCTTTCCCACTTGAGTTCTCCACACCAGATACAGCACTGCTTTGCAACAACATTACATGGAAAACACTGGGGAGCCAAACCGACCTTTCCAAACTGGCCTGAGTTTACAACATTGATGCACACACAGAGCACACCACGACTAAACTGCTTTTAGACAAGTTAGTCAAAGCAAAAGGGAATCTCACTCAAAACCGAATAGCCAAGGAATTGACAGTCAAAATCCTTATTCTCACACTTTCATGTCACGGGTAGGTGCCCTGGATATGACTCCGTTGGCCCTTCTGAATCTGGTAAAAATCTGTTTGTGTGGGTAAACAATTTTTTAAGATCTCGAGTATAACTCAGTGCAGAAAGAAGAAAATAATTCCAAAAATCAGATAAGAGTCTTCCATGTTTTCTAGTTTGCCCTGTTTCTTTCACAAGCTACCACCCAAATATTTGCAGTTTGAAGGGTGAAATGTCATAAAACTCTCTCACAACTAACATGTAGAAGGCATTTGTAGCCCAAGAAAGATGACACAGCAGCCACACGTCTCATTAAAAGCCCTGTGCTTGTCACCAGAAGCATAAAAAACAACGAAGTGGCCCAACATTACCAAAATCTACTTTTTGGGATAAAGAAGTTTTAAAGTGAGGCAGGGATTCCACAGATGCTGAATCACGGTATCTGAGGACTAAGCTGGTGCCATTTAATGGCAGTATAATATCTGCACCAGAAGAAGAGTTTGCACAGCTGAACTGTAGCAATGTTTCCACTAGAAGATGCACAAATTATAAGTACTACTTGTAAAAGTTGAATCAAGCTCTTCACACGAGTCTAAAAATATTGTATCCGTTCTGCTTCATCAGCATCGTTATGTACCATTGCCACTTCTGCACTGGTTTCTTTAGGTGATTTCTGTCTGCACTGTGTGTGGAGGTCTTCCCCTTTGATGTACCTAACCCATGGAGTAGTTTCGCTTTACATGTTTGTTGTATCAGTTCTTCCTTTCAAATCTCAGCTCATGGACTAAACATCTGAGTTTGGCTCCGACTCTGCTGTCATTCATCTGTGTAATCATATTATTTAATTCTGGAAGGCCTTTAGGGATACGTGAAAGGAACCTTCTAAAGTCTTGAACCATATAATCAATAGTAGCAGTGTGGTTTTCATTGATAGCAATGCTTTGACCCCTCTTGTATGCCAAATTAAGAGCTAATGCCAACTACTGACCTCTTACCTATTTGGTACAGCCTGTCGTGATCCTTAAACCACAGCATATACAAAGCATGATAAGCACATTTTCCTGAAGTCAAAGTCTGGGTTGCAAAGCACAGTGAAATAAGAAATGCGAATAAAATACCGGATATATGTTGTTTAGCATAGCAATACACATGACAGCAATAATCACATCACCATCAGAGGAAATGTGGTATACAAGAGCAACTTAAATCTACTATTAAAAATCTAAGGAAATGCAGCTCCTAAATCATCTAATTGTTTATTTCTAGGCATGCAATCATATCTCAGTCGTTGACCAAGTGAAAATGGAAAGGGGTTTATAACTTGACTAAAACACATGCTGCTGCTGAATAATTTACTCATTAATAAAAACTAATAAGCCGACTCCCACAGCAAACAATTGCTTTTAATTTTTCCCTGTCTCACTACTGTACAGAAAGTAAAACACAGCTTTTATGAAATTCTTCTACTCCATCGTTATTTTACGTTTATGCAAAATATCTCACTGATCACGCTTTTCATGGTCCATATATCTTGACTTTTTATCTTCAGTAACTAAACTAAACTTCATTTGCTAACTAAACTGGAATATACAATTAAAATAACAGCCAGAGTCTGACAGAAACCTATAAATCATGAAAGTCAAAGTTAAAGCCATTCCTCCAGCCTCTGTTGTTGGGGTTCTCAGAGAAAGGAGAACTCACCCTCTCTGACTGCTCAGGTTGTTTTAAAAAGATACATCTGTACTAAGGGACAAATCTTCATATTTTTACTTCAGTCCGTTCCCTGTTTAATCCTGCTTGAATTTAAATGCTAAAAATATTCCTTGTGCCAGTAAAGGGAGTACCTTGAAACCAACACAAGGACTTTTTACTGCTTAGCTCTATGTAGGAACAATGCAGGTAAATCTGTCAGCTTTGCTTTCCAATCAGTGGCCTGTTTTTGAAAGATGTACTTGAAATTTTTAAATCATAATCTGTATGCATGTCTGGTCTTTTTTCCGTATGGATAACTCTGCACACGTGCAGCCTTTTTGTTTTGTGTGTACATTGATAGACTGAGCACCCTGGGAACACCTTTGTTGTGTTCTGCCTCTTGGGTTGACTCCAGATGCCATGACCCTAGGGACAACCGAAGGCAGCAATTTTACCAGGCCACGTGCTGCAATCCCATAATCCTGCCCACCAAATTCAGACCATGGAGGCTAGAGGTAGATGGGAACGGAGCAGTCCTTTGCCTTGCCTTCGCTCTAAACCAAAGACATGCCAGGCAAAATCAGGCCCAGATCTTGCAAGCGTAAATTGGGTAAATTTCTAATGCTGAATGTACATTTTTGACAAATCAGCACCTATTTCCGGTCACAAAAAGAAAAATGCATTGATGAAAAAACCCACGGCGTTGAGTGCAGTTTTGGCAGGGGAATCAAGGAGGCTGTAGCACTGCCTTTGATGCCAGCCAGTCCACTACGCGCTCCCACGTCAAGTGGTGGAATCACGGCCACAAAGCTGCTCAGCCTGCACTGCCCTGCAGGCAGACCCAAGCTAGCCTCTTCTTGTGTAAATACGTGCCCACAAATGTGCCGAGAAGTGCAGTTTCTCAATTTGTGCAAAAGATAACAGAAACAGAGTGCTTTCCAGGTGAGAAAAGAATATGAGTGTTTTCAAGGGCAAGAGCACTTACTGTTGCTCATTGTATCTGGATCTGAGAAACAAGTTCTTAACAGAGCGAAGTCAGCAAGAACTTGTTGCAGAAGCCATATTATCACAGCGTCCTGGCTATGTTATAGGTATATTTGTTTATTTACTGACTTGTTTGGTTTTAGAGTCAATACTTTTTAATGTCAACCATAAACAACCACTGACAACTATGATGGGCAATCGATCAAGGTGAGCAACCTGAAGCCTTCTGACAGAGACGTTGTGTCCTCTTTTTAACAAGTATCACTCCCCAAATATCTTATGATTTATTTCAGCCTCCTTTGTCTTAAATATTTATTAAATTATAATTATAATTATCAGTCTATGCTAATGTAGGACATGTGAGTACAGAAATAGGCCACTTACAAAGTTAGACTAGACACTGTAGTGAAGTTAGACTAACTTAGACGAGATACCCTCATCACCGTACAGTTATCCCCACCTCTTATGCATCAGTATTATAAGAAGGTCCACCCTAGCCATATAGCAAGTATCTGTAAATATTGACTCCACCGGTTATTCTCATGACTCCTACAGAAATTAATGAGGGTCTTGCTTTACAGAGGGTATGAACATCCACTTCTCCCTTGAAAATCTTTCTATAGCAATTAGACTCTGAAAGCTTGATTCTGCAAGATGAAAAACACCCTTCGCCTTGCTCAGAAAAATGTTTTCACTGGATGGTTAAAGTTAAGCATGTAACTGCAGCCAGTAACAACCAATTTGGTGTTCAACTTCTTGAACATATACATAAGTCTTAACATATACGTAAGTCTTTTGGTGGGTTGTGCTGGAAATCTCAGTAGTGTCATAGGAATGAGTAAGCAATTATGCCTTGAGTAAAGTTGAAAGACTCAGAAATCAGGACCTGTTGATTAGAATGAACTCCGGGTCTTCTTCCATTCTTTTTTCACCTAGGAGAACATATTCTGCCAGTTCCCTCTGCGCTCCCCACTACAAGTTTCCTAAACAAAAAAACATTCTTACCTATTTTGCATTATTTAAAGTACTCCAATAGCTGTTCTTCCACGTCTCCTGTCTATTTAATGCAAGTGAAAACCGTAAAATGAAGTTGAGTAATTCTGGCACCCAAAGAAAGTGCAAGGAGACACTTTTGAACAGCCAGAGGACACAAAAGCACTGCTATATTATACCCTTTGTCATTCCGATTTTAACAATAACAATAAGTATATTAATCACCAGCACCCCTGAAGTTTTGTACGCAATTAGCATTTCAACGCCCTCTCCCTTTGCTGGGTTGGAGCGGTTCACCTCCATTGTGAGCTCCTCTTAATTGTGGTGCAAGAATGGACAGTTCTATGATTGCATTTTGGAAACTGGTGGTGGTTCGGTCGTTAGAGGCGAGCTCAAGTTTCTTTGTTTGTTTGTTTATTTGTTCCTGTACTTGTGCTTCTGCTGTGTTAACTCATGGAAATTGCTCAGGGACAGATTTAAATCAAAACAGACAGTTTCCATTTTTGCTCTGTAACTAGTAAGATTTGTTTAAAAAGCGCTGCTGTTGGAACATAAGGCATGTCTGGAATGTTTGTTTACTTGTCGTTCTGAGCATGTGCCCTTTTGTTGGGAGATAGGGCTTTCTGCGGTGCAAATCTCCAGTGCCAGTGGCTGAACCTCTTTCAATAATTAAAATAATAGTGGATTGAGATGGTTCATTCTATTTTTTTTTTTTCCATAAAGATGTGTTTATGCTGTTTAATGCAATGGGTTCAAATATTAACCTCGTGCGTTAGTGGTCTTTTAAAGACCTCCCCAAACTGGACAAGCACACACATGTAAATGGTTCCTAGGATTATGCCTCAGCAACTTGAAAATGTTTGTATTTCTTCTGTGCTGGGTATATTTTGCTTACCCAAGCAGACAACTCCTTTCTGGTTAATCCTACCCAGTTTTGTGATTTACCCATCCCATGGGGATTTGGTGCATGGAGGTTATTTGTTCTATTAATCAGGAGGTTCCTAAATTCTAATCCTTGGTAAAGCACTGGATTGCCACCTGACCTTGGCAAGTCACTTGACCTCCTTTTGCCTCAGTCAATCCAGCTGGAAAATTGGGTAAAAAGCAGGACTTTACTGAAAAACAGATGCTGCATCTGAGATGAGATTCCTTTTGCAAATAATAAAGCACCCAGAGCGAGACTAAAAAGGGAACTTTTGCAAAAGGTAACTTTCTGGACCTTACTAATCTTTGTTACACTTTACATTTTGGTAGGAGATTCAACAAAATGCCTTGTTTGTCAAAACAGTGTAAGCTAGTGGATGAATGGCTGATGCAACATTTATGCAAGGGGTTTTGTTTAACTTGAAAGATCACATAGCTTTCTTCATTTAGTAATTTACATTGGCTTCTTCTTGATGTAGGAGGAATGAGGTAATGAAGGGACTAGACGTGGATATCATATCTGACTGAGCCAACAACATGCCACAGGCCAGATTCTCTGGCCTACTCTGCTCTGCTTTGCTGTTCCTATGGGAAAAAAATTAAAAAAAAAAGGAAGGAGCAGCAGCCAGCCTTCTCTCCTATTTAAGGAGGCAAAAATGGGTTCTTCTGAACCGTGCATCCTTGGATGAAAGTGAAAGTCTACACTCCTAAATTCTTCTGCTGCTCTGTTGCTCATTTTTTACTTTGAATGACTGCTAAGCGGTGTACTAATGATGTAATTGGTGCTACTACACAAATACATCAAATTTCATTGGGGACTGGAGTGTCAAACGTCCTTCGTACAAACCTAACAGGGTCCTGACGTTTTACACAGAAAATCAAATTCAGCTCAATACAAAAGCTTTTACTTGAAAGTGTAACAAATGGGCAAGGGAGACTAACATTATGGCTTGACTGGAAATCACATCCCAATCAAGAACAAGAGAGAACAGATAGGTGTGAAGTCATGATGAGCTGACCATTTGTTCCTGCATATCCTTAACACGTTGCACAAAAACTTTACTTGTTCGCTTTTGTGCGTTATGACAATTACTTACGCTCCTGTTTGCTCTTGCAAAAGTATTAAACACCTTACAGCTCTGCATGCTTTCAGTGAGTTCAGCATTACTGTTAGCAATTTTTTAGTCATGATAACTATTCAAATTACCAGATAGGGGTTAGAGCTTGGCTGTAGGGTGTTAAGCTCTGAACAAGAGGTCTTCTGTATCCTTAGAATCATTTAAATTTGAAACAGAAAGTGGAACTCAAATGATGGAGGCTCATCTAAAATGAAATTAAAATAAAATGGTTGCAGACTTTGAAAAGCAGAACTACCAAGTTTAACAAAAATAACTGAGCAGGAATTAATTCTCTTAGGTAAAGGAAGAAAACATTAATTAAAGGAGACAATCAGGTTTTCATATGGTTTTGGGGGTTTTGTTTTCTTTTTTCCGGTTCTTCGATTGGCCCTTTAATCTTAGTGGCAAAGGTTCATATTTCTTCTTACTAATTCTCTCTGACAATAAGTTGGAAACTTTCCCTGCAAAAATATGTTGGTGATGGTTTAGGTCGGCCTCACCCTTAGGGAGAAAAGTGGCATGGTAAGAGTCTTTGTTTCTTGTCATAAAAAATATAGCGAGGCATTTTTCCTTTGATTCCATGAACAAGAATTTCTATTTGCCGTGCACGGCACACAGTACACAAAGTACACTGTGACTGCATTCAGATTACTTTTCCATGCGGCAGGTAAGCTTTAACTGGTAAGTAAGTGATATGATATGGCTTTAAATGGCGTCTCCAGTGTCATCTTCCCATAAAGCCCCGTTGAATAAGCACCAACTAAAGAATATTTCTATCACCTGTTAGCCCATACACGAAGGCACTGAAGTAGTTCAAAAATCAGCTAAGCATTTTAGAAAGAAATCTTTCTGAAAGTTTTCTGAAGAAACAGTAAATTGTTTTCCTATGGAAAATTCCAAAATTGTAACACTTGCTTTCATCTCAAAACAAGACAAAAATCAAAATGAATCAATTAGAAATGTATGTCTACAGTAATTAATGTTATATTGTCAAACTAAATATTTTTGCTTTTTAAGATAGTAAATTTCAGTATGTGGGAGTGAAATGATTCATTAAAAGCTTCTCTAAGAAAATCTGTAACTTCATTACAAGCAGTTCTGTGGCGAAGCATCATCTGGATCTGATGTCTGGTTGCGCTGTGTTGTATCTAACACGGTGCTAGGCACTGTACGAGAGAAAATGCAGGAACGATCTCTGCTTTTCTGAAGAATTTGCATTCTAAAAAGAGAGAACGTAACAGATAGGGAGGGGAACGGATGCATCTTTGTCCTTCCCTTGTCGCTTCTGGTCCCTGCCCATACCACTCTCTGTTCAAGTCTGCATCCCCATCTAGCATTTCTCCCTCGCTTTGAATTCTAAACCCACTCACAAGTTCATCTACACTTTCAGTTTCATTCAGACTCTGCACCACCGGGTAACTGATGTGCAGAGAAGTGCTTCCACCTCACTGCAGGATGCTGTAGTAAAGGCCATGCCATGTGCGTGAGTCCTGGTATTCTGGTATTGGATTACTTCTGCGGACAGACTGTGGAGACAGAAGTCATGCCTTTTGCCGTCATCCTGCTTTTGTTCTCCGCCTCTCACCTTCTTGCTCCAGTGTGCTGCTGGCGGCTCTTACACGTTAGTTGGAGTTTGTCCGATGCTAGTTACTGGTTAGTTTCCCAGTGGATTCCTGAGCCATGTGTTTTCATGTATTTACAATATTTTCTTTCTTTCTACTGACACCTATTACTCATTTTTATCATCTCCCTCTTCTTGACTGGTTCTGCTATATTAAGAAGGGAGGGGAATGTGTAAGCATGAAGATGTGGGCACGGATGGCTATTCTTTCCATGTGTTACATGATGACTGGGAAATACTTCACATTTGTCAATTAAAACCCAAGGCTCGATCCTGCATTTTTCATTGATGCGGAATCACTGGGAGGCTAGAGGAGTGGGGGGCTTTTGTTTACTGCACCACGCTTTCTTCGCTATTATTTCCTTCAGATTTTATTTTTGAGGTTTAGGTAGTTGCTGCTGATAACACGTTCTCGAGAGGAAAATGAAGCGCAGTTCAGGTTATCGTATTTAACCTGTACAGTGTTTTCAAGTGAGAGCTGAGGGTGTTTGACCCAGTCTGGGTCAGACTCTGAGGAATTAACCAAGCAGTAAACTCTAATCACCAGCTTGCCTCTCTTCCCGATAACCTGATTGCATTCACTGTGTAACTAGCGATACTTTCTGATAAAATTCACCTTGTACTCAGGAGCAATCTCAAAGGGAAAGAAAAATCTCCCTCACTTTCCTGGGGGGAAATATTTTATGCTTTCTTCTGGGCACATAAAGAAAATAGTAAAGTTTGAGCGATGTCACTTTCTGAAGAAAGAAAAATCGATGTTTTCTCTCATTGATGCAACAGTTACTTCATCGGGATGGCCTTCAACCAATCTATAATTCTTCAAAATTTATCAGTAATTAAATAATTATACCTGATTATGTGCACTTATAAAAAACATATACGCACGCATTTTTTTTTTACCTGTCAGACAGAGTTCTCTATTAACAGTCAGTAAATCACATTGGGCTTCCTTTTTTTCTCCTTTTTTTCTCCTTTTTTTTCCTTTGTCTTGATCAAGCAAACCTTATGTCAGTGCAGAGAAAACCTTACTGCCTGTTTAAGTTAGAATTCTTCCACGTGCCTATTTTACTGTCTTGGGGAACCGATGGTGTTTGGGATCTTGTTCTGACTCTTTTCCTTCTCTGGTATATTTCTATTTAAAGTCTTACTGCCTGGTAAAATGCCTGTGTTTAGTGGCTCTGGCTCTAGCAGTTTCATCTCCTGTGAGAAAGATGAAGGCTTCATATAAGGAACGAGTAGTTAACAGCTGCCCCACACCAGTGCTCTGTAAGGCTTAATTCTTAGGCGCTCACAAAGTGCTAGGAGAAGTGAGCGGACTAACCATTGGAACAAGCCTCTATTTTATGCAAAGGTCCTCCCAAGATCCCCTAAAGGAAGATGTGGAAAACGTTCAAAGCAAAAGACTCGCTCTTGTGCTACTACTTTTGTTAGGGTTATTGCTAGTGTTCCTATCTTTTCTTTAAAATTGCCCTCCGCCACACCAGTAGAGAGCTAGAAAGAAGAGTGTCCTCTTCGGCCAGCTTGCCAAACGTGCTTTGGGACGAGCCGTAGTAATTAGAGAGGCAACATCATGTGAGCATTAGCATGATTACCCTGCCGTGTCTTAGGTATCATGCCGTTCCCAGTACTGTGGAGCCTATATATTCCTGGCAGTTCCCCTGTGAAGGAAGTAGCTTGTGTGTTGATGGATACCATGCAAATTGTTCTGTCTGAAGGAGCTCTTGCACAATCAACCTATTTGAGAGGAGAAAAAAATGGATTCCCTCTGCCTGTATAATGCTGTCACTCAAACCACACCTAAATACCAGTAGGAGACTGAAAGTTCGGGGAACTGTTGGTTTTGGCTAGCAATTACCAAGCAGCACGCAGCCGGATCCTGAGCTCAGTGGCATGAGCATAAATCCAAAACTGAACCGAAATGGCTTAAATACCCCAGGTTTACACCGAATCAGTAATCAGAATGTCCTAACTGCATGCGTGACCACCTAAGAAAAAGAAAAGCACGCTAAAATTGTTTGTGTAAGTGCGTGTGAAATTCTGAGGAGTACTGTCTGCGTTGCATACTTTTCATTGGTATTTACAACTATTTAAAGCAAGCTACTGGTGTTGTCAAAGCAAATTAACTTCTTCTTTGAAAATCAATCTTCCTTTTTTTAAGGTGTATACTGTATATCCTCGCACATTTCTTGCCACTGATGGTTTGACACGTTTTTATCTGCGTGAACAACAAAGCCATGTATAATTCTGTGCAATTGTCTTTTAAGATATGAAGGGGAAAAATCCTAATTTACAACACAAATATATTAGGTTTTTATATAAAAAGCATCACATGTATTGATCAAAATGACTTTCTTTACAATATTTGATGCTCAAAAGAGAACTAATTGTATTACATGTTCTAAGTGTGTATTATCCCATTCAAGCTGTGCCAAACAGGAAAATTGACAAGAAAGCATCTGCACTGGAGTTAACATACCTCCAAGTTGGAATCAGATAACAGTGTCTGTACGCCGGAGTAATATTATCCCAAAGAACCTTTTCAGATACTGCCTAACGGGAGTCTGGAGAATCTTTATTAACCTTTCTGTAGATTAAAAACACCTTCCACGTAGGTCTTGCATTTTCCTGCCTCTTACTTTCCAAATACATTTGTTAAGGCTAGACGGTCGTTGCACATAATGAAACAGTTACGCGTATGATTCAAAAACCTAAAGTAGGGCAGCTAACTTAAAGCACACCCATACATACTTATAAACAGTACAGGATGAAAACAAAATTGTCATGTATGCATACACAGCGTATAGATTCTGTAATAAACTCTTCCTAATCAGTGGTGCACTTTATAAAACAATGTAAGAGAAATGACAATGCTGTCATTTGTATATTCTCCCTCAGTTCTCTAATGGAAAGCTTTTTTTTTTCCTTGCCGACTCATTCCTGACAATGTTAATGATTCACTATAAAGCAGCTTCTGTGCTATGATTTGTGACATTCAGGCTGGTTAGATGGGAGGACTAGGCAGGTTTCTGGGGAGTGTTTTGGATGCAGAAATGCCTTGAAGATAGCACTTTATTATATTTAGGACAAGTATGACATCCCACTTCAAGGAAAAGGCCCCTATACATATTGAGAAGGGATTTCTATGGTTTAAGTGGGGAGGAGAAGGTTAGTTTAAAAGAATGCCTCTGCGTTTTTTGAGGCGACATAAAGATAGGAGGTAGAGAAATGGAGGCAGGAGGCAGAAGGATTATGGATAATGGAAGAATTTTGCCTGAGGGTATGTGCCTGCTTTGCCTATTCCTGTATAACTAGAATATTTATAATTCAAATACTTATCTTTAATAATTAAAAACCAAGGAATATTAAAGACAAAAGGTAGAGAATATTATGTACACATATGTAGGCATCATGCAGTAAATCCCTACAGTTGCAAAATATCGCAAGAGGTAGATTTAAAGGGGGTTAAAAAAGTGAATATTTTAAAATATCTTGAAAAAGGAATTTCTAATTCACTCCAGTTCTGCCAAAAGTGATACCCCTTACTTCTTATTTCTACACATAACTAGTCATGGGGCGAGCTACTAAAAATACACTGCGTGGTGGCTTGACATGAGCACATCAACAATTAAAAAGTGGATACAAATATTTCAGGTTTTCACAACCTTAAAAGTTTTGCTCATGATTTATGAAAGCATCAGATTTGCCAGGGCAATTGCATTTTGCTCTTACAGGACGCTTAGTTACATAGCTTAAGTAAACTGCTAGTTGCAACAGAATGTAATATTCTACCACATTCAGTAACACCCTCTGATCTGCTTTCCACAGACAGCAAAGAAACAAAGAAAAACAGCCATTGCTGTGGATAGAGAAGAGTGTTTGAAAAGAGACGGAGACCTCAAATATGCCCCTAGGTATTATAAAGCTGTCAATTACAAGCAGAAAAACAATACAAAGGCTGCAACAAATAATTTATAAAAAGAAAGCTATGCAAACAAATAATAACAAAAATTAATCCATTGCCTTTGAACGATTTGAAAGATGTCATTTCAAATATTACAAATTAACACAACAAAATCAAAAAGGCTATGGTTAAAAACAGTTCAGAAACAGAAATCTTGGAAACCAAAATATGAGTAAATCAAAGATTCAAGACAAATTATTCACCAAGGGCAAAGTAGTTCAATTTTGAAGTATGTTGCCTTTATGAAAGTGAATTTATGGATGATAGCTTAAACTAATGCTTGAAAATCAGAGGTGTTAATATTTACACCTTTGCTCATTACAGCAAGGAAAAGATTAATGAAGAATTAAACACCCAAGCCTCTTTGCTTCTCCATCAGAGTAATTCCTGGCTGAACATTAACTCAACCTGACAATAACAAGAAATTCTTCTTCTGCATATATTTATATATATATATATGTATGTATGTATGTATGTATGTATGTATATTACATACATAATGTAGGCTTTAAAATGGATGCTAACACACCTGATTACAAGTTTGACATACTTACACTGTTACCAAGCTACAACTAATGAATAAGGCTAGCGAAATTGTTACTCCAAATGGAGGAATCTGTTCATAGTCTAACAACATATCGAAAAAAGTAGTGAAATCCTATTGTTGAAATAGAAGTGCGTCCTATATAATCTACTTCACCAGCCCCTTCAGGTTTAGATTGACCATGATATTGAGCTGTGGCTTTTAATAGATGCCTGAAATATTGCAGATCTTATTAAAGACCCATGAAGGTCACTGTTTTTAAAGTACAAATGTCCAAACAAGATTTTTTAATGGTTTGGTTTTCTTTTTTTTTTTTTTCCAAAAATGTCAAGAGTTTTCTCTTAGAACATGAACAACAACCTATCCCAGCCATTGATTTCACTCAGTTTTAGGTTTGGTTTATGGGACAGAAAAACAAGAGAAATGATTTGGTTTCATTTTAGGACTTACAGTGCAAGTCTTAAAGTTATCTGGAATGGGCATGTATAGGTGGTAAGGGAATGCAATGCCACCTGCATTACGTGTTCAACGTCAGATTCATAAAGGCTTTCTATATGGTTGGGACTTGCTATGCAGCACGCAGTACTGGTGAGGTTAATGATTACTAACCAGTCACGGGGTGGACCCAGGACAGTGAGTTTGCTAGCCCAGTACGAGTAACCTGGATGCATCCTGTCTTAACCTTGCATCTGCCGTGGCATAGGCTCAAGGCAAGCAAAGGGTAGGTTGGCTGTTGTCTGTGCCCACATCCTGTCAACACAGGTTGATGATGATGAGTAATAGATGGGAAAGATATGTGATGCTTAATTAATTACATTTGACTGCTGTGCTTTTTTTTTTTTTAATTTATTTTTGCTGTATGCATTTTAAGTTTCTAGTAACTACAAGCTTTTATTTTTGGGGAGTGCTTTTGTGAAGAAGACTTGTTGAAAGCAATTTTATACTAGTTTATCCAAATGCAGACACTACCTGTTTATGGGCTTTGTATTAAGGGAGTGGTGTGCTCGGAGGTTTTCACTTTAAATTAAACTCAATTAATCAATTTATCTATGTCTGTTCATCTGAAAGGCCATTATTACAAAGGAAAG
>VZSC01007359.1:440132-463174 GCA_013398225.1 Steatornis caripensis
ATTACAAAGGAAAGGAAGAGATTTTTTGACAAATTGATACAGATCAATATAATAGCTCAAGCAGATCACGAATTCAAAACTGTAAGACTTCAGCATATTCTTCCATCCAAACACAGCCCGCCCCTCTTTCCTGAATTTATATCTGTTTATGGAATACTTTTGCCAGCCTTCCTGTGTTTTCTGCCACCTAGATCTTCAGCCCAGAGAGCTACTTCTAGTCCTTCTTTCCTGGTAAGTTTTCAATCATGTCATCTTTGACATAAAAAAGGGTCACTGCTGAGCTTCACCCTCATGGCTGCTCCAACACGCACCTACCACTTCATGAAAGAAAATTTTAAAAAAAAATTATTAAGCTGTCTGGGTTCACTTCTTTTTTTTTTTTAATTAGCCAAAATATTGAGGACTTGATTATAGTAGAATGTCCAGAATGAAAGCCAGAAGAAACTAAGCCTGCATCAGCGTGTGTGCAGGAGGAACACAGGGGATGAAGCAGTGTATCAATGAGCAGAGTGAACATCGAGATTGCCAACCGGCTGATGACATGGACCTGTTTGGATGTTTGAAAAGCATCCTGTCTGGGATGAGAAATAGGAGGAATTCTGAGGAAATGCTGAACTAGATGGAGGGCATTCAGTAACGCAGAAGTGACTTTACCAATGCCGTGCTGGATTTCAGTGAAGTGACTGAGCAGGGAAGATGAGCAGTGGACTGCAATGGCTGTGGACTTTAGCAGAGACTCCACGGTTTACATTCTGGAGATTTTGAAAGTGTTGGCAAGTAGTTGGTAGCACTGGAGTAAAAACTATTGTTATTCACAAAATTCTGTATTCTGTACCTGCTAAGCCTGGCATCCTATAAGTATTAAATGCTGCAAAAATGCCTTTTGAAATACGCAGTATTTGTCTACATGAACCTCTTCCTGTGCTTGATGGTCACTTTGTAACATGCATTTAGGAGAGACAAGAAGGAGATAACAAGTTATTTTTTTAAACGAATAGCATAGCTGCTGCCTGAAGCTGAACATGCTCAGCTCTTAAACATCCTTCATAATTATAACATGGAAAAAATTTTCCTTTTAAAATTAGGTTATTACAGACTTCAAGCAGCTCCTGTGTGAGTTGACTCTACAGGTTCTCAGATATCTTCTATATAATGCAAGCGAGGGGACTGACCCTGTGAGGACGTGAACAAGCCTGCACTGGGATGAATGCAGTCTGTTCCTGGAATTCCTCTTCAGTATTATCCCATCTGTTTTTTCTGCGTGTCACACTGCTGGGTACAGAATAGGTCACATGCATTGCAAGCTCTTTGTCAGGGCACTGAAAAAGAGTGGTCAAGTGCTCCTGATCAGAGACACCCCAGAATACCCAGGTAACTTGCTGAATGTTTGATTTGCATCCTCAGTTTCATAGTACAGCTGCTGGAAGTGTTTGAACCACACTCAGCAAAGCAGTTTGGTCCAGTAATGGATCAATGCCACCAGCTGCTTTCCCATGGCGCTGTAATAGTAGATATTTTTATGCTAAATCATACTCATATGAATATCACCTCCAGAAATGAACAAGAATCCTGATATGTTCCTCTGGTTATCCAACTGCATGTGTGAAGGTAATCTTTGGTTTGGCAAAGAGAGCAGGGATTTGCTATGTCTGTACTTGAACAGTGCATGTGAGAACTGAAAGATTAAATGTGAAGCAGGGAGAAAATTGCCTGGCTATGATGTTCTGGAAAATAAGGAATTAAATAGAGTAAGCAGGTAGAAGTGCCAGAAGGTACAGATACAGGTAACTGTAAACAAAAGTTTACTAATGAACTATTTATAGGTCAGTCCAGGTACTCTTAGCAAATCACATCCAAGCTGCAAAATGAATGCAATTCACCCGCACTTTTCAGGGGAGGTGGTCTGCTCAGACTTAGCGCGTATTACTGTGGTATGTACAAGAGTAGATGGCAGGAGGGTATGGATACCTACATATGTGTAGACAGACCCTCAGTTCATACACCTGGTTCTATGCCAGAAACCACTGATGTCTAGAACGAAAATGAAGGAAATTGGCAGGACATCATGGATTCCAAGATATTTATAAACTTGGAAAGCTTTAACAATGTAAAGCTGTCGTAAGATGGAGCCAACTACTGAGAATGCTGGCAGCCTGGAAGCTAAAAAGCTCTGTATGTTCATCTATAGATATGTTTGAGCATGTTTCAGCATATTTGTGCTGCTCTTGTAATATACTAAAACTCAGAGCATATCCCTGAACCTGCCAAGAGCCAAGTCCATTGTTGCCTTTTGGTATTAGATTTCTGGTTTTCCTTTTCACATCCCACCCCAAAACCCTTCATTAGTGCTGTGTTGTTCGTATAAAAATTGAAATGACATAAAAAAAAAAGTGTGCGTTGACCAACAGAACATAAAAGTGTTTTCACAACTCCTGCGTGACTTTTTCTTTATAAAGAGAAGAAAACTCCAAGTTCTTAAATTAATGAAAAAATTTTAATGTTATTATAATAACACTTAATCCAACCTCTAAAAATGATGTTCTAGAAAACAGCTGAGTAATTATGGAAGCCTGTCCAACAGGCAGCGTACAGGCATACGCACTCATGGTCTTCTATGTTGTGACAAACCAGCTGAAGTAGTTGGGAAGGCTTTACGTTAGCATCTAAAGGGATGTTGCCCAGGGCTAGAACACAGTGTATATGCTCAAACACGCAACTTTCATTCAAACCAGCATGTGTGTAAAGAATTAAGGCACCAAGAGACGTTAAAAAAAAAAAAGTAGTTGCCTAATAGCCAATGCTAGTCTGAGTAATAAACAAAATGTGTTAGATGCATTAATTTATAGAGTAATTATATATGATTAGTACCACATCCAATAGAATGATTCACATCGCTGGAATGCTAAGATCACTGGCTGTATCCTGTTAGGAAAGACAGGGAAACTAAAGCCCAAGCAGCAGATAGTGTACACTAAAGACAGCATAATCTGCTCTAAAATTATTGACAAAGTAGAAAAAAAAGGTCTTGGAATGCTTATTGATCAACATATTAAATGATAAATCATGAGATGGAGTAGTGTTGCAGGAGCCAGCAGCAGGCTACCAGATTGAATTTAGGAAAAGGATGGACATCTCTCTAAAAATCTATCCGAGATGGACAGGTAGAAAAATTGCATTGTGGAGGATGCTAATCAGGATTTATGTGTAGGAAATCTTACCCAGGAAAATATCCTTGGAATCTCTGAAAATTCCAACAAGTTTCTAATTAAAAAAGTATTTATAGAAATTCAAGGAAGTTCTAGAAAATACTTTGTTCTTACGGATAATGAATGATTTGCTGACAGTTATCAAGGCAGTAGTGGGCACAGCACAACTTCGTTTTTATGTGCAAACAAACTCGGTCCCATCCGGCAGTAAAACAGCCAGCAGCCTTTCAGGAATGATATATCAGATTGTATTTTTCTTTCCATCTTGTCTTGTCTCTGTTTGAGTTAGGGGCTCCCAGCTCTTGCTTATTTCAGAACTCAGTAGGAACTAAGAACTGGGAAACACTACCTTTCTCAAGATCTCACGGCTCGTTGCTCATGGCACTGGACCAACCCTGCCATGTGACATTCAAAACCTCTCCGTTTATCACTCACACTGAGGGTGGCCGACCCCTAGTGCAGTAGATATATACATACATACGGCCAAAACCAGCTTTGAAGAGATTTGAGAGGAATAGAGCATTTAAAAGACAGTTGCAAATGATGATTGGAAACTGTTTTAAAATACCTTGTGGATTAGCGGAAAAGAAAAAAAGAAAAAAAATGCTTGGCAGTAGAACAAAACAGAAACTTTATTTCAAAACTGAAAACTGTCCCAATCAGGAATGAAAATATTTTGAAATAAGCAAGTAAGGGGGGAAAATGAGACATTGATTATAGTGAATAAAAATTGACAACAGTAGAATGTAAATGACTGAAATATCTAAAAAGTTTATATCCCCTAGTGTTCATAAAAATATGGTTGTCATTTTTGTAACATATCAGAAAAAAAAATAGTACCTAGCAATGACAGATGTCTGCTATGCAGTGAACGTAAAATTATCAGTCTGCAAAAGAGAAAGAAGCATTCACCAAATATTTATGTTCTGGAAATATGATACATTCACATGTTGTTGAAGAGATAAAATACTTCCCATGGGTAACAACTAGGAAGGACATTAAGTAGCAGCTATTAAATACTTTTAGATCTATAGGACTGGATTAGCTTACACCAAAAAAAATTTGCTAAGAAACTCCATGAAACACTGCTGTTGACTTCTAACAAATCTTGGAAAAGTTTAAATGGCACCAACATCTTAAAAAGAGAAGTCTACATGGCTTTAGTTTACACGATTGATGTGAGTCCTGAATTAAGCAATGGTAATAATGTGATGTAACCAGCGAAGAATTGAAGGTGATAGCATAATGTAGAGGAATGTGGTTGTGTGGAAAACAGTCAATCTTCATCTTGTTTCATGATGGTATTACAGATTTGATTGTTAAATATACCTGCATCTGTTATAGTCAGAATAAAAATCAATCTGTTTGCTTAGTGAAGATAAAATATAACAGACTACTAGATTACAGTCTGCAAGGAAGAGCATGAAGAAGGTATTCCTAATAGTAGAACAGATTTTAGCCCAACACAAAAAGGCATGGCATGAACAGTTGGAAGCTGATGTTATACAAACTTATATGAGAAATATATTTTAAAAGATACGTTAATCAAACTGTCGAACAATATCAGAGATGGTGAATTCTTATATTTGCAATCTGCAAAACAAAACTGCGTATCTTCCCCAAAGGGACAGTATCTTAAACAGAAATTATGAGTATAGGGCAAAAGTTGTCTGGCACTTTTGTTGATTGCCGTGTCTTATAGCCCTAAAATCTGCAAAAAATCTATTAAATCAAAAGGAATTTTGCCACTGACTTTAGTAGGAACAGTTCTTCTATATTAATAACCTCATATAAGGACTGAGGATAATCATTTAAGATTGTATGAGATAGACCTGATGGCAGAATTTTGAGCTGTTTGAAATCCAGTTATTAATTTCAGAAATTAAATTGTCTCCCAAAAGCAAGACCTATTAGTAGAAGTAAAAATATCTCCTAAAGGCATACAGAAAAGGCAGCCTCAGTGCACAAGACATTTAAAATCACTCTGAACAATATACGACCAAGCATATTCCTGTACCTGCATGAGGGAGTGGGCAATATATCTCCTAAACAAGGGTCCAAGGTGTCTGCATCAAAGCGGACCAACCCTGGTATCTGACACTTGCGGCCTTCGAACCAGGACAATGTACTACCATCCTCTAATAACCATGTGTCACGACCTAGCAAACCAGAAGATCTAGTCAATGAAATGGACTCAAAATATCTGTTTGACAGACGTTCTCTCACTGAACATTCCCAAAATTTAACAGAGGTTTGACGAGACATCCTAACTCCAATAGTTCTGCAACTTCAGAATTCAGTGCTGACACAGGGTCATCAGTTGGATTGTCAGACCATTCTTGCCAAACACAGAAAAAAATCTTTTGTTCCTGTCTTCACCCTGTTCAACCAGACTGAGAAAACTCTGTATATATTTTCATAGCGCATGAAGAAGTAAGAGACAACTTGAACTAACATTTCGTCGTGACTTTCTTTTAATAATAGTTATGGAAGAAGTAGTTGCTCTGTGCCAAATTACAGGCCACTGCTTCAATGAAATCTCTCTACCTAGGGATTCTTCCCACCTCTTCATATATTTGCATTTATCTTCCAAATCTATTTTAATGAGCTCTATATAAAAATGAGAGCTCATACTTCTCGAGCCTGATGAACAGGTAATTACTGTTTTGATTCCCATGAGAGGTCTTTGAAAACCCATCTTGTCATGGAAGTTAAGGGCATAATGTTTTAATTGTAGGTAGGAGAGTGCTGGGGTAGTGGTTAAGCTGAATATTCTACCATGTAACCATTGTCCAAAATATCGTTACACAAATGACCTATCAATTGTGGTACAGCTTTCACCTGTATGTTAAAGAGAGGTTAGATTTTTCTGCCAAGGAGTCTCGATTATTCTCTCTCTCTGCTAAACTAAGAGCTGGTTTTAGTATTTCTCTGCTGCACGAGTTTTGAATAAGATAGAAAGTAGTATACTCTACAGATCAAAATTTAGATGCACACTTAATTGACTGTCTTCTGGCAATTAACAGGAGCACCTACGTAAATAAAGGCAGGAGACAATTACCCTTTTCAACCTATTTTTGGTGTCTATCAATCAGCTGCATTCAGGTAAAAATCTCAGTCCTTTACNCTCTCTGCTAAACTAAGAGCTGGTTTTAGTATTTCTCTGCTGCACGAGTTTTGAATAAGATAGAAAGTAGTATACTCTACAGATCAAAATTTAGATGCACACTTAATTGACTGTCTTCTGGCAATTAACAGGAGCACCTACGTAAATAAAGGCAGGAGACAATTACCCTTTTCAACCTATTTTTGGTGTCTATCAGCTGCATTCAGGTAAAAATCTCAGTCCTTTACTTCCAGTTCTAAAGTACCACAGGATTCTCATGCTGCTGGATATCAGACCAAAAGATGACAGTCCCAGAAACCTTCCCCCTACACCAGCTACCAGACAGATGATGCAATGAGTGCACCCATGGGTAATGGGTGCAGCAAATTCTGCCTGCCCTGAGGCACAGAGTCTCCGGACCTGTACTGCAATGGGAAATTTCTGTATACCAACAGTAGTAGCAGTGGAGTAGAGTCCAAAATTTCCATAGCAATTAGAGCTTATCAAAATTGTTTCAATCCCATTTTTTCACTACTAAAAAAAAGCATATTCAAGTCAGAGTCAGGCAAGAATTGGGAACAGAAACCTGGCCAAAGCAGGGATTTGGGGGCCCAGCCTGGGAGGAGACAAGCTTCCAGCTGAGTCCTGCCCATGTGACATAGCTCCTGGAAAAGCATCTGGAAGTGGAACCTCCTACAATTAATTTTTTATCTATTGGTTCGGGATCTGACTGTTTTAACACCTAGTTTTCCTAGATCAGATCGTATCAACCCTTGCATTGTGCAGATTAAATGAAATAAAACAAATTGACAATTCATGTCAAATTCATGACACGTGCTTAAGTGCCAAAATGAAAAATGTTATTCCATTTAACCCTTTTATAAAGAATAAAGTACTTGATTTTTATTTAAAATTCTATTTCCTTCAAAATGCATCTATTTTTAATTTTGAGGGAAATAACTTTTATTTAAAGAAAAATGAAACAAAACGTTTTTCCTCAGATTAAAAGAAACCTTTCGGTAAATCCAAAAGGAATGTTCTCCAGTTTGCATTTCAGAAAGAAAAGAAAAAATAATTCTGCTTTAGGTTGACTCAGAAGATATATTTTTTCAATTTTTTTCCAGCATCAAACCAAAAAAAGTAATTTTATTTGCTCGGTTCTGTACACAGATACAAATGGAGCCTGCGGGAGAGGCAGGTGCTCAGCATCTTTGAAAATCAGGCCGTTAAAGTAATGATTTTACCCTATTGATCTTAAAGAGAAAGGAAATTGTACAATGAATATATTTGGAGATGATACCAAAATAGGAAGGACTGGAAATAGCAAACATCAGAGGAGCTTAGAAAGCATTAAAATGAATACGATTTAATGTGGATAAATGTAAAATAATACACGTGGAGGAAAATACTATCTGGCATAAAATCAAAGGAACATTCTACAGGAAGAACAGTAATGTGGAAAAGATTTGGGGTGGGAGATAAGAACATACCGGACACGAGGTTTCAATTTAATGACGTTGCACAAGTAGCAGATCTATTCATGAAAACAGAGAGATATGAATTAAGATTTTGATTTCCTTGTCGCTAATGGCTGATGCGGTGTTCTACTTCTCATCATTAGCTGAATTCTCTGCTATTTGGAGAAGACTATTTATACGGAATATCCTTCAACCTTTTTTTTTGTTATATTACCTTTCTGCAAAAAAATTTGTCTGCTATTACGTTCAGTGTGCACAGTGGCTTAGAGAGACTCCAGGAAACGATGACAGAAACAAGTATCACAAGGTGCGATCTATTCTGTGAGAGGCTAAGCGTACCGCATGGTTAGAGCTCAAGGAAAAGAAGCTATGACAACAGTCTTTAAACATTCAAATGGCAGTAGTCCAAAAGGAGGAAGAGATTATTAACCGAGGCTGGCAATGGCATGTTAAGGAACAATAGCTTGAAAGGAGAAAGAAATGCTTATATTAAAATGAAAAACTAAATGTAAGTCACAAGGACAATGAGATGAAGGGAAAATGTACCCTAAAGACAGTTAAGGCATCGTGCCCACCTGTGCTTCAAAGGCGATTCGATAAAACCTGGAGGGCATTTACAGAAGACAAGCTTTCCATGCAGGGCATTGGACTGGTCTTCCTAGACAAGCTTTCCCACTTGTTTCAGACCCAAAGCAGTTTGTGTTTTGCTGTGCTTCTCTTAATTTTCTGAATTTCAGATTCTCCTTTGGGCCCATGCTTTTGCTTTGTTAATGTTTTTCCAATTCAGGCTGGTAAGGCTTTATCTTAAGGCTATATCGGGTCTGGCATTTTTGCGGTGATGTTCAGGTGCATCTGTGACCAAGCACAACAGGCAGGCGTCTGAAACCCCCAAGCCCAAGACTGATTGTTTCAGAACCTCGTTGATTTTGTTAATAGGTGTCTCACTTAACGAATCATTCTGCACAAAGGAAGTGTTCCAGAGCTTCTTCAGATGCAAGAATGTAGCTCAGAACCAGTTAGCTTCCATTTCACAGCTTCAAGGAGTTTTCTGCAACAGTACAATTTTTATTTCCAAATGAAGATGGAGTTTCTGAAGAGCGGGATGACAGATAGAAATTTTAAAAAGTAAGAAAAATTCTCCAGGTTTCTTCCCCAGTGTACCCCTGCTTAACCCAAGCTTTGCCTGCAGGGATTTTAAGATGGAAATCACATGGCTAACATTAAAATCTTGTTAAGGGATTAGGGGCTGTGTCTTGAGCCAGTTTAAATTGAATGCAGCTCCATTGACTTCAGTAGAATTTTACCCTTTCACAGCAATTGGGAATCTGACCATAAAAATGTCTTGGGCTGGTTTATTACAGGAATGGTTAGGTATGTTCATATTTGATTTCTGGCTCCAAGTTTTCTCAACCCATTATAGTTGTCTAGTTCTTGATAAACTGAGATAAAACATGACATGAGAGTCAAATGCTTGAAAGCGCCTTGTAAGACAGGAAACGCGAGGAGGAAACTTGTCAATGCAACATTGTGTTGTCTCATTTTCATGCACTATGCCACACATTTTAATTGTGTGTGCACACACATTTTTTTCACAAAACTGTTGTCCCACTTTGTGTATTGGCTGTAATGAGGCTCCTGGTTTAGATTTTCTTCTATCTTTTCCACTCCATGTGTAGGTCGCAGCCTAATTTACAATCCTGCCATCCAAACCCTACATAAAATACCCAGATTATTCATTTCTTCATGAGCTTTTCCATAGTGACTCATTAATTATTTTTATGGCATCTTACGAGAAAAATATTATTATTCCCTTTCCACAGATGAGAGAACTGAGAATGGGAGAAGGAATGTGGCTTATTTGGGGCCACAAAGCAAATTCATGACAGCTCCAGAGCTCCTGGCTCTCAGCGTGTATTTATTTCTAAAGGGGTAGCCATGCTCACAGTCACCAGTATGTGCACCGACAGTCGTGAAGGCTATTCCAAAAGGCAGGACCAAAATACTGCAACGGGGTCATCAACTAAAGATGAACACAGTCATCACCTGTAAAAATATTATCTTAACGTGACTTACAGAATTTCTGGCGTAGCAACGAACGTTAACAACTTTTCAGGGTCTACAGCCTAACCACTTGATCTTACTTTGAGTTTATGAAATCTGCTCGCATTTTATATGCTTTTTTTTCTCTCTACACAACATAATGTGGGGCTACCAGCAACAGGCCTCCTCGCAGCATGAAGAATCTTTGACAAGTACTTGGCTTTGTCATGTCAGAACTCTGAAAATAACATAAATTTGTCATTATTGATGAAATGTGTGGTTCAATTTCTTTTAAAATGCATCTGGAATTTCTGGGTCTCTGGACTGTGGTACCATCTTGCAAAAAGTATGAATTAATGTGTAAGCAACCTTGCTTATACACTGGAAGCTCAGGTCCTTCTATATGGGCAAGCTCTGTTCTACTTCATTAACAATGTGTAGTAATAATATGCAATATAAAAGGAGATTCGGGATAGCTGCTTTCACAGTCTACCAGATACACATATCTCAAAGAAATGTTTGGTGTATTTGTTCCTGGATAACGGTTAAGAAATGATGTCTCTAAAAGCTTTCCTTATTTTTTTAGTGTGGTTATTTATACAACTAAGTTGAAGTATATGGAGATGGTATTTGTATACTTTTTTGGTCTCAATATTTTATCTTTGTTGTGATAACAAAAAGTCGTACTGTCCCAGGGTATATCAGTCGTCTGCTTGCCATAGATTCTTTTGATATTGTGCATTATAAGATATTGACACTGCTCTGTGGCACACATTGAAGGGTTTCCCTACAAGAGTACCTAGAGGACCTGCTCATTCATTTGATCACTCATGTGTTGCATCCGCCAGGATCTTATGTTGTCTTAGACTCCTTTTCAGGGTTTTTTATAAGCAACTAATAGAGAGAGACATACATCTAAAGGTAAGGTTGCATCTCTTTTTCACCAGAGAATATGATCTCTCCTGTGTTAGGAGTATGAGAGCGCTGAACATCGTGAGAAAGGCTGTGTTCGCAGTCCTTTTGGCTGCAACTAGAAATGGAAATAGAAGAAGATCCAAGAGAAAGCATTTGCTTGGGAAATTTTCAGTCAATCCAAATGAGCAGATCAAAGAGCTTCAGGTCTTTCTCTAAAAAGCTTCTGGGTACACAGATGAACTTTGAATACTTACTTCAATGTCACATCTTGGAAGGTTAAAGCTCTCTGAAATCTAGGTTATGGTCTTTGGCGACGCTGACCTCACCAACATGAGAAGATCAATCTGAAGTAAACTGCAGATTTAGCTGTTACATTGAAATGCAACGTCTCCGGATGTTGCATTTCAGCGATGAGTTTCTCTTGGTGTTGGGTTTTCAAAATGGATATTCAGGAGTTTTCTGAACAGCTGTGCTCTGTCTCACAGGAATCTTTTTATCTGCCACATCACAATTCAGATTTTTTTTTTTTAATCCTAAACCATTTGAAAGAAAGGCCACATCAGACAGAAGAGATATTGTACCCCTCAGGTAGAGTAAACAACGCGCAGCAGCCACCTTAGAAGCAGAGACACCAGGCAGATGGATGGACATATATACCCTTACAAATACCTACTAACATAGGTCTACTAATCTAAAGGTCAGAAAGCAAAGAGCAATCCAGAACATCAACTTGGTTGTGGATACTTCTCCCCAGAGGACATGTTTTTCAAGGCTCTGTGAAATCAGGTTGGCAGCTTATGAAAGATGTAATCTTGGTCCCACGTGTCTCATGCAAAACCACAGGAAATAGCACTCATGTTCCTCACACCAGAAGTCAAGACACACATAATCAAGTGCCATATAGTCCCTTACTATAACGTGTAGTCAGGAGGCTTTGGCTTGTTGTCTGCGGTCAAATAATACGTGTAAGCAAGCATACAGAATATTTTTTTTTTACCTGTAAAAAATATTTCTCGTTGCCACCATCATGGAGGTGTTTTTATGATTCATCCCTCAAATAGCTCCTTTTCTGGACACATCCTCCTTTCGGATGGCTAGCATGTACAGTGAAATCATTCTGCAGAGGTGAGAGATGCCAAAGTGGGATACGTAGTACTGCTTCACCTCTTGCTGCCTTCTTGTCTTTTTTTTGGCCACTTTACACTTCACTTACACCAGTATAAATGCACCAAAATGTGAAAGCAGAGTCTGATCAGAACTAACTCTCCAATGGGCAATTTACATTCTCACTTCTGCAACGGCTATATTTAGCAATTGTTAGAGAAAATAAGAAAAATGAAAATGCTGAACAAAAATGATTGAAGCCCTATTACAGCAAAAAGCTAGATTATTGTGTAGGGTTGATTTTTTAGAATATGTAACCCTTTCAGATTCTAAAAATGAATGTCTATTTTAGACATTTGTAAGGCATTTGACAAGCACTGCTTAGAAGATGATAGTAAAATTTAATTTTAACTTTTGAAAAGCTTACTTTAGGTCAGAAATGGAAATCTATTTGAAGAGCTCAGCCTCTACTGTGAAGGGCATATCTCAAATCATACGGACAACACGAATGAATTTCTGGCAATTTCTGCTAATGAGAACTTAGACAAGACAGGTTATTGTAACCAATGAATTAGACGCCAAAGCCAAAGCTTGAGGTCCAGTTTAGTTGACCAAACCCATTGCATGACAGTTTTGCATACTACATGTCCAGGGAACACTGGTTCACACAGGCAATATTCACACTTTCAAATCAATGTTCTTTTGCGTGTTGTCATAATCATCCCAGTTCTCTATCCAAAAACCTAAAACTCTAGTTATAGTTCCAAGACTAAAGGTGAATGGCTCTATGTATTCAGATCATGATTCTTCTTCCTATTAATCACTTTTTGCACCACCCTTCTTTCTCAGGACTCCACATGAGCACCCTGGAAATCTGAGAGCTCCTAAAGAGACAGGGTAGAGACGAAGCTGTTGGAAGGGACAAACTGTGAGAAGTAGCTTCCACTCATCCATCCACAGCCATTGTGGAAAATGTGAATCCCAGAAGATAGCCACTGGCTAGGGAAGCTTGAGAAATAAATATGGATGTAGCAGCATGACCAAAGGATGGAGTGAGGTGCCAAGAACCTAGAGCACATGTAAACATGGAAGATCTATCTCCGCACAGATGCTTTCGGGCTCTGGAATCCAGCATGTCTGAGAGTCATTTCCACAGTCTATTCTGTCGCAGAGTAGAGAAAGGGTAAGGCTCACCTGTGCTGGAACTGTTCAGGAACCATTTCCAGATGGGAATCCTTTAGGCAATACCATCCCTTTAGCCTCTTCCCTGGGGTTTTTATTGCTAGAAGGGACAATCAGGCCCAGGCATATTACATACAGATTATCCACTTAATCTCATTTCAGCAATTACTGGTATCTATCTCTCCTCCTGCGCTTGTTCCAAACAGACAGATGTATCTTCTTTTGATTGCTGCATAAAAGGGTGTCCCTTTACACAGTGTTAAAGCCTAAGACAAAATCAAATTTCCCTTATAAAATAAAAGGAAAATATATTTGATGGAGGACATTGCAACTAAATTAAGATCAGCATTAGATAAACAAATCCTTAAGTGGCTGCTAGCTATTGATTTACTTTCTGAACTGATTTATCTGGCTCAGAAACTTTCCCGCACTTGGTGGGGAGTACGCATTTAAACCCTGGGGTTTGGTCTACACTAGGGAAATTTCTCCCAATAGTCAGTGGTTTTAGAAGTGATTTGCCAAAGCAGGTTTCCAAGTAATTTGAATTGCAGTTTAGACTTCACTGGATTGGAATGAAGTAAGAACAGTTTGGATTGTTTGGTGCTTCACTTATCCAAGGACTTGAACTGACTTTTAAGCAAGAATTCAAGAGCCCATATTAAGAAGTAATGACACTCCCGGGAGCTCTGAGTGGCACTGAGCCTCCGAGTTCACAACTTTCTGCGTCACTGCCAGTGTTCCTGGGATTTTTATCGTATTTCACTGAAAGATGAGGGGTTTTTTTGAAACGTGCTGCTCTCAGGCACCAAACTCATGCAACGTTTGACATGTACAGATTGCAAGTGTTTTAACGTAGTGCAGGTATTGATGAATTTGTGACCCAAGAGTTAACTTCAACTAGTAAGTAATGTTAAAAACGCACAGACTGTCAGACTTTCTAGGTAATATTGTCAATACTATTGACACTAGTATGGTTCTGCATTAGGTCTTCAAGTAAATTTCTGTTTAAGTATAACATCTGTTAATATGCAAGCTTGAAACTTCAACCTGTAGCCACATTTCTTTTACTGAATATTTTCATGATACGTCCTGAGTAATTTTATAGCTCCAAGGATGACCATGCACCGTGATCAAACTGTTGCTACTCTCAAGAGGTTTTTTATTGTAAACTCAGAAAATTTGTAGAATTAACAACTCAAAAAAGAAAAAAGAAAAAGGGGGAAAAAAAAGCCTCCTCTACTGTCTGTATCATGAAAAGGACAGTCTTACAGTTTTGCTTTAGCTATCCTGAAAGCACTTACGTAACTACATTTCGATGGGCACAGATGTAAGGTTTCTATTAAATAACAGCTGTATTTCCTGGAGGGGAGGCCCTTCTAATAGCAAAAAAAAAGTTTATAGAGTAGGCATTTAGCTCTGCTTTCTCCAGTAGATGTCACTTGCAGTACATAATAATTCATGTAAAGAAGTCAGAGTATATAAAAATGCATTGCTTTTCTCGAAATACGCAAGCCAAATTAAAAAGCCATTTTAGTGCCCTGTGTATGTAGTAAGTTTGGCATTTGGTTTATTTAACAGATGGCATTGAAATAACAAAAGGTAAAGCATTTTTGTTTCCAATTGATCAGTGAGGATCATGCCTTTACCTCCTGTAATTTGAAATAACAGAAGGAGACAAATTTACTTGTTGACACATGTGAAGTCTGGGTCACACATGATCTAATATCATATTGACAACTAGTGTTTGGCAATTACCAGATTTACTCTAAGGAGAAAATGTATTATGTAATTATTTTTTTATTTCAGAAGCCTTAGCATTTTGGAGGAAATTTAGTAGGGAAAAATTACAGGACACAAAAACCCAACAGCAGAGCCGTTTTCTTGTATCAACAGAGGAGAACTTGTGGGTATATTATTTATTTAAGGAAAGCTGTCTTGCGTTATAGTTGATTAGAGATTTAAGTGATGTTCTATGAACTTTGTATCTTATTTCTATTGGGTTTGAATCTATTTCTTTTACTGTAATGATAGCATAACAACACTGTCTTCAGTTGAATCACTGTGAAATTATCCTGTGCAAAAACCCCATCTTCGGGCCCTCGGTGCCTCAGGAATACACTGTGCCTCCATGATCTCAAGGTCACTGCTGATGATGAATTATCCGCAAAGGTTCACGCTTTATAGCTTACATCACTTTCCTTGTCTCTAACCGACATGTCAGCCAAGAGTCTACATTGTAGGATTTAGGCGCTAGTGGTTCACTTGCTGGCTGATCACAGAGTTTGATGTCACCTGTTTGGAGCCATCCCTCCTCTGCTCACCTCAGCAGTCCTTCCTTTCATCAGGTACGAGACTGTTTGGACTGCTGTGTTCATTTCCATTCCACTCTCTGTCGCATGGATGAGGTGACTAAGACACCCGGTTTTGGACTCTGGTCTTCTTTTTCCTTCCTGGATTCTGATCAAAAGACCCACAGAAAAATCCCAGCACAGGTTAGTTGAGAGAGGGAGACAAAAAGTAGCTATGCCGTCTTCTCATCTTGCTCCCAGNCTCTGTCGCATGAATGAGGTGACTAAGAGACCCGGTTTTGGACTCTGGTCTTCTTTTTCCTTCCTGGATTCTGATCAAAAGACCCACAGAAAAATCCCAGCACAGGTTAGTTGAGAGAGGGAGACAAAAAGTAGCTATGCCGTCTTCTCATCTTGCTCCCAGCTCATGCCCCTATCTCCCCCGGGCAAACACACACAAACCCAATTTTGAGAGTTTTCAGAAGGAACATCTACCCAAGTAGGCAGGAACCACAGAGACGCGGACACGAGCCCCACTGATGTACCTTTGCTCTCCCCCACAAGAGACTTGAACGATTCAAGTGCAGATAAAGGAAAGAGCTCGGGCAAGAGTTTGAGGAACCTACCACGGGAGAGTAGTGGAGATCGTTAAAGCTTTGTCCCTCATCCCCAAAGAAACCTGGCGTACTCTGTAAACGGAAGGAGTAAAAGCCTAGAAATACAATAGAAATGTATTTTTCCCGAAAGTGCGGCTGAAGGTAAAATACCGCATGGGAAACTCAAAAAACCATCAGTGCAAATTGGGTCCTAGTGAGAGCTACCTGCTGTTCCTTTTTTTTCCGGCACAAGGGGAGGAAAGAAGGTGGGAATTACGCAAAGGTGATCATGCAGAAAGAAATGCAAGCGCGCGATCTTTCTCATCAAAAAGAGAGCTTACCCTGTCGAACCTGAGGAGTACTTGGAGTAAATCTGGATCTCATACAGACAGCCAGGTCTCTCTTTATCTGATTTGGTGATTCGTAACAGAGATGTGGGGTTCAGGTGGTCTAATATGAGCTGCTCTGCCTTGCCTGCCTCAGGTCTCATATAACTGTAAAAGTTTATAATCCCAGTCACAGGCCAGAAAACAGTATCAATAGACTTAAAGAAGGGCTTACGAACGAGCAGTAAATGCAGTTTGTTGGAAAGATACAGAAAACTCCACAAAGAACAGAGAAGCGAAACAAAAATCTGGGAATGGAGTAAAATAGAAATCCTGACAAAACTAACCAAGTTTCTGGGGACTGCAGACTCATGCTCTTTGGTTGCATTAATTTTTGTTCATTTTTTTTCTATTTTCTTCAAGAAAAAAGAATTTGCCAGAAAACAAAACCAATCCAACCCTTTGAAACTTTGACGCAGGCTGTTGGTACTCTGCCGAACGGAAGAATGGTCCGTAACGCCATTGACCTGTTGTCGTAAGTAACGCAGTAGCTACTCCAAGCTGAGCCCATCCAGGAGAGCCACGTTTCTTTCAAGCAGCATTCGAATTCCATGGTGATGGGCACAACGTAAGTCTAAAAAGCTGAGTTTTGGTATTTATTTCATTACGTTAAAGTCACACCTGGTTTTGACGATAATTTCTAATGTAAAAAGCTGGTAATTTCTCATTTAAATGTAGGTAGTGTGCTTTCCTGAGGGTGCAGGGGTTATAAACAGACAAACAAAACCTGCAGTATTACGTAATCTAAAGATGGAGATTTGAACGGGGATTCCAAAGTTAATGCAGTGGACATACGCTGCTGCCTTTTCATCAGAGGATCTCACGTTTTCTCATGAGTTCCATGTCACAGCACCACAAAGCGATGTACTGTGAGCTTCCTTTTACAGATGTGGAAAGAGGCATATAATTCACCTCTGAAAAGCTGGCCAGCCACAGCGAGAGCCAGAAGGAAACGCAAGACTGTTGATTTCAAGCTCTCTGCTATGTCCATGAGATAACTTTCTCTTTCGCTCTTCCCAAAGGGAGATTCATTTCTCTCTCCACAGATTCTGAAGGTCGGAGGGAATGTCCCTGAAATGGTAATCTGACCTTTTACATTCCTGAGTGGCTCTTTCTAACTTATCTATTGTTTATTCATACTGAAGAATACACAGATTTAAAGAATTTGTTGCAGAAAGCTCTCTGAATTTAAACATGGCACGTACAGGTATCTTTCGATACTGTGATGGCATGAGAGACACATCAGCTTCTGACAAGCTCATCTAGGGGATTGGGGAGGACATGAGGTTATCCCTTCCCTAAGTTATTCGACATCTGGGTTTCTCCTTCTACAATGTTTTGACACGAGTTAATTGCCAGCTTCATTCATGTGAGTGGATGCTTTTAAAGGCAGCAGTGCAGGAAGCCATGTGCTTCTTCTTAAAGAACCAGAGTACCCTATACCATTTCCAAATTTATATCCCTGCTTGTTTTTGCTATCAGCATAGGTAAACGTATATATTTAGCTTCACTTGACCCAATGAAGCTTCGGCTGTCATGCCAGAGAGTAAGGATGTCGTGCTGGGTACGAAGGACATTGAAGAAAGGGAATCGGTTAGTGCATTAGACTGAGTGTTGTAGTAATCAAAATATAAACCCTTAGGAAAAACAAACACCCTGGGGTAATTTTAAACGGGCAGATTACTCCTGCAGTTTTGCACTTTGGTTCTGTGTTCTCATCAGCATTTCAAACCGCTCAATTTCAAATACCTGCAGAACGCACAAATAAGACAGGAGATCCAGTACTTTATCGATGCTTAGAGCCAGAAAAAAATGAAGAAGGTCTGATTTAAACGGTCAGGCTGGCCATCCTTCAAGCTATCATTCTTTTAAATCCCTGTGCTCCAGCAATATGCTCTGAGACTCGCAACTCATCTGATTCCCGCTTCTGAGAACTGAATTCTCTGAAACAAGTGGATAACCTCCACCGGCTATGATTTTTATGACAGCGCTTTGATTAGCAGGTGATCCTTCTACTGAAGTCAAGTGAAGTAAGTAATTATTCTGTTTTACAGTATTGCTGTTCAGGTATTGTTGACAGCTGCATTTTTGTCGTACCAAGCAACACAAGAGCGGAAATTGGATACTCGAAGGAAACTATAAGTCTCCTGGGGGAAAAAATTAAAAAATTATATCTGGTCACTTTATACATGGCGGGTCTCCAAGTACATGCTGAATTGCAAAAATATAACGCGTTCGGAAAGAATATTTATGTGTCCCTTCTTCACCACACGCGCGGTATTTTTCTCCCATGTCACAAAAACTGTAACCGCAATTTACAAGTATATGCACAATCAAATTGCTATTGATTTAGCAATGCCTTTCTTTGATGTCCCTTGCCTTAACCTCATTTATAAAGCTGTTTTGCATTATTTCAAACTGTCAATGATTTGTGACTCATGAATATTCTAATCTAATTTGCACTTACCTTTTTTGCATGCATGCTTACTCGTAATGTCTCATTTGCCCTTTGTTTTGTGTTTATTTGCAGATTGTTTAGTGAAGTAAACTCCGCTTTTAAAGTAATAGCGTCTAGTTAAACGCAAATTGGGAAATTCTCACCTCACTACGGTTTTATATGCCCGTAACTCCATTAACTTCACCAGAGTTTCTCCTGCTTAAGCGAAGTGAAGAGAATGAGGTCCATGAACTCTTTCTGATGGCTTTGTCTCTGTCCCTGACTTCGCATCAGCATCGTTCATTGTGTTTCATTGGAATAGCAACGGGTTTATTTAGTATTTTAGTCGGAAAGAAATATCAAGACTAAGCACTCTCAGCTTGATGTTTCAAGCTTTACAGCAGTTCAGATCTTCAGATCTCAGCAGAAATTGAGAATTCGTCTGACTTGTAAGTGTTCACTGACAACACTTAACACTGGTAACGGAGGGAAAAAAATACTTCGTTTGACTTATTTTTGTGGGTATGGTAAAGCCACTAGAATAACTTCAGAATACTTGAGAATAGCTTAAGAATACTGATATAAGAATACACCCTTTCCCAGGAAACAAAATAATCCATGTAGAAGTGTAGTAACTGAAGCACAGACGGTCCAAAATCCCGTTCTTTGCGTGCTTGTAGATCTGAAAAAAAGCCTGTTGAACCGTTAGGTGCCCAAGGAAAGCGGGGCTGAGATCTTTGTATCGTTTTTCCTGTGTATGGAGGATTACAAAAAAGCAAATGCCTCTCTCAAATACTAAGAATCTTGCTAGATGTTTATTTTGGGGGCAAACAGTTGCCATGAAGATACCTGCTGCAGACAGGACCTTCTTCAATGAATGATGTCTGGAAACAACAGCAAAAAGAAATTTGCTTTTGGATCAAACAACATGATCTTACCTGAGTATCAAAAGCCATTTGCCAGGGGAAGTGATCTGAACTTAAATCGAAGAGGGGAAGAAAGGCAACTGGCGATTTTCCGTAACGATTCAAGGCTGAAGTTAACCTACAGTGACAAAACTGGTTGTGTTCCCTGGGTTCATGCTGCAACCCTTTTTACAAAGCAGCTCTAGGGGGCTCAGGTGGCTCTTGTTTTGATCAGTTTTGTGACCACGTATGTGAACATCAAAGCAAGGGGGATTTTTTTTCCTGAACGATTATTAGGTAGGAATACATTTCCTTTATGGATCAGGTCCTGCTCTTATCAAATGGAACGGAGGCAGAATCGGGCTTTGGACGAACACCTGTACGAAACAAAAGCATGCCGACACAGACAGGAAGGTTTCTCAGGCACTTTTATTATTCATCTGGTCTCCTGTTCAAATAATTTCAACCAACCTATTGGGAAATAGAGCAAGCATGATAGGTGGCCAGTGGCACATCAAGAGTAATGAAATGAAAAGCCCAAATGAACATATTGTGAATGACTCTTGGGCTGGAAACTGTTTGCCTAAGCTATTCTTGGTGAATATTTTGAAGTAAAGACCGCTTTCCCTCGGAGGATTGATTGTACCGCCCCGATGCGATGTGAGGTTCCCAACTGGGAATGAGAGATCTGAGCCCAGAAAACGTGGCTGCGCTGATCCAAGAGTTCATTTCAAACGGATCGTTTTATCAAGTCTTCCATAAAAGAGAAAAATATTTCAAATGTTTATTTTTAGCTTTGCTCATGAATAATAGAAATAAAATGATCTGAGTAGTCAATGGGAAGCAATTTTTTAAAAAAAATCTCATAGATAGGGAAATAATTATATATAACTCAGTAAGGCTTTTTTCTGATAATGCCAGAACCACGCTTTTAAATGGCATGTCTCAGCTGTTGGGAAGTCCAAGGTAAGGTCGTGTGCCCTCAAACACCCAAGAAATAGTATTATCCAGTATGACACATGCCTAGATATGTCTTATTGTGATCATAATATAGCCTCAAGGTAGGAGTACAGGACAATCATTTGTGTGTTATTTTTTCCAATGCTGTTTATGTTTATCCACATCAAAGAAAAGCTTCTGCTAGAGCTATTTATGTCGTTGATCAATACAACTATTAGCAATGGTTTATAAATGCATATGAAGTAGTAAGAGACAAGTTTTAATTTTAGCACTTACTTTAAAAATGAAATCTATTAGTCCATTAACTCGATCATGTTTCATCACTGAAAAGCCTGTTCGTTTTGAAAAACGCTTTTGCAAAAGCAGAATGTGCCACGATGACACGAGAGATGCTCAATGTGTCAAACAAAAACCGTGACTGTGAATCATCGAAGGATGAATTAAAGAGCTGATGTCTTCCTGTGCCGAGGGCTTACTGCAAGGGCGGTGACTGTCTTACTATCGGTAGGACCTGGAAGGCTAAGTACTTCGCACGGGGAGACTCGGTGTCTTGCAAAATCACCTTGCAGAACCCTATCCTGTGTCCTTCATTCACGCAGAAGTTCTCCTTCACTCAGTAGGACTTTGGGACGTAGGTTTGGGCTACAAGCATGGAAAACAGTGTTGACAGAGAAAATCACATTGAGGTGATTTTCAATGAACTTTTTATCCCTCTCATAGGTGGAGGCCTATAGGCTGACGGGCTGCCCTTCTGATGAGTGAGGATTAAAACCAGTACACCTTGGTATCTACAGTTTTGGAGCTACTTCTGTTGTGTAGTCGCACATTGTAGGACAATTTCCTTTCTAATGTACTAACTAAGTCGGAGGTGACACAGCGCAGATGAGTTTTGCTCTTTGAGTTTATCGGCTAACTGCGACGGGAAAGGCATGCTGGGTGGAAGTATGTAAACGCGGTAAGACGGTTAAATGTACACTTTAGACGTAGGGTCTGTTGTGTGGAATTAAGAGCAGTTTGTGTTCTTCAACACCACTACCACGGAGAATATACCGTCTAATTCTCCATTAATACAGATACCCAGATGCTTTTATTCTAACATGAAAAACCTCGTGATGTCTGAGAACTTGTTACGCCTCGATGTTGTCCCTGTGCTTCCTCTTCGTCGGTCCTGTGGGGACCGTTTTCTCCCGTGAGGACTACATCTTCCCATTCTCTGCAATGTTACTGTGAATTGTCCTGTTTGACCTGCCAAGGTTCAAATGGAAGAATGAGGTTTTCAAAATGATGAACAACAGAGGGGAAAAATAAAATGAGAACAATCATGAATGATTCACCGTCATAAAATACTATGTATTAACTAACACACGTTCCCTGACTTACCTTATGCCTGAGTTTCACTGCCTTGCATTAGTGAGGTAATTAATTTAGCGGGAGAGATGAAAGGAGCCAAAGAGATGGCAGCAGACATGCGTGAGAAAGAAGACCAGGGCAGGTCTGCAACAGTGGGCAGTGGAAAAGTGTTTTTGACATGCATTTTGTAAATATTAAAAGAGTGTAAAGGAGTGCACACAGAGGAGCGGGAGATGTGGTGTCTTTTCTGCTGTTTCATCTGTGTTTCTGTCCTGGGTATCTTCTGATAACAGCAAGGGCGAAGTCCTGCAGTCCAGAGCAACGCGTCTTAATCTTCCTGTGTAGCTTCGACCACTTGCAGCGAGGGATTAAACTGAAAACACGTAAACTAAAATGTTTCCTGCTTGGGTAGGAAAAAAAAATATATTTATATATATATGTACTTCTTTTTAGAGCCAAGGCTTCCCAGGGAAAACGCTGTATCCAAAGGCTGTTTTGTGAGCTGGGAGTGCTATACGAAACCTCTGGGGCAAATGTTTGCATTGAATTGTTGAAAGAGTCTGAGATTGGCAACGCCACCCTGCCCTTGGCTAATGAGCCTTCCCCGAGAGAATATCAAGTGCAATTACCTTTCAGGGAATAACAACATACCAAAGAACCATGGACCCTGCAGAGAAAAACGAAACACACATTCGTAGGTAGAAACCGCTATGAATCAGCATTAATTATCCAATAGAGGGAACAGGGTTGCAATAAGTCTCAGCTGCTGGCTCACACCATAGATCACAGCAAACGTGAGCTACTCAGAGAAAAAAACATTCGCGAAGTTCAGCCGGCCCTGACGCCCTCCGCTCCCGCGCCCCTTCTGCGCTCGGGCTGCGGCTGGGGGCTGCGCTGCGGGACCAGGTTCCCGACCCCCAGTTTGGAGGCGACTGGGAGAGGCGCTGCAGCCCCCGCCCCCCCCTCCCCGGCTGCCCGTCCCGGCGAACGCGGAGGGCGAGGACAGCCCCGGGCGATGGGGTTTTTGCTGCGCACCTTCCTAGGAAGGAGGCCGGGGGAACGGGGTGGCGAGGAGCGGGGAAACCGCGT
>VZSC01007360.1:0-13333 GCA_013398225.1 Steatornis caripensis
TGCTGAGGGTACGGTCTGTCCCTTCATCCAAGTCGAAAATCTGATAACAGATCTAAGATCTGATAACTTGTGAAGATCAGATTTTGGGGAAGGACCTAGTGGAAATTAATTTCAGAAAGCAAGCAGATCAGTTAATTTGTTTTTTTTCATAGCTGTTGCTTGCTTCAAAGATTTGTTAATGATGGCATCCTTCTATTGGGGCCCTCAGGCATTTTTCTCCTATATAGCCTTTGTATATCTCTGTCCACTAATTAACTTGCAGTATTTTTTTAAACCAAATTATCCAGTACTTAGTGATTTGTAGTTCTGTGGATCACCTCTTTTTACAGATGTTTCAAATCTATTGTCTATTCTTTTGATTTAATCAGCCAATTAATGGTTTACCAGTTTACTTCCCCCGCCAAGCTTTTTGGGAGAATACTGTCTGGTTTTAATAATTTTTTAGTATTTTTATTCCTTTTAATTTAGCGTCTCTTCTGATACTCAGTTGGAGACAGATCCTTCAACACATCCCCTATTAGAAATGGTTCCAGCAGGATGACAACCCCTGTGATTCTTCTGTAATAAAACAGACACAAGGAAAGTTCATGTGGATTTTCTGCCCTAGTTTAAATAGAACTTTTCTGCCTTGATCATATATTTTCCAAGTAGAGGCTTTGCCTTCCTGCTCTGGATGTGTTTGAAATAGATTTATTACTAGTTTTAATGTGTTTAGGAAGTTGATTATGAGAACATTTCTTGGTCTTCCTTCGTATTTTTATATTGAACATGCAGAGAGAGGGTTTTTTTGCATCCTCCCCGTTTTCCCTGTTTTGCCAGAATTTCAACTTCTCTCACAATCTCGAAAGGAGTATCTTTTTATTTCTGATAGCTTTCTTTACTTTTTAATCTGTGTCAGTTTTGGAGGCAGTTTATTTGTCCCAGTGTGTTGGTTTCTCGACAGCTATTTTAAAACTTATTTGGGTGAACTTGTTGCTGCTTTCAACAAATTATTAGCTGTTGTGCTAATAATGCTTCTCACAACAGAGAACTCCCATGTGTTGATAACTTGCTAATAATTTTTCAGCCTGTTTTTTTTTAAAGTGTTCCATAGTATGAAGAAATTGTAAATCAAATTCATTGTTTGTAATTCTTCATATCTGTTTCTAAGTGGAGCTGACCTTTCAAAAGCAGAAATAATATTAGGAATGCTACAGAAATAAAATATTAGGCATCCATAAACTGATGGATTTGGGGAACAAATAAAGATTCATGATGATGATGATTAACCCACGGATGGTTCTAATTAGTCATATGCAATCTTAAGTGTTGAAAGTAATTTATGTTATTTCAGTGCTTAGTAGCTAAAGAGTAATTTTAAATCACATTTTTCCAAGAAAACATCTTTTTTTTTTACTCAGAGTTTTGTATCTGCTATGGTATGCTTCTGGAGTTATTTTTTGTATTTTATTTTTGTGGCTAGAGCTGGTTTAAACTAGTAAGCGGATTGTAATGGTTTGTTGATTTTTTTTTTTCAATAATTTATGTGACTAGTCTTGTGTTTGCTTGACCACTGAAACTGAGTGGGATTATTTTCACTCGGATACTAACTAATCCCATCTAACATACTTCGAAAGAACGATAAGCAATACAAACAGCGAAGAGCTGTAGGTTACAGTTCAGTTTTTCACAAAGATGAAAAACTGAAAAACATTTCAGCTAAAGCTGAAATCTTTTCTTCTGGAATCATTGCAGAATTCCTTACAAATACTTCTTTCTTAGTTTTTTCCCATCAGAGTGAAAAAGGAAGGGTGGTTTAAAGACTTCAAAAATGTTTTGGCCTCCGTTTCAACATTTCTGGCAGCAGTTATGTTGGCTGGCAAGGAGGCGCATCTCTTTCTGAATCACAGTTCTTCTTACCTTTTGAAGAGGCAGCTTAGTCACCTTTGAAACATTGTACGATAGACCCAGGTGGGTTTGGTTCCCCAGCATACCTGACGCTGTTTATTCACAGCCTCTCTGTGCTTCCACCCAGTGAATTTGCAATCTTGATTTCATTCAAGACTTAAAAAAAGGAGATAAAGCACCGTGTTCGGGTTCGAAACATGCTCATCTGTAAACAGTCTTGGGAGGCAATGCAAGGGCAAAGCGGATTTTCTGATTCACGTGGTTTGTTCCTCCCCATAGCTCTGACTTTGTGCTTCTGCTGTCCCTGGCTGTAACCTTAGTACCTTGCTTATTCTCTCAGGATGTCTGTCTCTCTGATGTCAGTCCTGCTGCTGCTTGTACTTTCTCGAGTTTCCTCAGATTCTTAACATCCTCTGACAACTCTTTAAAAACAGTGTATGTCTTCTTGTCTCGGAAAAGTAAGGCGGAAGGAAAGGTTGGTTATTTCAGTTTTGGTCTTTTAAGAGTAAGAAAAAAGTAGTATGGGAGTCGTACCTGGAAAAACTGTTTCTGATGAAATTTTCAGGCCAGGATAGTTCTCAGTGGTTTTCTGACAACCAGCCTCAGGTCCTGTACTTTCAAGATGTCAGATTTTCCAGAAACAAACAAGCACTCTCCCCACAACACCGAGTAACCTGTTTTTTATATCATATTTGTTATATCAGTACTGACCTCAGCAGAATTATCCTCGTTTTGGATGAAGGGAAGTTGCATCCAACTCTTTTCATGCTGTTCGAAAAACGAGTATCTACAAATACGGCATCTGTGGAAGATTGACGGTGACCTGTAGATGTTTTCTTAAGTGCCCTGAAAGCTTGTGCGAGAATGGTTACAGTTTCACTCCCTTTATTATTTTAGCCTGCATAGTATTGCATATTCTCAATAGCTCATTGATTATAGCACATTTTGGTAATGCCTGCGTGCATTTCAAACATATGTTGACTTTTATGTTTTCTAGGCATACTCTGTCTATGATGAAGACATTGGCTATTGCCAGGGACAGTCTTTCCTTGCAGCTGTGCTTCTGCTTCATGTGAGTTAATTGCAAAATGAAAGCTTTGATATTTGAAACGAAAGCAGCTTTAAAATCACTAGTACTGTAACGTGCTATTTGACAGATATTTAATGTTGTTTATTTGTATTCATTTTCCTCTTGTTGCTTTTTGGCAAATAGTGACTAAGGGCTTCTATCTTTATGAATGTAGATTTCCTTTATCTAAGAGAAGTCCATTAAATTGTCAAGTACTTCTGTGTCAAAACCTGAAACTGATTTGTTGCATATTAGTATTTTCTTTTAATTTAGTTGTCATGTGGGTGAACTCCCTTTGTGTTTGTGGGGAATTTAACTTTGGGAGATGTTGTCAGAGTAGCTAACCAGAGTAAGCAATCTCATTATTTTTCAGTGAGACTTTTTCTCCTAGGGACATTTTATAATATCTTTTGAGAGAAAGCTGAATTTTAACCTTGATATTTTAACCTGCAACCAACAACTGTACCAACTTCGATCTGTTGCTTCCTATATATACACGTGAGTGTATGTATAGAGATAGATAGATAGATAGATAAATACACAATTTTTACATTTGCAAGATGCTTTAACTTTGCATCAGTGGAAAAGCAGCAGACTCAAGTAGCGTGGATATCGTAAAGAATGTCTGAATAGACCACCCAAAACCCCAACAACAACTCTTACGCAGGCCCTTGCCTGCTTTTTCTGTCAGGCTTTAATGAGTAAATGATTAATCATGGTTGAAATACATTTCAGGATGTGGTTCTGAGTCAGCTGTTGGCAGTGTATATGTTACACATACACTTCCAAAGGTATCTAAAACTCCAATTCAGAATAATTGAAGTTGTAATTCCTGGTGAGACCTATGACTCCTTAAAAAGTTAAAGAGCATGATACACAATGACAATGTTACAGAGAAGCTTTAGATTCTTTAAGGATAAACCTGAATGAGTCACGTTATTTCAATCCAACATGTACTGCACATTAGCTTATCTAACAGTTATTTTGCAATTAGCTTTTTACCCAAAGAAGGATTTTTAAGTTCCGCTCGAAGAATAAGCCATTTTCAATACCAGAGTTGTTTAGAAATGAGTGGGTGTCACATTCTTAGCATTTGACTAATTCTTCAGCTCCTCTCACTTAGTTGTGTGCTGTCATGACTGTAGAGAATCACCTCTGTTTCTAGTGTTTCTGGAGTTAGAAGACATTGCCCTGTACACAGGGAATACTAAATGGCAATTACACTCATTTTAATGTGCCCTTTATAACATTTGCTTTCATAATAGGATATTAAACTGAAATAATCAG
Organism: Steatornis caripensis; assembly: GCA_013398225.1. Lineage (NCBI taxonomy): Eukaryota > Metazoa > Chordata > Aves > Caprimulgiformes > Steatornithidae > Steatornis > Steatornis caripensis. Next base: position 4,244 of record VZSC01007360.1, read on the forward strand.
AGAAAGGGGGGAAGGGAAGCAGTCTCAATGAGCTCATGTAAGTTGGGAGCTTCCTGGGATGTCCTCAAACTCTTGTTTTTCTCAAATGCTCCAACCAATCTGTATGTCGTGAATGCTTGTAAGACCCTCTCTAACTCTTCTATCTTTGCATGGATTTCTAGACCTCTTCCTTTCCCTTTTTTCTGGGACAGGATATCCTTTCTCTTCAGTATAGATATTGTTTCAGGGGTGGTTGAGTAGCCTGAACCTCCATCCTGGCTTTTTGTGATTTTGCTGCTTTGATTACATTCCCATCAAAGGTGAGCAGGTAACTTCTAATCACAGGGGGACAGTGTTGCCAACTCTAATAATTTTACTCTAAGTCTCGCAGTACTTGAATTTTTTTTCTTGTTATCTACCTCTCGGAGTCGTTGCTACATGAAAAACTAAAATCTCATTTTTAAAAAAATGGTGAATTTCCGACTCTTGTGATTTAAAGGAAGGATAATAAGGGGCAAATACGTAAATGCTAAAAATCAGAATGGACGCTCCAAAAAAGTGTTTTGTTTCAAATAAATAATAAAAGAAAACTTGATTTATTATTTTAAATTCTTGGGGTTGGTAATACTGGAGAACTTCCATCCACTGAGGGAAAGGACTCGGTGGCCTCCGCCTATAAATGACTTTGGCCTAGTACTCACCTCTGTTCCCTCTCCCTGTCTCGGGGGAGGAATGATTGTCAATGTGCATGTGTCTCATTGAGCATGCAAGGTAGGTGTGCTTGTGCATGAACATCTGTCATTTTATTAGAAATAATTGTTGCCTTACAGAAAAAAAAGAAATAAATTTGCATTCGCAGGTTCAAAGCTCTTGGTCGGGATAAAATTATTTCTTCCCTTTACTATGTCTGCAGCTTTTATCCGCTGTCAGTGGGGATCGTTCCGTCCACATAAAATCATTATAAAGACCTTTGAGATTCCTAAGAGCTTGTCTTAGGCGAATCTAGCCTGGACAGGTAGCTAGCAGCTGATCTGGCAGTTCTTTATGCTAACTAGTTACATACATATATTCTGTCTGAAAATGAAAGTGTCTGCCCATGGCCCTGGAGTCAGGCCATAATCATAGACTGAACCATAAAAGATGAAACCCTGAAGGTAAATACCAAGAGGCTAAAATTCTCTTTGGAAAAAATCCCGAGCTTTTATGTATTGCTAATATTTGATAAGGGGTTGGCAAGAGTCTGAACGAGTGAATATACTAAAAGGTTAAGAGTTGTCATTCCTGATACTCAGTAATTGTTTTCACTTGTTACAATCTGGTGCCTGCAAAAAAAGGTTGTTTTTAAATGTGATTGAAAACCTGATTCGGGGTCTGCAGCGGCTCTACTTGTGCCGGTCTTATTATTGTGTTACTTGAAGGCATGGAGAAAGGGAGAGAGGTGTCTTATCAGAGGAGGTTTGATGACACAGGGCTTCCCACAAATTCGACGTTCAGCGCGCTCAAGCCAACAAATGCAACTTTAGGGAGGGTCGTGCAGCTTGTCCTTTAGGACTGCCTTCAGAAACTTTGTTGGATGAGAAATTTTGGTCAAAATCAAATAGAGGTTATGGAGATTGGGCTTCTGAAAAATCGTGATGTTAATAGATGGGATCAGCCCTTCTTGAGCTCACAAGTAGGTCCTGAAGGCAAAATTTGTTATTTGCTTATTGATCATGGGAAACCTGACTTCAGAGAGCTTGATGTGCCGGGGTCTGGATGAAAGCAGATAAGCATTATTCTCACTAAGGGTTGGTTATACCTTAGTTCTCCTGAATTTTACCCTTGTAACCATGTCTCTCTCAGTAGAAATCACTGTCGTGAATTGTTGTCTTTTTCTTCTTTCTTTTCTTTTTTTTTCCCTCCCTTCTCCCTTCTCCCTTCTCCCTTCTCCCTTCTCCCTTCTCCCTTCTCCCTTCTCCCTTCTCCCTTCTCCCTTCTGTTTCTATTGTTGTTCTGTAGCTGAGAGTTGTGTACTAGTTTTCCTCGTATCTATTTGGCGGAAACTGATGACAGTTGTGCTGCTGTAGGGATATATACTTACATGAACCTGTGATGTGATCCCATGTTTTCTTCAAGGAAGGTCTTACAGAGCCAAATCAAGGTGCTCATCAAGGAGAATAGGCCCCTTGAGATTTTAATTGCTTAATTCTACATTGAGTGCTTTGCTGAAAATTTTAATACATCCCTGGTTCTGAATTCATGACGCATAAGGTATTTAAGTGTGTGTATTTGTGTAAGGAATTTTCAGCCTCAGCTCAGTTTTTAAAATTATGTTTGTGTATTTTTTCAAACAGATGCCAGAGGAGCAGGCGTTCTGTGTATTTGTGAAAATAATGTATGACTATGGCTTGAGGGACCTCTACAGAAATAACTTTGAAGATCTCCATTGCAAATTTTTCCAGCTGGAGAAGTTAATGCAGGTGGGGCCAGGGTAACAAATTCTTCTACTTTCATAAATGGAAATACTGGCACGAAGAAGAGATCAATGCTTTGGTTCCATAAGGTACTGGACAATAAAACCCCCTCTTCTTTTAGAGGTGGGGTAGAACCAAAGCAGGGAAATTTAATATCTGCATCCAAACATCGTGAGTCAGATTTATTTCTAATTTCTTTTGTTTTTCATATACCAATCTTGCTGCTAATCTTTGTGTCCAAGCAGAGTAGGTATCTGGTTTTTTTCCTCTCTCTGTTTACTTACTCTCTCTCTCTCTTCCCTGTTCCGTGATGTTGCTTAGAGAGAATGTGTCTGTTCTATTAAGGCCAAAATACCTTTTGGACTGCCACCATCAGTGTCCTACTTTCTATGAATTGTGTTGATGGTTAAGAGGTCAGGCGAATCAGGACATCCTGATGCTTATGAAGTATGAATCAAGTGTAGGTAATTTTGTAGATTTAACGGTGTTTCCAATACACTGGAATACTCTTTTTTCAGGTGGAATTATTTCAAAGTCAGAGCAATTTTACATNATGATGTTGCTTAGAGAGAATGTATCTGTTCTATTAAGGCCAAAATATCTTTTGGACTGCCACCATCAGTGTCCTACTTTCTATGAATTGTGTTGATGGTTAAGAGGTCAGGCGAATCAGGACATCCTGATGCTTATGAAGTATGAATCAAGTGTAGGTAATTTTGTAGATTTAACGGTGTTTCCAATACACTGGAATACTCTTTTTTCAGGTGGAATTATTTCAAAGTCAGAGCAATTTTACATTAATAAATGGCTGCAAGTTTTAAAGATTGTTGTTCTGACATTGTTGTTCTTTGTTACTAACAGACCATTAAGCTTTGATCTTAGTGCTTCTGTCAGCAGAGTGAAAGTTAGCTGCTGGAGTCAGTTACCATTAAACAGCATATATACTTCTGTGAGATATGTTAAAACCAAACAAAACAGACCACAGTTAGTTTAATGATCTTCTTTTTTCGTATGTCAAATTGTGCATATTTCCTACTTGATGGAGTAGAATTGCATGCTAATGAATTTGATACTTAACTTCAGCATATAGTCTTCTCAATATTTGCATATGTTAACAAAGACTTTTATTTTGTTAATTGATTATGAACGTATCATCAGTGTACAGCAGGATTATCAGGGCTCATTTTGTGTTGCTTACATATGCTCCCAGTTAGAGAAATTGTCTGATGGAGTTGTGTGCTTTGTTGCTTTCAAGCTCTGCCAGGTGTTCTCCTTGTTCTAGTATCCGTTGGGTTTTATAGCAGAAGCATTTATAGCAAGACACAGTAAAGGAAAAACTTAAAAATATACACTATGCATGATACAGATTTCACAACCGCTCTGCATTTCGACAGTTAAAAATTTTGTGGTTTCTCAGTACATTATTTGATACCGCGATAGAATCTACAGTGGATATCTTACTAAAAACTGTAACCATGGGCACTGAAATTTCTGAAGAAACATACTTCCATTGCTCAAAAGAAGCCAGAATTTCACTTTGTTGTGTGTTTCAGTGTTTAGCAACCTGGTATTTACTGGCAGTGTAGATGAAGAATTCGGATTAATGAGTAATACTGAAGCATTTATTTTTTCCTTTACTCTAGGAGCAGTTACCAGACTTGTATAGCCATTTTTCAGACCTCAATTTGGAAGCTCATATGTATGCATCCCAGTGGTTCCTCACTCTTTTTACTGCCAAGTTTCCGCTCTGCATGGTCTTCCACATCATTGACTTACTACTTTGTGAGGTAAAAACAACTGAAATCAGAAAGCCCTTCCTCCACTCCGTGAACGTTTCTTTTTTTGTTTTGTTTTGTTGGAGTCATTTACTGTTTAATTTCAAAATGTGTATAACTAAATTACGTAGAAACCATGGTTATATTGAAGATAAGATGTTCAGTGAAATGCTGGATTGTTTTAAAATTAGAATTGTGGATTGCCTCATTCTTTGCTAAGGGATCTAATGAAGAATATCTGATGCACACATCTGTTCTTCATTTAATTTATTAAATAATTTATTCAGAGTTAGGAATTCTAATTTCTTCCAAGATATCTAGTAGTAAAAGCCTAGCAGGCTTTTAGAGGAAAAACTCTCCAAATTGTCTGATTCAGAGTGCCCAAAGACAGTAAGGGTATTGCATGTTGCTTTGACGGCCTAATATTAAACAAACAGTGAGAACTGCCAACTACTCCAACGACGGAACACATTACTCCAGATACAAAACTATATGTTTCTGTATTGTACGCATAGCTGCACTCTTTTCTAAAAAAAAAAAATAGACAGAAAGATGGATAGTCTGGAATGTTTGTTTTGGTAAAATACCAGTACTTCCTTTTGTCACCGGGAGGTCAGGGCATCTGTGGAATTAAACCTATTTTTGAATAGGTTCGCCACTGATTTCCTCTCTGATTTAAATAGATCACAAGCATTAAAAAATATAACTAAATAAAATGAGAATTTTAAATGCAAAGGGCTTTATGAGTATGAAAAACTGTTGACTAGTTCATTCTATTAATTTTTATTGTGAAGTATTTTACTTGCAAATTTTCAGGCTTGCTGCACGTGCCTTGATAGCGTTTATTATTAAACAAATATTGTCCACTGCTCATAACTCAGTATGTTTTTCCTTAAAAGTATCACTTCTTCTGTGTATTGGTGCTCAGTTATCAAAAAGAGGGAGGTTAATACTGCCAGGTGTCCAAGGGAGTGCGAATGGTAGTAATGGTGAAGTGATTTCACATTTAAATAAATATCTGCGCTCTATTTCTTTCACAGTGTCTTGGTTATTTTAAGTAAGCAAATAGAAAAAGCAGAAAGGTTGCTAGGTTTTCTGCTCTTCATCCTCCTCTTTGGCCGCGCAGTAGGTGAACGCAATCCATTGATCAGATTTGAACTGTTGGCGAGTTAATTTTCAGAATGAGCTTCTGGTATGGATTTGCTCATTCTTTGTCAGTTCAGTTTATTACTTAATTCTGATCTTGATATAGGGCTGCGCTCAGAAATGACCATTTTAAGAGCTCGTTTGTCAAGAAGTACAGAACATTGTTTCATAGTGGTGATTATTGTAATAGCAGCATAGTTACATCCTGTCTGAAGCTCCTGTGCTTCTTATTCTGTTAAGCTTGATGATGAAATATGCTGAAGAAGTCTTTTAGTCATGGTTAATATAGATTTAATATTTAGAACGAGAAAAGAACCGACTCCTAACACATTTGCATTCATCTCACATCTGGCAGTGTTTATGTCAGCATGTCTGAAGGAGTTGCTCTGGGAAAGAAGGTGAAAGAATCCAAGGAGAAAGTGAGACAGTGCAACTCGAGAGTCTACTAGAGAAAGGGAAACTTGTTGGCATTTGTGGAGGGTAATCACATAAAGCTAAAGGAGCCTCTTTTACAACAGCTAAAAATAAACCAGAAATGGGAAGAAAATTGATTTCAAGTGAGAAGATACATACAGACATCTTGAGAGGGGCAGGGTGCAGGCAGTGTACTGAGGCAACAGTGTAGACTGTCAGAAGACTGCTGCTGAGATTCATGGGTCAGCCAGTCTAAACTGAAAGGCACTTCTGAGAATTTGTGGGAGGAGCGTAGATTAAAATCATACTGAAATAAAAATCTAGTTGGCCCTCATCGTAGGAGGAACGTAAAATCTGAAGGCATATGGCCGCAGACAATAAGAAAGAAACCGTTCCTTAATGGAGGACTGAAATTGTATGGTGAAGCTGTCTGTGCAGTCAGCCTCCAGAAGGAGTAACGGAGCAGTCAGAAAATAATTTTTGTCCACATTAAGTTCTTCTTTATCTCTGAAGAAACAGCATGCCTGTAATTCCAACAGCTGGAAGGAGAAAAAACAGTTGCAGCTGCTAACAGTGGAACATATTCTTCTGAAAAAAAAATTCCTCAAAAATTCAAGAAGCCTTTGAAGTGAGCTGTCTTGTGCTTTTAAAAACAAGCTCCCAGACTTCTTGTTAATTTGTTGTAGATATAGATTAACTGTAAATAGCCTTCAACTTCCTTCCTGACTGTGCTTTCTCCACATCCCTGTTCTGTCTGTTGTTGACAAAATGTTTACATCTTAGGCAACTCTCTTATGAAAGAAAAACATTAGGGGAAGAAAACCAGTTGAAACAATTGCTGAGTGGATGCTGCCGAGTAGTCATTCCAAGGGACCTTCTCTGGTCCCCGTGAAAATATTTGATTTGTGGATGAACAATTTGTGTCAACGAGGAGTTTGTGGATGGGATTTGTCATCTTAGTTCTTGACTGTGGCTGGAAGCGTGAAATCAGTTCTTACAGATATTGTTTAACTCTCAATCCAGAGAGGAAAAATACCTGTTGGAAATCCCGTAGTTTCACAACTAGCCAGGGAGGCACGTTTCCTTCACTTGCATGCACAGTGGAACGGTAAGACTCAAGCTGGGGAGTGGACCTCCTGGGCAGGAGCATATCCAGGGATATGGAAGCCTATGAAAAGTCAGTTAAATTTATGGTAGGAATTAAGTGTTATTGAGAATTTTTAAAAAACCCATCAAACTGTGTGTCATTACAGCTGAGGTCTTTTCATCATGGTCACATTAAATATGACTTTTATTTAAATTTATACAAATTTGAGATTTGCTATGGCCTCTATATGATTGAGTTCTTTTATCCTGTTGTCTCAGGACCTTTTTTATTTTTATTTTTAAGCTGTCTTCAGGCTGTTGAGGATGTGATTCAGTGCCCAAATTACCCAAATTTCCAGTGGCCTTAGAGTATTGCCTCAATAACTGTAGGAGAGAATCTGTCACCCATCCTCACCTAGAAATTAAATGGTTTTCAAATCTTCGTAGTTCCTATGACAGAAGCTTGAAGAAAGTTTTGGGCTTGCAGGCAGGTATTCCATAGTGCTGTGGTATGTGTTAACTGGAATGTTATAATGGTTTGTGTCGAAGGAAACCATTAAAGGTGGTCCAGTCCAACCACCCTACAGTGAGCAGGGACATCTTCCACTCCATCAGGTTGCTGAGAGCCCTGTCCAACCTGACCTTGAATGATTCCAGGGATGGGGCATCCACCACGTCTCTGGGCAACCTGTGCCAGTGTTTCATCACCCTCATTGTAAAAATTACCTTCCTTGTACCTAGTCTGAATCTCCTCTCTTTTAGTTTAAAACCATTACCCCTTGTCCTATTGCAACAGGCCCTGCTGAAAAGTCTGCCCCTGTCTTTCTCATAGGCCCCCTTCAGTTAGTGAAAGGCCTCAATAATGTTTTCTGAAGCCTTGTCTTGTCTAGGTTCAACAACCCCAACTCTCTCAGCCTTTCTTGATAGCAGAGATGTTCCATCCCTCTGACCATTTTTTGTGGCCCTCCTCTGGACCCGCTCCCACAGGTCCATGTCTTCCGTATGTTGAGGAACCCAGAGTTGGACGCAGTACTGCAGGTGGGCAGAATCACCTCCCTCCACCTGCTGGCCGTGCTGCTTGTGATGCAACTGAGGATACGGTTGGCCTTCTGGCCTGCAAGCACACATTGCCAGCTCACGTCCAGCCTTTCATCCACCAGTACCCTCAAGTCCTTTTCCTCAGGGCTGCTCTTAATCCCTTCATCCTCCAGCCTGTATTGATATCGAGGATTGCCCTGACCCATGTGCAGGACCTTGCACTTGGCCTCGTTGAACCTCATGAGGTTCACACAGGCCCACTTCTCAGGCTTGTCCAAGTCCTTCTGGATGGCATCTCATCCCTCAGGCGTGTCAACTGCACCACTCACCTTGGTGTCATCTGCAGACTTGCTGAGGGTGCACTCGATCCCACTGTTGATGTAATTGATAAAGATATTAAACAGTACTGGTCCCATTAGGGACCACTGAGGGACACTACTTGTCACCGATCTCCATCTGGACATTGAGCCATTGACCACTACCCTCTGGATGCAACCATCCAATCAATTCCTCATCCACCAAACAGTCATCCATCAAATCCGTATCTCTCCCATTTAGAGAGAAGGATGTTGTGGGGGACTGTGTCAAAGGCCTTACAGAAGTCCAGATGGATGACATCCGTAGCTCTTCCCTTGTCCACCAGTGTAGTCACTTCATCACAGAAGGCCACTAGGTGGGTCAGGCAGGACTTGCCCTCGGTGAAGCCATGTTGGCTGTCTCGAATCACCTCCCTGCCCTCCATGTGCCTTAGCATAGCTTCTAGGAGGATCTGTTCCATGGTCTTCCCAGGCACAGAGGTGAGTCTGACAGGTCAGTAGTTATCAGGCTCCTCCTTTCCACCCTTTTTAAAATTGGGTGCGACGTTTCCCTTTTTCCAGTCACCGGGGCCTTCACCTGACTGCCATGACTTTTCAAACATCGTGGAGAGTGGCTTGGCAACTACAACAGCCAATTCCCTCAGGACTCTGAGGTGCATCTTGTCAGGTCCCATTGACTTAGTATGTCCAGGTTTCTCAGGTGATCTCGAACCTGATCTTCTCTTACAGTGGGAGGAACTTTGCTCCCTCAGTCCCTTGCAGTCCATCCACTCGAGAGGTGTGGGAAGAGAGGTTGCCAGTGAAGCCTGAGGCAAACGAGTTGTTGAGCACCTCAGCCTTGTCCTCGTCTGTTGTTACCAGTTTGCCAATCTTGCTCATCGG
>VZSC01007360.1:13600-37863 GCA_013398225.1 Steatornis caripensis
GCTTTCTTTGACCTTCCTGTTCTGGCTGACATACCTGTAGAAGCCCTTCTTATTATTCTTTGCATCCCTTGCCAAGTTCAGCTCCATCCAGGCCTTGGCCTTCCTGGCCCCATCCCTGCACAACAAGGCAGCGTCCCTACACAACCAGGCAGCATCCCTATGCTCTTCCCAGGACGCCTGACCCTGCTTCCACTGCCTGTGCATTTCCTTCTTGCCCTTCAGTTTGACCAGCAGCTCTCGACTCAGCCATGCTGGCCTCTTGCTTATAAGGCTTTATACTTTGACTGCCTGTAATAAAAACGCAAACCTCTTGATCCAGTTGAAAGTTTTCATGTGATTACAGCAAACTGCGTGTTTTTGAGCCTGGCTACATAGATAAATTTTAACGTGTCAGCATCAGCTGAAGATCTTTCTGCAACGTTCCTTTTAGTTGCCTGTTTCAAGTGCTTCATTTGTCTTCTCTCCTTTTGCTATTTCTGTTTGCATTAAGGAACAACTTTGTTGATGAAATTCAGGGTTGTATTTGGACTTGTCAGTCTTATCTGTCAATATGACATTATGTTATTGAACACTTTGTGAACCTGCTCTGTTTTGCTGTCTCTTTTTGTCCCATTTTAAATTATTAATTTAAAGTCATGCTCAGAAATAGCGACTCATCTAGGTAAAGTGCATGTCACTTAGATAGAGCTGTCCCCAGGGCAACAACTGCATCCTGGGTTATGCTATAGAATATCAAAGACTTGACATTTAACTTCGTTTTGCATTTTTAAATTTGTAATTTGAAATGAAAATATGTGTTTTAAAAGCACCAAGTGACCTTAATTAGGCATTTAGAAGAGAAAAAACCCAAACCAGTGGGCAGACAAGCATCTTCAAAATCTTCGTGGTTTTTTCTGCTTAAAAAAGAAAATACTTTAACTGGTTGTGATATATACAGTACTGCCAAAACTAAAGGAGGTTCAGAGCTCAAGCTGTCATTCCATTATTAACCTAGAATTTTGAGATGCTCTTGGTAACCTCCATTTTAAGTCAACCTGTCTGTCTTTATGTGCAGTTCTTGGGGATATAAAATACTTAAGCATTGTGCTTCTCCCCTTTTAAGGAGTATATAAAAACCCCTACTACATGCTGCCTTTTCTGGGCTGGTACAGTTATTTGTATATTTTAGTGTCAGTAATTACATAGTCTTCTTTCAAAAATTAATAGTTTGATTAGTAAGCTGCCATTCTGTCATCGAGATTGAATAGAAAGGGATGCAACTGGTTATCTATCAATCCTGAATATGAAATAATTTAATGTTTTGTAATGTAGCTAATAACAAGGAAGTGAAACTACCTTTCACAGGACCACACAGCAGCACAGTGAAAGAAGTGGGGATCGAAAGCTAGACGCTGTAATTCTTTGGCCTTTATTTATCAATTACTGCTTTCAGAAGTTTTTATAATCAGTTTTGAAAAACTATCTGTGATGATGAAGGCTGATGGGTGTTTTTGAAACTCTTTTAAAACGTGACTGACTTGGTGCTGGTAAATGAGCACCTAGTGATAGTAAAAATGTGGCACCACGTTGTGTAGATGTGCTTCCTGGGAGCGCTGCTTCATACTGAAATAATGAAAATCTCACAAGAATTATAACTATTGGCGCTGAAGATTTGATTTCTGTCTATGCGTGTCTTGCTGAGGAATGGATGTGCCAGGAAACACTACGCCGTATGGTATCCCTCAGATGATAAGACCAGTTGTCTCTGCGTGTCAGTACTAACTGAGTAGTAGATACTGTAATAGCCTGCTATTTTTTATCTGTCACTGTCAGATACTTCTGTGATGCCTTCAACAGAGTTGAGAAAGAACAGATTAACGTTTTAATTTATTAAACTTCCTCTGGAATTGAGTCAGGAACAAGCCCACTTCCTCTGTAAATCTACACTCAGATGAAATGTGAATTAAATAAAATACTATGTACAGTTGTTCATCTTGTGTAGATCTGTAGGGGTAGAAAAATTCAACTGTTCAGAAGAACCTGTTATTGACACAGTGTCTACTTTGGTTAACCCTTTCCATTAAGAATGTTTTAATAAATCTTACAAAACAGCAGACTAGGCTTGCTGGAAATAAAATCTTTTTTAGTAAACAGCATATTAAAAGCTCAGCTTAAATTCTAAGAAGGTGTAGATCTGTGCTGAAGCTGTCTGCATTATTTTGGTACTATTTACAAAAGGAAAGTCAATGTCATAAATGTGAGTTGGAGAAGGCTGGGGGATGTGTGCGTTTGTTTTCCTTCTTCTGTATATAGGCGATTAGACTTTGGCATTTAGATCGTGTCTTTCCTCCTGTCCGTTGTTCTTTGCATTATGCCTGCTAGAGAGCTAAGTCTCTTTCTGAAGTCTTTATCAGTCACTGCTGTTTCATGCAAAGAGAGTGGAAAGGATTTATTTCTGAGACTGCTAGCTTTTAATTCATTTAAGAAGAAGGAGACTAGGTTGTCTCAGACTCCAGATGGGAGACTAGAATTTGAACATACATGTCCGATGGTAATGCTGCTTTGCTACATTCAAGCAACTGTTGATGTGCCAGCCGTAATAACCTTTTTTGTTGCAAAAACTTGAGGTCTGCAATGGAGTTAGCTCAGGTTTTCTGTCCCTGAATGTTTTGCTTTTATGTATTTAGATGAGTTACGTAAATACATGCTGAAGGTAATTGTAGCATGATTTATCTGATGACTACGCCTGTATTCTACTGTGGGTTTTTTCAGTACTAGAACAGAAATTAAAGAGAAAGGAAAAATGATGTAGTTTTGTGTGTTTGATGGATGAGGAACTTTAAAAAGTTTTTGTGTATGTGTGTTTAAAACATTCAGATTATAATGATAAAGAATTTTAAATTATTTTCAGACTGAAAATCGTAAGAACTATTAGGTGTTTGGATATAAAATCTCAATCAACAGCAGAAATATTGGAGGTATGTAATACAGTGTTCTGTATTGCCACAGGCACAGGGCAACACAAAACGTTCTATTCGCCTCGAAAGCTACACAGAATTTATAAGAATTCAAGCTTGGACTGAGGAGATGAGTATTTTAATAGAGTACATCTAAGAGGTTTGTGGAGAGCCACAGGGTTTAACAGAACCCTTTACACTGTGTTGTCCAGCTGTTCCTGTGAGCATCCATAATTTATGTATCTTCCATACATAGCTGCTGCAGCTTGTTTATCCCCAAAATAACAAGGCTGGTGATAAATACTCAGCATGAGCAAAGAAAAAACAGTCTCATGACAATCTGCAGTTCAAGATAACTTACGCAAACAGGAGGTAGCTTTTTGGTGATACTGAGAAATATTGTAGTCCTTCAATCTTGAGGCTACTTCTGTTTCAGAAAATGTTCTAAGATACAGGTGAAAAGTTACTGAAGATGAGGAACGTACTTGAGTGACCTAGTTTGTGCCTTAGAGGGACGAGACATCTAATGCCATGTCACAATTTGTCTCTGAATTACTTTCCCCATTGCGACTGAAATATTTTAGCTACTTACTCGTTGATGTTCACTTGGTTGGTTTTCTAAGAATACAGTAAATTTCCATAGCGCTTACTTAACACCAGTGCCATCTGCTGTATTTGAATAGCAGCATATTCTAAGCAGTCTTGGCAGTCCTCAAAAACACTTCAGAAATAACTGAAATATCATAAATGGGAGAGCGATATTCCGTGAACAAATCCAGGAAGCTAAACTAATTCGGGGACTGTTTTTAAAAAAGAGGGTGGCGCAGTCTGCCTCTGCCAAAACGCTTTCCATTACTTTGTGCTTGGAATCTGAGGCTGTACTGAATTTTCTAAGTACGTTAAAATCAAAACATGAACTTTGCATTTGACTGATGGTTGGGAAGGGAGAATGAATGTCACGGTGTAGAGAGGCAAGGGCCAGGCCTGTGTTGTGCCAGAGAGAGGGAGAAGACAAATAATGACCACTGGGAGGGAGATCAGATGGAGTGCGGGGAAGCAGGATATTGATTCAACATGGGCACGCGTTTTTCTTTGTGTTACATGACCCCATGTAGAGGGGAAGGAGATACGGCTCTCTGTCAAGAGATGTTCTGAACCCATCATCTTGTCTCCTATCAAGAAGATTGGGGTCTGGAAGATTACTGCTCCTCTGAGCATTTCTAACAACCGTTTCCCGTTTCCGTATGAGAGCTGGAAGACCTGTGTTATCTACAGAGATGTGAGGCCTCTTTTTCTGTCCTCGTTGTACATATGTGGTTAGGCCATTGATGCCTAGTGGGGATGCAGGCCCATTTCTTTGTCCCCATATTAATCAGGTTTGGAAAGAGGAAAAGGAATGTCTAAAAACCCTGTAATCGAAACTTCTGAAAACCAGAAGGGTAATGTTAGTGTATGACTTGGTCAAGCAAATGGAGAAAGCATGCTTGCGGCCCATAGCCAGCTGCCTTTGAGTTAGGAACATGCTGCTGCAGAAATACCAGATGTCAGGGAGCAATTTGAGACGTGGAAATTACTTGAAATTCCGTGGCTGTAATTTTTACTCTTTGAAAACAGCCACAGAAGCTGGAGATAAAAAAGTGCTAATCTTGTAGCACTCTTTACCTTTATTCAGACATAGCAACATCTCAGCAGCAGATTATGTGAAAATCACCCAAACCATGTAAATATTCACTAGCGCTCCTAAATCCCATTCATTTCTATTAAAAGCAACCAACCAACGAAAATTTCATGGGAAATCATACTAATGCAGGTTCATGGTTGCCTGGTGGTATTTATCGTGTGCCGTTTCATGCTGCAAAGTACAGAAAAGCGGCACAATAAATACTGAATCCCGTGGTGCCATTTTTACCATCTCCCTGGTACCTGCTTATCTAATCATTCATTCAACTGGTTTTAATTGCGTTTATGTATTATTCACAGCACCATAGTATCAGGACGGAGATTTCTGTATTTTCTTCTTTCTTGTGTTACAGCATTTCCTGTTGTGAGTTCTTGTAGTAGGCAACGTATACGGAGTCACTGGGGAAGCCCAGTCTAAGTCGTCGACTATACCTCATATGTTTGCAGTAAGATCTCTGTGCAATTTCGGTTTACTTTTTTTTTTCTCGCAAATATAACTGTTTAGTAAGAAAGCTGTTTCTGTTGCTTATACAAAGCTTGCTGTTTTATTTTGTGCCTTACTTGAATGAGAGTTAACCTTTCTTCTCCTTAGTTGTCTTGTCATTGAACTAGAATAAATGTACAAGCTACACGAGCTATATCTGAGTAAATGATGTTAATTAACATGCATATCCCTGCAGAGCGTGCTCCAAGTCTGCGTTACTTACAAAGAGAAACTTGAGCTTCAGACCCTGTATTTATGCTGTCAGCAAAACAAATACTTTTGTGACATTCCTAAAGTTTATTGTGTGCTCTCAACGTATTAGAGTTGCCAAACAAATGTTTTGCTGGAAGCAATCCAAAATATAAATAGAATTTTAATTCTCCTTTAGAGTTTGTAACCCCAATTACCCTCTGTGGCTCCTTTGAAAGACTGTGCAACTGAACACATAATTATGAAACACTTTCGAATTACGAAACTATGTCAAATTAACTTCAGTTGAGTAGCTAATCTCTCTTTAAAAAAAGGGAAAAATCAGTTATTAGAAAGCTGAAACAGATTAACTGGCTCTCCTGATGGCATGTCATGTGAGTCTTGAGACTTGTCAGCCCTTAAGGAGGTGCTCAGTTGACTTTCACGTAGATCTTCTTTACCTGGTGCTGAACTTCAGAGAGTATTGTCTCTATCTTCGCTGTTTCCCCCTACATCTCTTGCATATCTAGGAGCAAAACTGCAGATAAGGACATTAATAGTAAATGAATTTTCCGTATGTTTTTTTAAGATATTAACTTCGTTTTATTTGTGAAAATGATGCGGAGGCATTGCCCTATAACCAGAGGAAGGTCTGTCAGATGGTCTGAGTTGGAGAGGGAAACGTGCTAGTATTTAATATAGCCTACCTTCTCACAGGCTTCCGACATTAAATAAAAGCTTTAAAACCGGAGAGAAATTCCAAAGTTGTCCCCTAAGCAAATGTTCTCCAGATACTACATGTTTAAATTGTTTGGCCTAACTCTTCTGCCAGCTGCACACTATGCTGGTGAGCTTTGCCAGTAGCAAGTGTTAGTTTGTTTTCCCCTTCCTCCGCTTTTTCTGGTCTCTGGGTAGATTCTCTGGGTCGAATGGATAGATATGCCTCCTCCCTTCTAAAGGAAGCCACGAGCATCCTTTCTGTCATGGAGATCTCATTGAATGCAAACTGGAACCTACAAAATCAGATCTTGGCCGTTCTCTGTTTGTTGTTCCCAATCTGATTTTCAGGCCTTTTCTAAAGTCGTCTTGTTTCAAAGTGCAGAGGGACTCAAAGTGAGGACTTCTCAAAGGGTTCTTCTATCTGCAGAAGGAATCTTGTCATCAGAGGAAGTTAAGGAAAATCTCTCACTAGAATAGAGTTAACATCATAAGATTTCCACTCATTTTAAGCCAGCCTCAATTTCAGTGCACACGTACCACTTCCAGTTGAAGTGTTTCATTTTTACAGTCGTACGAGATGCAGTTTCACTGTTTTGCCCATGAGAATGTAAGCTACAATCTCTGTTGGAAATTATGGTCTGTTGACATATAATTCAAGTAAGTGGATGCTTCTATGAAGAGCAATCTTAGTGAGTTAAATGGTGACCTACTGGATGGTGAGTGTTCATCCCAGCACTGTCATCCCTGGAGGTATGAAGGATTCTTCTGCAAAACTGCTTTTTCTTCTTGAGTTCAAGTGCTGTCCTATGGAAGTCTTTGTAAAGCAGAGAACAGTTGGCAGGAGCCCTAAGGAGGCTGTGTATGGTAGCACAAACTCTAGAATTTTCCCTTTCCTGACCCTTATTTTAGTCTCGACTGCGGAATAGTCAAGAGTTGTCTGCTTTGGGGGTGGGCTTGTTGCTTCTCCAAAACTCCTGAGCTTAATGAGATTTGTTAAAATGCTCTAGGCCTCTACACGAGCTTAAGAGGGTTCTTAAATAACAGTTGTTGGAAAAAAGAAGATACTGTGCAGATGCTTAACTAGGCAGATAAGCCTCTAAGACAGGCTGTCATAGAAACTGCTGGCCTTCTGCAAAAGGCTGGTTAAAAGCTCCTTGGAAGAGGATCTCCACATGCTTCCTTGCTGGGATCTTTGCCTGGGGGCTTAATGTCTGCGGGCTGCGGAGGCTGCAGACGACTCCTTCATTTACTCAGTAGCAGTAAAGCCTCTCAGGCTGCAAAACAAGAGAGCGGCCACATAATTGAGAAGCGATGTGACGTGATGATAAGCCCCGAACTATTCCTGTGTTCTTACAACAGGTGTTGGCTGTGTGTATTAAAAACCACAAGTGCTTAGGTAGTTATGAACAACTTCCACGTTTGCAAATTTTTGAAATATCAAGATGAGATCTGCATGACATTAAAGCATTTATTTCCAAATTCCTAGTTAAACATACGACTTTTGGTTTAAAAAAGTAATTATCCAAAGCTTATGTCATGGGGGCTCCCTTCTCTTTCCCCCTGTGGATGATTTGTATGTACTTTCATGTTTCCATTATGAAATTGCTGGAGGGATATTGCTAGCAATGATTTATATGTCTGGCGCACATTGGTATTTTTGGTCCTTCTTCTAAAATAGATGGAGAAGTTTAAGCTGAGTCTTATAAATCAGTGTGTGGTAAATGAAGTAGGATTTTAAATAAGAGATTGTGGAAAAATGAGCTGAGCCTTCTTTTTCATAATCATAATCATTAAACTTGGCGATGTCAGAATAGTCTTGCATGCATTAGGAAGAAATAACTCAAGTATGTAGATCAGTGGTTATAAAATGTGTTGTTAAAATGGGTGGGTAAGGCACCGCATTGGAAATCTAAAGCATCTTGCTGTAAATCCAGATGTGAGTAGAATCCTTACGGTAGTTCGCCAGATGCCGCCTCCAATTCGCTCAGCTGTCAAGGGGTATTGGTCCTTGAGGTCCCGCAACTCCAAGCTGGTCAGCATGAAACTGCAGCAATTAATGCCAGTCGTATTGCCTTGATTTGGGACTTACCGCTCCCTTTGAGGAAAGAGGAAGGTGCAGATTGTTTTCTGTTGCCAGGAGTAGTGGCGTGCCGCTCAAGACAGCTGTATACGAAGGTTTAAAGTCCTTTTGGTGTTCTGATCTTAGGGTGCTTGTGCGTTGAAGAAGTGATCTCCAGGAACATGAGGGAGTCTGTGGGCTGTGCCCAGTGGGGCTAGAAAAAGAGCTGGAGATTCTCAGGGCAGGGGGAAACTTATTTCTGCTGCACTTGCTATCCGTGTAAAGAGGGATCGTGTAAGAGGAGCACCAGGAGAGAGTTTGATTAGTTTGAATTCAGGAACAATGTGAGTTTCAGGCACATCAGAAAAAAAATGTATTTAGAAAATAAATGAAAACTGGTTTAGTTTTCTTTGGTAATGCCAGAAAATCTACAGGACAGTAATTCCTCAGTAATCCAACAATTAGATGTAATAGTCCTACTCATAAAACAGCAAAGTCTAATCAATCAGTTAGTTAAGAAGAAAACACACTGTTTGTGATCCCTTGTAGTTATGCCTGTCTTTTATAGATTGTATGTTCATATCAAATCCTCTCTGTTAGGAAATAAAAGTTGTTAATGCCATGACTCTGTGGAATGAACTGTTGACTTCAGATGGATATTTGGAATAAAACTGCGAGTACTGTGAACTTACTTTGCTGCTGCTGGTGCTCTAGTATTGTCAGTGTCATGACTCAAATTCACAGCCAGGTGTTTTTTCTATTAAGATAGAAGTATAAAAAGCAAAACAACTTGTTGTACTTGAAATATTTGTTATCCCATTTGGAAGAAATGTTTCCTATTAATGAAGCAGCAGTGCAGTCCCGCTACAATTGTGACCTCTAGTGGAAAAAGTCAGTTTGTTAGCATAGGGATTATGCATTGAATTGCAAAATTATTCATGGAGTATTGCAATATTCATTATGATTACTGTCGTAGCATTTCCAAGACTCATTAATGTTAAAATCCCTTCAAGGCACCATACTATCCGTGTAAAAAAAAAAAAAATTCTTCCCAAGAATGCCTCTGAAAAGTCTCTGCAGATTTTTATAGAAGCTAATTTTTACAGTACTATAGTCTCAAGCTTTCAGGAAAAATACTCAATTGCAGAAGCAGAAATTTCTTGGCCAGAGTCCCCTTTTAAAAAGTCCTGTTGTTATCCCACATCAGTATGTATTGCAGTGACAATATTACTTGTGTGAAAATCTGTTAAGACGTTTATAGATACCGGCTCTGAAAGACATCATAAGAAAAGATTTCTCATGCCGTTAAACACAGGCAGGAAGATTTGTAAAATATCATCTAGGAGAGCAGTCTGAACACAAAGTACATAATACAGCAAATGAAAAATGCATATGGTATTTTTCATATGTGGATGAACACAAAGCTATTTATAATCTTCAGTAATCAAGATATGTAGCTACAGACAGGAGAGCCTCTTCCGTCAGCAGAGGCAACGTGTGCACTGCCAGCAAGGCTGTCATCATGTGTCCTCTGGCCCATATATTTTATATAAAACATAAGTGGAAATGTAGCCTTTTTACCCCTCCGTAGTCAGTCAGTGGAGTGGTGTTTACTTTCTTGGATTTTTAAATAATTGGACTTTCTCATCGTATTATTCAATGAATGACTGTACCTTTGTGTTCCGAACTTTTGCAAACCAGAAAGCAGACTATTCGATACAGACATCAATTTGCTTATCTATGAAATAGTTCTGATTTTTGGCTGATAACAGAAAAAAAGCTTTATTTTGTGGGTTTTGGGGTTTTATTATTTTGATTTTTTTTTTTACAGTTTGAGCATGAAAGATTGTACATGATTAATCATAGCCAAGCTCAGTTACCTGGCGAAAATCCTATCAACTGGAATATTTATTACATTTTCTTGACACCCTGCGTGTTACAGTATTCTGCGCTGTTTGTGAAAACCAGCGTTGACAGGTGCTGAAAAGATGGAAGGGATATCCTGTCACATCCATAGCACCTGACGAACTGAACAGTGAGATTCCAAAAGCTCCAAAGAGCCGTCGTCTTCCTCGGCTGCGAGTCTGGGAACTGTGCCTTGGGGCTTTAATGATGAACTTTGAAGTGTAGCAGGGAAAAGAGAGGCATTCCCTAGAGATTTGCAGCATCCTAGTTATGATGCTACGTAAGGATAAGTAACAGAGAAGAGAGATTTGTATGCTGGGACTGAAGTCTTTTTCTTCTTATTTTCAGGGTATGAACATAATCTTCCACGTAGCTTTGGCTCTCTTGAAGGTAAGTCATTGATTAGAAAAGGGTTTTTTTGTATTTTATTAAACTGTATGGGATGTTTTCTTAGCTTAATGTATCATGTCTAAGGGAGCAATAATAGTGGGACTTCTGGAGGAGGGAACAGAAGAGAAATATCACCCGTTTGGATACAGTTGTCTTCAAAACTGTACTTACGGCAGATGTGTATTTATTAAAGTTAGCCATGTCGTGAGGTTCCTGGAACAAGGAGAGCAGTCTAAGGATTTAAATGTCTTGTGTAATTACTATGAAGAAAACTATTCTGATTCATTCACTGCATATTTATTTTGTAGCTAGGTTCTTTCATATGAATATTCAAGAAACGTGATTGAATATTCTTTGGTATCAAATGTATTTGTAATGTCAAGAGAGGAATTTAAGTCTTTTGTGATACGGGGAACTTTTGCCTTTGGCTTCAACGCGGAATTTGCCTAAACCAACCAACCAACCTGTAGGTAAACCATTGGCCCTTTTGAAGCCAATGAGATAGCTCAAAGTTAACTTTACGTTAACCTTCACAAGTTAGCACTGGTTCAAATCCAGTCCACATACAGGCACGTGGTAGGGAGTTTGAAATGCCACCTTTGAGTTGAAACGATATTCCCATCAAATAATTTAGGTCAAAGCACAAGGTAGAACAGCCTATTGCTCCTAATGCAACCACCCCATAACATGGACACAGGCCGTTGCTAGTCCGCCAGTGTGTTTTTCCCAAATCCTTACCGTTTACTTAGAAAGGGCAAACAGCTATGAGTAGAGCTGTTCAGTAAGGAGTAATTCTCAGCAACTCAACTTCTGCAGCACAAAGTCCTGCAGCAACAGTGCTCCACACCAGGAACGTATGTATGCTGCTGCTGGGAGCAGAGCAGTTGGAAATTTCAAAATGCATACATTTTCACTTGAGGTAGGGTAACTTTGGTGAAGTACTGCAGTGTAGGTATGAGAAAGTATGTAGCATCATGGGAAGGAAACGTCCAAAATATGTTGTGTTTTACACTAACACAGTTAACGTGTCAAATACCTCGTGACTTTCTACATTAGTACACGTATTAAATGAAGTCAACTATAAACAAGGAATTTGTTTAATGTGTGTTTCCAGGGAAGTGCTCCTACACAAATCTACATTTGTAAAGAGTGGGGAGGGAAGTGTGTGCTCTTTCCTTCCTGTTTTGTATTTTATTTGCAGCTGTGGGGCTTGTTAATTTTCTGGTTTTTAAGGCCAGTATGACTAAAGGGAAATCTGGTAGGTTATGGCATGAGAGTAAAGAAGTGAAAGCAAGCGTCCAAAGGACACCTGACAGGTATGTTGCCGTAGTAGTAGGAACGGGTTCTGGAAAGAGGTAGAGATACCAGCTTACGGATCTTAAAATTGAAGGAGAAGGAAGAAAAGCAGGAGTACTTGCACTGAGCTGAAAATGGCAGGCAAGGTTTTCAGGAAAGGAGAACTTGGTTCAATTAAGTTATGAAGGATGGCTTTGAGACCATGGCTATACACCCAGTGGCCTGCTTTCCTTGGGTGTCCTGGTGCTGCTACTGGGAACGGTTGAACTGAGCTTAGCAGCAGTGAAAATGTGGTAAGGGTTGGAAAGGACTAAAATCCTTAACTCACAGGTGTCATACTGCAAATAGGGCATTTTTTGTGTGTTGAACGATTAAGCCCATTTCTTTAAAGGGAAAGTGCTCAGAGTTTTCATTTTATGTATATATTCTGCAACATGCTGCTTATCCAATCAAACTGTGGCTGTTCCAGAAGAGGAAAATTCAATAAAGTATTTTGTCAGTCTCATTATGATTATTTTATAAGCTTAAGAGTTTTAAGAGATGGGTTTAATGCTGCTTGTAGCAGTTCTTTTATATATATATGTATATATGCGCAACACACTGTATCTGCCTGTTCTGGCAGCAATGGGCTCTAAATGGTAAGGGAGGTGTTATCCTCAGAAAATATTTCTATATTGCAGCCCAAAATGAGTACAGAGAAAATACGGGTAAACAAGACAAGTCAGAAACACTCGCGTGAGAGCCCAGTTCCACAGTGGTACCAAGATGGAGCTGATGGTTGTATACAATCGAGTTAGCATGTGATTTGCTTTCAGCAGGAATTGCTGTTCTGTTAGGGAAGAACATGATTTTGTACGCTGAGACCTGAAGTAATTTCTTCCTCTTCAAACGTGTCCGTAATCTCTCCTAATCATTAGAAGCAAAGTGTTTTTAGTGTACTGGTCTTTTTAAGTTACAGAAACCGAATGTGCGTGCTGGAGAACAACCACTTTAAAACCAGTGTGTTTCTGAGGCCTTGTTTCTCTCTCATTCTGAAGTGAATGAAAACGACTGCTAAGGATTTGTCCTTTGTTAAAACAGGGGGGTTATTCTCTCGTCTGCAATCTTTTGGATTATTTTTAATTTGGACGAGGGAATCCTTCGTCAGTAGAGTATCACAGTCTTTGCTGTGCAGATGCCATTTTCCTCACTTCTTTGTGAAGCATGTGCCTCCCAATCCCTCATTAAGTACGACAGAATAGAAGCTTTTATCTTGAACTCCCATTTACTCGATGCAGTTTCTCACTGTTACAACCAGCTGCTGGTACTCAAAGCGAACGCTTGTTAGTTTTGAAATGACAGTACTACTTCTGTGACCAATTACCCGAGACATCTTGATGCGGTAATCTTTGAAAAATAAACATATATTTAAGACACGAGGGGAATCCTTTCCTCCTCCCACATTCTGAGCGTAGCAGTGAACAGCCAGAGGATGAAAGCGCTTCACCTGCGGAGCCCATCGTTTGTCATAGGGCATGAATCTGATGTCTCATCGAAGGAAAAGCACAGTCTTTTTTTCGGTAGCATCCAAGTGATAACGCTTTCTAATGTGTGTGGGCGCTTTCCATGTCTGTGCTGGTGTGTCGCCTCTCCAGCTGGTGGCAATCTGTCACAGCTTGGCANTCGGTAGCATCCGAGTGATAACGCTTTCTAATGTGTGTGGGCGCTTTCCATGTCTGTGCTGGTGTGTCGCCTCTCCAGCTGGTGGCAATCTGTCACAGCTTGGCATTGACCGTTTAGGGACATCGTGGAGACACCGCGCCTGAGCTAACGTTCGGTAAGCTGCGCCGATTGAAAAATCAAATCCCTCACTTTCCATTTGCTGAGCGTCAGAAAATGCAGTGAAGCGCTGGGACCGGAAAAGAACCCTAGTGTTGAAACAGGCAGCGAAGAAAACTGTGGTGTGGAACAACCCAGCAAACAATGTCGTTATTTTTGTTTTTAAAATCCCAATGAAGACCATTAATTGAGCATGGCAGAGGAAAATGTAGCATTCCGGTGCCAGCATGCTTTCTGATCCCTTTTGTCATCAACTAGTCCGTTTCTTTGTTGGAAATTACAAAGTAAGCATTAAAATCTTCACATATGCTAAGAAAAAAATTATCAATAATAAGCTTTCGTTCATATTTTAATATTTCAGTAATTATTTCCTTAATCTTCTGTTTCTGATCTTACTACCGTAGCAAAACTAGATAAATGCTTGCTTTATCTTGAACTTAGGAAACTGAGGCACGCATTAAAATATGTGATTGTGGAGAAATGGGGCTCTAGATTTACTTGCTGACTACTGAAAAGGGAAGAGTGCACATTAACTGGCAATGCAGGAATGAGCCACAGGCTTTTAGAATACTAGAACAAAAATAGAAGGTTTTGAACTTCCTTCCCGTGAGGGTGCCCNGCCCAGAGAGGCTGTGGAGTCTCCTTCTCTGGAGAGATCCAAACCTGCCGGGACACGTTCCTGTGCCCCCTGCTCTGGGGGCACCTGCTTTAGCGGGGGGGTTGGACTGGGTGGGGGATCTCCAGAGGGACCTGCCAGCCCCTGCCAATGCTGTGATTCTGTGAAAATAGATCCATATTCAGACTTTCCTTTGGGGGATTCATCTACTCATTCAGTGACACTTAAGGTCAGTGCTTCGGCTGTTGAGCTTTCATCTTTGTGGCTATTAAAAACATATTGCTTGATGCGAGAGGAAAGCCGTAGTTTTGATCTGGAAGGTACGTAATGTTCAAATTTAAATGGGTGGGGAAAAGTGAGAAAAGTATTTGTTACTGCTCATGTTTGCCAACCAGTGCATTACTCTCTTACAGAGATTCACTTCCATACAGATACTACCTTACAAACAGTGGTGCTGTTTGTCGCTGCTTGAACTCAGGCAAACGCGGTCAGCGTTTCTGACGGCGCGTAGGAATTCTTAAACTGCTTCGCACTGCACTTTATCAAGTAATAACTGTCTATTACACAAACAAGGCAGTCGTATCACTTGGTTATTTCTGTTGCCACCTTTCAGTCTCGACGCTGTTTCTGTCAGTCTGTGCCCAACAGATTAGGGAGAAGAATACCAGTTACAATAGCAGGGACAGCAGATGATGTCGTTAATTCAGGTTGTTGATACAGAGGCTCCCCAGATTAAAAAAAAAAGTGTCAAAATTACCTTGGATAACGAGGGTTATTTGTATCTTTATATCATTCCGTATCTGGGCTGAAAAGGGCCTCCTGGGCGAAAGAAGTGCTTCCCTGCTATATTATGCCATTATGTGACACGGCATCCATTTAATAAACGAGTAACAGCAGCAATATTGCCGGTGGAAGGCCATTTCCCTTATTCCAGTTTAGATTTATTACTGATCATTTTACACTCTTCTATCAGCATTGTCCTTTATTTTAAATTGTCCCCTTCCAGCGACACTCGCCCTGGTCTTTATCACCTTGAAGTTTTTATAGGTATCATTCATATTGTTTACTAAATAAACCAATACTCTTGAGTGTTCTTGAACTCTAGAGCATCTTAGTAGTTCTCTTCCGCATCTCCTTAATTCTGTATGAATCTTTCTAGAGGCGAACGACTGGACCTTTAAGAGAAGTCACACTAACTTTTCTGTATTGGTATTGCATTTCCTTATTTATAAAAAATCTAGTTTATCTGATAACTATGAGGNTTAGAGGTGAACGACTGGACCTTTAAGAGAAGTCACACTAATTTTTCTGTATTGGTATTGCATTTCCTTATTTATAAAAAATCTAGTTTATCTGATAACTATGAGGATTGTATTGTTCTCTTATGTTTGTATGAAATAGTATTCATGACTAACCAGGGGGCTCCACAAATACCGTTTCTCCACCCTCGATCTGGACTTCTGTAAGAGTACAAATTTCAAATAAATTTACGCTGTACTTCTGTGTACATTTACATTTCACTTCTTAATGGACATGTAATCAATCGCATGTTTTCGTTTTTTCACTTTCAAGACATTATCTTCTTTAGACAGACATCTGACCTAACTTGTCTCGAATTTTGTCCATCATTTAAAACTTTAAAATCAGGGTTGTCCATCATTTAGAACTTTACAATCAGATCTGAAATTTTGTTCTGTATTAAAGACGTAGCTCAAAGATTTGTGCTCCTGAGAAGTGCGCATACCCAAAGAGAGCCAGAGCAGTCATCCATTTTTGTGTACCTTAGATCCTGCTCTTCATAGGTAAGTTCTACCTATGTCCTCAGGGAGCTGTGTGGCTTGCAGTGTAAACCAAAGTGGCCAGTGTGACATTTCCTGGGCTTATGCCTCCCTTTATCACCTGCTTCTGAAATTATTGGTTGCCACTATCTACCCTGGGCCATTAGTGTTTAAAAAGTGGTGTAGTCTTGTAAGAAAACAAACAAGGAAGAAGCCAAAGGGTTCAATTCATAGCAGCAGTAATGGACTAAGTTTTATCGGTCATGAAAACAGGCAATATAAGAGGAATAGTTAAGTCGAACAACGAAAATTCTTCCATACCGTACTGAAATAAAATGCTAATACATTTTACGTAATCTAGAGTTTAGTCCACTCTTTAAGTGCATTAAATCCTCAAATCCTCAGAAGGCTCTTTTCAAGATAAAAAAGAAGTGTCCGCATTAGAATCTAGGACAAAATAGATGTTGCCTTTTGTACTGGGTTTTTTTATGGCTTCTTTATGGAGCTGATCCCAGGATGAGCGCTGAAGCTTCTGGTGCAGAAGTGCTAAAAATCCATCCTGTCCTGACTAGTTGCTTTCTTAGCCCATTTCATCTCCTCCTCACACCTAAAATCAGTTCAGTTTCTATTAGCTGAATGTTCACCATGAATTTTTAACTTTGAGGGAGAAGAGGCGTTCTCTTTTAAAGGAATAGAAGACTGAAAGAGAAAACATTAAATTCGTCAAACTGCATTTCTTTAGGGGCACTGAACTCTGATTTATATATTTATGGCACTTGCCCATTATACCATCTGTTCATAATTTCTAGATACCGGAAACTGGAGATGGTGTTTTCAGGACTACGTATAGTTCTGGGGTTTCGTTGTTGGGGTTTTTTTTAATATCCTGTATATTACTTGTGTACCTAGCAAATCTTGTGATCTGGGGGAGATTTATTTCTTATGTATGTAATTGAAGTAATTTAAACCATGAAATTAGTCATTCCTGATCAGAATTGTAGGCTTATCTACCCTAGTATCTTATTGCCCACAGTGAATACCCAGGGAAGATGGTAAGAACGGGGCAATAATACTCCTTTTTTTTCCTCTGGCAATTTGTGTCTCGGGGACTCTCTGAGAAAGAAGTAGTCTCGTGTTCAGTAACTTGGTATGGAGTGATATTCCGTGGGTTTGTGTGGCGAGCTTTTGAACACATGTAAACTAGCAGCCACAGAGATTTTTCGTAGCTTAATTATGGATCGTGTGAAGATGTGCTTCATTTTGTTTGCTTTGAACCTGTCACTTGTGAGTTTCACCTGAGGTTCCTGGTTCCTGTGTTGGAAGGCGTTTTGGAGAGTTGGCACCTCTTCACTTTTTCCACGCTACTCATCATTTGGTAGGTATTGTGTCCCTCGTCAACTGCCTATTTTCCTGGCTTAACAACCTTAGTCTGTTTTTTGTCTCCTCATTTGGAAGCCTCTGATTAGCCTTAGTCCCTTTCTGTATACTTTTTTGTCTCTGTTATCTCTTTGGGGGGATGGGAGGACGAGAGTGATGCGTAATATCAAAGATGAAAACACATCATGGAGTTGTGCTGTAGAATTAATGGCATTCCCTGTTTAGATCTCTATTCCTTCCCTACTAATTCCTACCCTCTGATTCATTTGGTTGACCTCCGCAGTGCATTGAGCTGATATTTTCCTAGAACACAGTGACTCCGAGATTCATTGCTGGGTAGGAATTGTCAGCTCAGAGCTTATAATTCATATTTAAAATTGATACTGATCCCCATATGCACCAATTTACATTTATCTACATTGACTTTCATTTACCGTACTACGGCCCAGTCATTCAGTCTCTTACGGTCCTTCCGCAGTTCTTTACTGTAAGCCCCTGTCTTTAAAACCCTGAATAATTTATTAGCACTTGCAAACGCTGTCACCTCATGATTCACCCTCTTTTCTGAGCCATTTAAGAATAGGCCAGCCAGTATGACCCCAGCACAGATCGCTGATGGCATCTACTGTGAAAATAAATTGTTTTATCATGTTCGCTCTAATAATGATAAAGATGTAAACTTCACTAAATCCAGATTACACAGTTGTGATTAGAACTGAAGAACAGAAAGGACAAAGTAATTTCTGATAAGGTAAGAGGTGAAGCTTTTACTGTGGGCACGGTGTAATTCGTATGGATTTTCAGAGCTGTTCTGGTGCGGAATTTGCGTTATCCTTTTATAGGAGTAAACTTGAAAGAGAACTTTCTTTTTTTGTTCTTCCAGTTTTAGTGCCTATTTAGTTTTTCAAAGTCAGTAATTTCTGCCACTAAAATGTTAAAGGCAATCCAATTCCTTTTTTTATTTTACAGTTGACATAGAAAAGAGAGATGCTATCGTACGTCAGCATCGATCAATTAGCAATTGATATAGCAATTATGAAAATGTGTAGTTTATCTCAGTACTGACCTTTCAGTACCGTGGCCCGTTATCGTAAAGGACGGATATTCTTGTCAACGCAAAGCACAGGATAGGGGAGGCAAGATTAGTGGTGCTTTTGCAGGACAGAGTGGGGCAGAAGGAGGACAGAGAAGGCTGGGCTGCTCTCCCAGCGAGAATGTGGGCAGGCAGAGGAAGCAGAGAGGGAGAAAGAAATGTATAGTGCTCACACAGGGTCATAATTTAAAAATTAGGCAAGGTGGGCAAGTTGCCAGTTTTTACAGCAAGTTGTCATGCCTTGTTAAACTCGCAAGTGAGAACGCTGTTATCTGGGAACTAAACCGGCATGAACACCTAAAACTAACACGTTTATGGTCAGGCTTCGTGCACTCATTTATGTTCTACAGTGTTCCATATGTTCTTCTAATTTGACGTATTTTAAAGTACGGAGATTTACGAAGGACTCCTCGTTCTTGCTACAGAATTCAGAAAATATAGATAATTTCAAGTCATATTCTATATGGTTTTATTTGCTAAGAGAATATTTTGCCATTAGCTGCTACTTCTGAGTT
Organism: Steatornis caripensis; assembly: GCA_013398225.1. Classification (NCBI taxonomy): domain Eukaryota; kingdom Metazoa; phylum Chordata; class Aves; order Caprimulgiformes; family Steatornithidae; genus Steatornis; species Steatornis caripensis. The sequence continues at coordinate 32,457 of VZSC01007360.1, forward strand.
CGGTGCACCTCAGCTGTGTACGTCTGAGCCATCTTAACTGCGTCAGTACCATGTGAGCAAACAGAGATTTCATGGGTAGGAAGGCCAGAAACAGAATTTAACTGTACTTAAAGATCTCATGGTCTACGACTTGGAAATCAAAGCATGTGTAATATGTGCTCGCCCTAAAACATTGCACCCAGTCTGCAAGTTACTGCCTTTTGGGCCTTTTTTTTTTTTTTAACTTGACTTCAGTCAGACCCTTATGAAGAACGCGGGACAGTAATCTAATGGCAGGGATAAGAGTACTGAAGTTCACATGAAGGAAAATTCACAATTCCTGGTCAGACATAGATAAAAAATAAGATGTAGTGTTCAGTGAGGATGTAGAAGTATTTAAGAATGGTAGGGAGTACAAAAAGTCTCAATGCGCACATCTGAATGATGGTTCACTGTTACACTGTATGAAAGGAGTTCCTGAAAAACATGGAGCATTGAATTTCAGCTGATAATTAAGGGGTTTTTTCCCCAAGCCTTAGAATTTTTCACATTTTAGAGGCCTCTTCTTAAACAAGAAATCCAAGCCTGATATAAAAATCATAACGATGGTAGTAGACCACATCTCTTGGGAAACTAATCCTGTAGTTAATTTTCCTCATTCCTACAAATTTGCACCTTATTTCTAACCTGAATTCATCTGGTTTTAGCCTCTAACTATGGGATCCTATTATAACTTTCTAGAATTAAAGACTTTTTGAAAAATGGAATGAAGTGATTATTAAATAACCCCAGACCTTACCCAGACTGAACCAAACCTGAATTTATAAGGATGAGAGTTAGCTGTTCTCTTATTAAAGTCTGATTTATGCAAGAAATAGTTTAAGGCGTCGTACGTGGACGGTGCTCTGAATTATCTGTCCTTTTGCCTGTTTTGTCCAGAAGTGCCCAGTGACTCTGCCCATTCACCTCTATGCTTCTGCTCAGTTCTGTAACTTGCTTCCCAGCACACGCAGTACAATGCTCTTACTCCTTCCCTTTTAATGTTTCGAGCGATGTTTTCATTCTCATGTGGAAGACGGAACCTAGCGTTTGTAGAATATCATGCTTACCGGCGTATGTTTAAGTGAGGTGGAAACACTTTAAAAATTCAGAAGAAATATGAAGAGCGACTTCCTTTCACCCCACAAACAGACAGGCTGGTAAGCTGGTAGTTTAGCCGGTGGTGGCTTACTGGTCAGCATTGTGGGGATTAGCTATACGCATAGTAACAAACTAGATAATAAACCAGAATCTCTGGAGCTGCATGCTCAAGGAGTCTGGAAAGTATAGGAGAGTTCCCATCGCAATCTTCGCTATAGTCTTGAATGGGAATTAAATGTGTGTTGGTTATGGTTTCCTTTTTCATAAGAGTGGTGCTTAGCTTAGCTTATCTCTCGTATGAGGAAAGGCTGAGAGAGCTGGGTCTGTTCAGCCTGGAAAAGAGAAGGCTGAGAGGAGATCTGATCAATGCTCACAAATATCTAAAGGGTGGGTGTCAAGAGGACGGGGTCAGACTCTTCTCAGTGGTGCCCAGCGACAGGACAAGGGGCAATGGGCACAAACTGGAACACAGGAAGTTCCACCTGAACATGAGGAGGAACTTCTTTACTGTGAGGGTGACAGAGCACTGGAACAGGCTGCCCAGAGAGGTTGTGGAGTCTCCTTCTCTGGAGATATTCAAACCCCGCCTGGATGCATTCCTGTGCAACCTGCTCTAGGCTAACCTGCTTTAGCAGGGGGGTTGGACTAGATGATCTCTAGAGGTCCCTTCCAACCCCTACCATTCTATGATTCTATGATTCTCTGGAAGAGACCTCAGTAAATGCCCCTCATCTCAGCCTAGACGGAATTGCTGTAACATCCAGCTCTTCAGAACCCTGCTCTGTGGCCTGGTCCGTACAGACGTTTTTCATCTGCAAAATACTGTTTCACAACCTGAGACACTTAAATCAGCTTTCAGAAGACTGCCTGTATTAAATAGCTTATTCGATACTGCACAAAATTTGCAGGTGCTTTAGTTGATTTAAATCCCGTATCACCAGAGGATAAATCATTGAGGCCTCATCGTCGTCATCCGTCATCTTTGACCTGTGACTTCTACTGGTTCTGCGTTAACCGTTTTCCCACCTGCTTCGTGTGTCACCGTGAGCCAAGGTGACCTGTGCAGATGGGGCTACTTTTGGCGATAATATCTTTTTTAAAAAAAAACTTGAATCCAATAAAATTCACGTGTATTTGAAAGGAGTCCCGTATGGGTGGTGCATCAGAGTGAATGCAATCAATTTATTTTTCTCATTTTCTCTGCTTTTTGTAGTACTTACCTAGGCTTGTTCACGGTAAATGAAAATGATTTTCGTATTTTAACTGCTCGTGAATGTGTTTATTATTCAACGACCCCGTGCTACAGATTTTTACTTGGCATTAGTATTTGAAGTAAGTATGTTTTTTCTTGACATATTAGGCAAATGATGTTTAGAGCTTAAACAGGCATTTGCAGAAGCAATTAATGTGGTTTAGATCCGTAGAGCTCCTCACAATATCTTAAATTACCACCTTTCTGTATGTTAGGTGTGAACGGAATATTACTGTCTGCTCCGATCGCAAATGTGTATTGTTCTGTTACATAGCCCATTTTATAATTAGGCAATTCAAAAATGAAGCAGCATAAAAATGTGCTTTCTAAAATCGAGACCTATGAAACGAAGTAATACCTGCTAGGCTCTTTTTAGCCAGATGGCAGAGGCACCTGGCCTGTTCCCTGCATAGGAGCGATGTGAGGCAATTCAAGGTGTGACATCATAGCATTTTCCTTACAAATGTGCAGTTCATTTCTAGAATTAATTCAAATACATGTGCTGACATCATTCCCTCCCTGCCCATCGTCTCCAGATTTAGAAGTGCCGCCTGAGAACGCAGCGCTGCAAATTGTCGTTACTTGAATTATTTAATTCAATCCTGCGCGAGCTGTGCAAAGATGGGCTATGGCTTCTCAGCTTCTCAGAAGCCGCCTGCTGCTCTCTCCTCACCAGCAGTCCGTCACGATGTCCTTGCCCCTCTCCCATCCGTCACCCGGGAGGGCTGAGGGTCTCCTGCCCTACCTGCCCGAGTCCGGGTTGCACTGAGTCTGTATTTGCAGTATTTGGAAGCAGATCGAATAGGAGCCATTGTGTCGGCTGGCAGGCCAATTTCTTCCCAACCGTCCAACGTTAGAGGATGCAGTTCATGTACCGCAAGCCTGGGATTCAACAGCAAAAACCCCTCACAGCTGAATTGATTTTAAGGTAGACGGGGAGGGGGAGCTCAGCTGTCCAGCCGCTCACTATTGGCTTCTTATTACGGCATTCTCCCCCGAGACGCTCTCTGCATGCTCATTCACCCCCTCCTCCTCCCCCAGCCCCCTCCTTGCCTACCCCTTCATTACTGATTCACAGCGAGAGGCAGCAGCGGCAGCCGCCACGCTTGTCACGAATCAGAGATTGCAATGAGCTCATCCTTTTCTCTTCGCAGCTTCAGAACTGCCCTGGCTTTATTGCTCTTATTGCTGCTGCTGTCTGCTGGCACACACATCCACACACACTGAGCCCTGAAAGCTCTCCATTGTTTTTCTCCCGTCCGAGCTTTCCTGCACTCATTTTCTGCCATTTTCCTGCTTTTTAGGTGCATTTTTAGATCCATGTTTTCTCTGGTTTGTTTTTCAAATCTACTTTGGACTCTGGCTGAGCCAGCACGGTGGATCATATTTTTCCTTGATTCTTAGCAAAGATGCTTTTCTCTTTCTGAGAGACCGACGGGTGTTGCTGTAGGCGGCCATCCGAGCCTATTTCAAAGATCTGAGGCTGGCTCTCCCAATCTTGCACTTCTTGAAATTGCGGTTCAAAGCCTGTTCTTCTCACTCTGGATACTTACTACTTACTGCTCATGGAAGAAGGGGTACCTTGCAAAACCCCAGCTGCCAAGCTCACACCACCTGTCAAAAAGTCCCAGGACATGCATGACGAGAGAAGCAAGCTGGTGAATGAGTATGCATGTCGGGTGCTGGAACTTCTGGGTATGGGGCATCGCCTGTTTGTGCCTCGGCTGCTTGCGGTGAGATCACGTTTTCTTGCAATTAATTCATTGTGAATTAGCCATCTTCCCTCCCAAACCTGCTTCCCCTCCAGGGGTCTTGACACTGAATGGAGGCATGAGAGATCTCTTATTTTTTCCTCTCGGCTTCTCATAATCCATCCCCTAAGCACTGAGTCTTTCTATTTTGTGTTAGCTCGGGAGGACTGGACGCTAGTCCTGCTAATGGGGGTCACTGCCACTCCTTAACTAGCTTGAAGGGTGCGCAAGCAGGGCTGCATTTTATAAAAACAATCTTAAAGCCATGAATGCTTTTGTTTTCAGTCCTGTACTTACTCCAGATAAGGATGCATGCCCGGTCTACTTCTAGATACTGATGGGAAGTGCATTAACGCTCAGCATTTAAAATTTTATACTTGTGACATCAAAGGTTAGTTTTGAGCATTCATAAAAATTCAAGCTATGATGATGTATTTTGGTTTTCTACTGTTTCTGTGTTTGATTTTGAAAAGGCCGTTGACACTCAGTANGGTCCTGTACTTACCCCAAATAAGGATGCATGCCCAGTCTACTTCTAGATACTGATGGGAAGTGCATTAACGCTCAGCATTTAAAATTTTATACTTGTGACATCAAAGGTTAGTTTTGAGCATTCATAAAAATTCAAGCTATGATGATGTATTTTGGTTTTCTACTGTTTCTGTGTTTGATTTTGAAAAGGCCATCGACACTCAGTAAAAAAGTTCAAAATACGTGTGTAGAATTATCTGGGAAATAAATTGTTAGGAGTGTTTTTATCCGTCATAGCAAATGATGTCTGTATGTGAAATGGCCTGAAATTGATGTGGTATATTAAGAGGACAGAGAAGTGCGCTTTTATCGTTTCCAGTGCTGTGCAAAGCAGACTCAAACCCACAAAATAGTGGCGAATGCGGAAGCCAATACGTAGCGCTAGCTGAGTCTGCTCTGGGGTATTGTAACTAAACCTGGCTGCAGCTCGGAGGTACGCCTGGTCTGTGGCCTTGTACGCCAGAATGTCGTTTTTATGTGATGCATGTGAAGATGTTTCTTTACTGATCCCATCCCGTTTTCTAGTGGGACAGTGCCTTTCCTTTATTTCCGTACACTGTGCAGTCCTGTGTTGTAGTAATATGCAGTGACCTGTCTTGCATTTGTGTTGTGCTGCTGAAACCCATCTCCGCGTTCTGCAGTACACTCACAAAAGTGAATGTGCGAGAGTTAGCTGTTCTCTTATTAAAATCTGATTTATGCAAGAAATAGTTTAAGGCGTCGTACGTGGACGGTGCTCTGAATTATCTGTCCT
>VZSC01007360.1:37962-137689 GCA_013398225.1 Steatornis caripensis
GGGGGGGGGGGGAAGAGAAAAAAAAGGTGGGTGGTTGAACCAGCGTGTCCCTGCACTGGGGGATGTTAGATAAAAATAAAAAAAATCGCAAACTCATTGCTAGTAAAGCGCAGATGAATTTGGATCTCTACAGTCACTTGTAGAATTGGGTATAGTGGCTGGTAACGCGTGGTTGAATCAGTTGTGTGTGTAAGCATTATTCCGGTTTACTTCCAAGTATACCTAAACACTCCTCCATCCCTTCCTGCTGCTTCAGTGCTGATGGTCTCTTGGGCAAGGACTGCCAAATCATTCTGAATTGTTTTGTGATGAGCTCTAAGGAAAGCAGAGACAAAATCACTAAGCTCTTTTTCACTTGACTTAATCAGGCTTTGTATCGGGCCCTCCAGATAGAGAATACCAGGAAATGTAGCATACTTCATTGCCCAGGCAGCTTAGCTTTGCTGAATGACACAGTATCATTTATTAAAAATGAAAAGAAGAGGGGAGGAAAAGGCAAAACAATACAAATAACGCTTGTTTTATTAGAGAGTCTTGACTTGTGGAGTCAACGTGATTTCCTGTCAGGTTTTATTAGCTAAATGTACCTCTTCTGACATATATCCCTTTTGACATATACCCCTTCCGTAGAGGAGGAGAGACTGTGATTCTGATGATTTTTTAAAAAAAAGGAGACATCTCTGAGGACCAAGAATTTGTACTTTAATCAGAGCTGAAGATACTTCAAAACCTTGCTGTTCTGTAAAATTAAGAACTAGGTTCTTTTTTTCATGCCTAAGCTTCTCCCTCTGCTGTGGTTTTTGGAATCAGTGCCTAGGACGGGCAGAATATATGCCATCGTGAGCAATATAATCTGTAACCTTTATGACAGCTTTGAAAAATTCAGATCACCTGCTCACTGCATCAGCTAACTGCGATGATGGGCAAGTGAAACAGCACTAATTCTGTGTGGGTTTTGGGATGACTACGGGTGGATGAAGCTAGTAGATTTTGTGTTTGCACTTACCCACATTCGCCAGTATTTTATCTGGCAGAGTGAACATTACCTCTGTAAGTCTGGAGCTACGTATAAATGTAGCGATGACATTTTGAGCAGAGGGATGCTGCTGGGCGTACGCAAGATTGTCACCATGCGTATGGATGCCAACTCATTGCGGACAAAACCAAGGCTGTTTTTTTCCCCTAATGTTTTTGTACCAAACAGCATTTTACGGAGAGCACAGATTTTTATTTAGGAGAAAATGTGTTTGATGGTATAGTCTTCACAGTAAAGAAATGGACATAAGCAATGCCAGTAAAAGGAGTCTTTTGATGTATTCTACTAGAAGTGTCCGCCTGTGTAACTGTAGTGGCATGGCTTTACCCATCAAACTTTCCTAGGCCTGGGTCCCAAGTTAATCCACCGTCGCGCTCCTTGGCAGCACAGAAGGTCAGATTCATCCTCTTGGAGTCGTTGAACAGGCGTCAGGTCTGTAGCTCGTGTTTTCAGGGCAGCGCAGTGCAAAGTTGTGCAACACGCAGCAACACAGTCGTGTTGCTACCAGGGGAAGAGGAACTATCAGGTTAAAAAAATAGCTCATGTACCTTGATTTTGCGTTGCATGTCTTCTTAAAAGAACTTAAAACCACATGTGTGTGTGTTATAGATTAAATATTATGTTCTGAAAAATCAGCGTAAGGATGCTTGCAAGCATTTTGAGTTTACCAGTAGCAAATTAAATAGTGGAGTAGAGTATAGCCAGATTCTTTTCAGCCTTTGACTTGGTCTGGTTCCTGACACGAGTCCGTTGAAGTGTAAAATAGGCAGTTTATGCTCACTGACATCCTGTAGAAATTCTGCATGTATATACGGCATACATAGAATTCTATGGAAATCAGTAATTTTTATCTGTTTGTATGAAGGAGGAAGAATTAAATTAAGGAAGTGTTGTGTGATTGATCCAAAATTTCTTCTGCTGTATTAGTTCCCAGGTGGGAATAGGGAGTTTTAGTTTATATAGTCAGTAATAAATGAGACTGCAGAATTAACAATTGGAGACAGATAAATTAAATTAAAGAAAAAAAGCCAAGGCTTTGTCCTTTGTCTTAATCACGTTTTCCTAAATATTTTTGGGAAAGCAGTAGTAACATTATTTACTTTAAAAAAATAATCAAAATTAACATCACTTAAGTCTCTCCAATTCTGTTCCTGTTTTCTGAATATTTGCAGATTTCCAGATTAGATTTGAGAGCTTCTCTAGTACTTATGGGAAAGGACTATCCCTTGGTTTCAACTTATCCGTGTTAAGATAATTTTATGAATATGTTGAAATATTTAAGTGGTGTGGGAAGGACATTCGAGGGCATATTTAGCCAAATCCTAAAAAGCAAGCTGAGACTTTTAAAGTTAATATTATGGCCATAGTTCCTCTTTTGCCTGGTTTTAAAAATATATTTTAACCAAAAATACGATTATTTGCAAATTACATCTAGAATAAGAGTAAATGCCCTGAAGTCCCTGGGCGCACAAAAGTGCAACGCACCTGCCAAACTTTAATTATTGGTTCATTAAACTTACAGATGGTTTACTGAAATCAGTTGTTGATGAGTTGCACAAGCTGAGTGACGCGAAACAACAAATTTACAAATCTCTGCCTGTCAGACAGCTGCCAAAAGGTTCCTGAGATGTCTTTATGATTTATTGATTAAAATCACAAAATGCCAAGCAATGTGAATCTTAGGATGCCAACATCGCTAATTTTTTACGTTTTTTTTTTTTTTACTGCATATATATAGATAGACATACACACGGGTTTCATGTTGCTTCCTGTTTTTAAACAGCACCTGAAGAGGCTAGTTTGCAGAAAATACATAAACTACGCAACTGGATTAATGTTGCTCTCAAAATGTTCATTTCTTGTGATTTTAATAGTAAAACTAATTTTTTGATCAGCAGATTATTTTGATGAAATGAAAATATTCAGCAGACTAGAAAGAGCCGAAAAGTATAGGCTCTACCACTGATTTTATCAAATCATACAATGTGATGGTTTGTAATTTTTTGTAACTATAATGTGAGTGCAGCAAACTCCGTCACGTACTTTCTTATTTCCATAATTCACCATTGTTCTTACGGAATTTTCATGGACTAAAGATTTTTCGTGGTTGAGACCTCAGAATTCTCAATAGTTACGGTTTTGTCTGAGTAATTTGTTTGGGGGCTGTTAAAATACTGTTGTAACAGTGATTCAGGCGGAAGCCTAGGAGAATTAAATCTGACTTTAGAAGTTTTATGTGTAATTGCTGTTTTTCTGACATATTTGCCTCTGTCTTTTTTTTTATTTATTTTTAAGCAAAGTGCTATGGACATAATGGATAGGTATATCTGGTTTTCGAAAGTTTGGCAGGGTACTTTAATTGTTGATTATTACAATTTTTTTTTTTCCCCTGATTTCTAAAATAAATTCCAAAACACTCAATGCGTTACGTTAATTTAAGAAAAATAAATTAAATACAAAATTAAAATAAAAACATCTTGCTAGGACCTCCAGGAAGAATACTTCTTAAAATTAGGGTAGCTTAGCTCCTACTAAAATGTTAAAACTTTGGCAAAAAGTGTGTTTGGTGTTTGCTTTGTGCTGGGAGCCACTGTCCAGAAGTCTTGACTGAAAACACCCTCCCACTCTATTGGAAGCACGTACCAGGCAGCCTGTCTTGGAGATCACTCCGTCTTTCAGCACCGCTGTATCCGAGCACCTTCCGTGTAAAACCAAGAAGAGCAGCAAAATAGGTTTTGGAGGCTGGCTGGTGCCCGTTTATACGTGGGCTCAGAGTTGTGTTCGTGGCTGGGTTTCCGAGGAGGGATGGGAGAGGCTGGAACAGCATGAGGAAGAGGAGGCGACTGGAAACGCCAGAGAGCTTGTCTCCAAAGAAGGCAAATTTGCAATTTAGTAGGGAAATCTATTTGAATTGTATAGTCATCACAGCTGTCTGCGTCACTGAGAGGGAAGGGGAGAAATCGCTTTCAAGTAAGCTGGTTATCAAGCCATTTACTGCTTTCCTATCCAGATTACTCTGCTGAACGGTGATCTAGTCTCAAGTATGGCAAAAGCGTATCTAACCTCAGTAAAACTCACCCAAGAGAAATATGACGTTAGGAAGAGGAAACGGATGTGTTGGCCACAGCTGCGTTTGGGAGTGCGTCTGACTCATTCGGTACCCAACTGCACCAGCTTTCTGTCAGCACTGCATCAGTCTTGTCTGATTGAATCTCAGCCATACAGTCCTCCTGCCAAATTTTTGTGGACAGAATCAGACGTGATAGTTTGTAAAGCTGAACGTTTTTCATCGGCATCCTGAAGGCAGCTTTTCTTGTGTCCCTGCAGTGATGACCCAGCAGGTTCCCTGGCTGGATCAAACAGATCTTGGGAGAACTCTGAGGATCTTGATGACAGAAAGTTGTCTGCCTTAAAAATACTGCAGTCCTGGGGAAACGGATCCGCTGAAGCTACTCCAGTTGTATTTGGAGTTTTCTTGCTCTTTCCTTGTGATTAATGTAGCAAAAACTACTATGGAGTGCCCATTAGGGTATACAGTATAATGATCTCCAAAAATACGTAGGATGATAGGTAAACATGCNTGCAGTCCTGGGGAAATGGATCCGCTGAAGCTACTCCAGTTGTATTTGGAGTTTTCTTGCTCTTTCCTTGTGATTAATGTAGCAAAAACTACTATGGAGTGCCCATTAGGGTATACAGTATAATGATCTCCAAAAATACGTAGGATGATAGGTAAACATGCACAATGTAGTTTTTGCCCTTATAGGCTCTTGGTAGAGGAAATCAAAGGGTGTGTTGTGATGCCTATTCCCAATGTGAAAGATGTGGCACAGAGCAGTGATGATGATCAGGGTTGGGGTGGCACACCTCTGATGTCAGCTCATGCTCTCCACCGTCAAAGATGCTGGTTCACCGCGACCATACTCCCTTAACTTCTGTTGCTGTTCCAAGTTTGGTACGTAATTTAAAATCCCTTCAAAAACCTTCCTCCCTTCCCCCACCAAATGAAAGTTTGGGTAAATTGCTATTTCTGATAGACCCTCTGGGTAGGCAGCTCTAGCGTTTTCAGCAGAAACGTGGAATATGTCAAGCTAGGTTTGACTATTCCTGCTACGTGTCCGCAGCGCTGTACTGAAGTTCAGTTTGCTTTGGCTAACAAAGTTTTTGTACTTTTAAGAAGGGCTTTTACATAGCTGACGTAATTATTTTCATGTAAATGAACTAGTGATGCTGGTTTGTAGGGTGCGTAGGGAAGATTCGTAAATAAACGTAAGTTTTTCTCTGCATTGTAGTGATAATTATTTTTATTTAGTTAAAACAAATTTAACACCCAAGAGAAACAATAGTAGTCTCACCTCTTGCATGTCAAAGGCTCGCAGTTTGTCCCAGTTCTCCCTGCATAGAACCAAATCGCTTGTGTTTGGCTGAAGGGTGTTTTCTGGAAAGTTGTCTGAAACTGGAGACGGCAAAGGATTTTGAGTGGATGAGAATATAGTTAAGAATCAAACTTTGAAGCTATGCGTATGTAATATACCTGCTGCGTGTAACAAGGCAAAAAATGAGAAAGGGCATTACTCATGAGAAAATGGAGGATGCACACAGGAAAATGTTGGCGGTGATACTTGAGCAATTAATTAAGCAGTTAACCTTAACCAAAGGTACCTGTGCTGCTCCTGAGGTGTTGTAGTAATACCATGATACACAGCGCTGGTCTCCATGGTACTAGTCTGGACATGGACACATTTTTCTTCACTCTTTCCGGGTCAAAGATCCTGAACTTCACATTTTTGAGACTACACTCTAAATATCTTGTCTGGGCACACGGTTTCTGCGAACTTTTTAAAGGAACTATCCCAAGGCTTGGTATTTCATATCTGCTAAATCTCCTGGTGTAGTTCTTTGTAAACTGGAAGATGGCTGCATTTCTCCCTATGAATCATATTACTCCGTCAGTGGCACAACTGGATTGATGTTGAATGTTTAACATTTTCTGACCTGGTAGGCTTGATACAACACTCAGAGGTACAGTATTCTGAGGGATGTAGAAATAAGCATGTAAAACATTTTCTGGCACGGTGTTCTTTGAGAAATTGTGTCACAGACTTCTCCACGTTGACTTGCTGATGCCTCTTATGAGTCATATGCATTTCTGCTTCTGCTGTTCATGTCTGCAACCATATATATCTATATATACGTTGTCTTTTTAGGGCAGCATTATGAGAATCGGCAACGGTTTAATGCACAAGCGCTCTAGAAAATATTATAAATTCTCCTAGGTTTTTGTTGTTTGCTTGATTTTTGTTTTTCTCCTCCCTGAGTTGACATCTTGACAGGCTGAGCCAGAATCCCTTTCTTACCCTGCAGGTATAGAAGGATAAAATACATCAATGTGTTACAGTCCTCTGACTGTGCTGCTCTGCATGGGATTCCTTCAATATGCTCTAGCCTCTGTTTTGTTTTATGAGATAGGGGTTAGAGAGCAGATTTCAAGGAGGATGTTTTTGAGCTAATGTGACTATTGGTGGTTTGGAATGCATTCAGTCAGTGACAGATCCGGTAAAAGAGCCTGACTGCGTGTTCTCAGTGTTCACAGTAGTTTCCTGTGTTTAATTGCAGACCTCAAAAGAGGACCTTCTACAAGCTGATTTTGAAGGAGCGTTAAAATTCTTCAGGGTTCAGTTGCCCAAGAGGTACAGAGCTGAAGAGAACGCCAGAAGACTGATGGAACAAGCTTGCAACATTAAGGTAAGGATGGTCTTCATCTCTTCTCATTCACCCAGGGTTTTTACAGAAAAAGTGAAGTGCAGCGTTAAAAATGGTAGTAGTGTGTGGAAAGCAAAGTAATTAAATCATTAGTTTATTGCTTTTTACATGTGTTTGTGTACTTATACACCCTCACACACGGACACGCTTGTTGTATTTAAAGAAAGTAAAGCTCTGAGCTTTTCCCTCTTTGTCTGCTTTGGTACAAGCTAATAATTAAACAAGAAAACCCACGTATGATCAAATAAACGGAATTATCAGAACTTGCTCATTCATTGATTTATAAACAGTGCTGACACTAAACCAATTAATCGAATGTATGATAATCATGCAACCAAAGGTCAGATATTATTTGTTTTGACCAGAAGTTGGTTACTTGCTGAGCACTGCTGTATGATACAATTGCATTGAGGTAGAAACTCAGTTTTGTTTGTATATCAAGCTTACCAAGACAGAGTGTCTTTTTATATTCTACCCTGTCCAAGACCGTGCTGTCAAAAGGCGCCCTACTTTGAACATCTGGAGCACAAGTATTGGGCTTGTAATGAGTGACGGCAAATTAGAGGACCCTGACTGTCAGTTTTTGAGGATGGAAATCTTCTGTTAAAACTGGCTGCAGAGGTCCGTAAAGTTGTCATTTGAAAGGTCTGCTGTTTTTTCTGGGATTTCTGGAATACGTATAGCTATGGATGAGTTTAACGTTTGATCTTGGAAATAAAGTGCTTTTGTTATATCTTGGAGTGGGAACACTGATGGGAAAGGTGTGTTTGGTGTGGCCCAATAATGGGCTGAGAACATCCCATCAGAAAGGCGGCTCCTCTAATACTCCACCTTTTTTATATCTCTCTCAATATATTTATTAATCTACTTCTGTGCTGCTTAATTTCATAGTTTATTAAGCAAGAGCTTTTTCCATGCTGGTTAAAACTCTGATCTTGTGAAAGAGTGGGGCTTGCTGTACTAATTTTTATTTCAACCAGAAAAAAGATCTGTGCAAAGGTTTTGCTAAAACTGGACTTGAGATTTGAGCTCTGCTACTGAAAGAGAGTATTTGGGAGTAAAAGACTGCACTTTGCCATTCAGTGTTCAGTCCTTGTTTATCAATTTTCTTGGGCCTGCCTTTCTCATTTTCTTCTGCAATATACTGTGTGCCACACGATGATATTTTTCATTCATTTTTATATTTGTATTTGGTATGTATACGTATGATGTGCTTTTTTAGGAAAGTATTTTGCAACGCATTTGAGGCAGATACTCAGCGCATAGCACCTTGTATGGGTTCAGCACATGGGGCCTTTTAAAAGCAGGGAATGAAATTCTGAACTGTTTGTCGACATGAATGGGAAGGTGGCGGAAGGATTTGACAGGGAATCCAATGCGTACACAAGACTTCACACATTCTGGATTCCAGCGCGTAAGAGAAAAGCACAGATGAGTAGAGCAGACATGGAATCAAGGCGCTTTCCTGTGTGTTACAGAAGTACACGAGGACTAGTAGGAATTATTGGAGTGGAGAGAGAATTCAGGGCCGAGACATGGAGTTATCAGGGATGGGAAAAAGTAGATCTAAGTTACCTTCTGCTGTGTTAGTAACACCCCGCCCTTGTAAGGAGCGTAGTTGGGTTCTGCTAACTCACTCCTTCATTCAAGTATAAGACATAGGAGGGATCTAAACTGTTTCCTGAACAGTCTTTGGATAGTTAAGCTAGGAACAATCTAAACAGAGTAGGCTCTTCGTCTCTCTTTCCTCATTGCCGGTGGATTTGTGGCTCCCAGCCTGTTTTCCTGTTGGCAGAGGTGACATGCCGTAGCTTTGCTGTGGGTCTCTGACTGGCTGGTCATCTCCAGTACGGCCTCACCAGAGTGCCAGCCTTCTGATCAAGACGTAGCAAGACATTTCTCATTGTTTGCCACTTCGACTGCTGTCGCTCTGTCCTTGCTTATGAATGCATGCTGTTCTCGTAACCTGTTCTCTGCATCGTTTCTTCTGATACTTTTGTGTGCAGACACTTCCATTCATACTTATTTCAGGCTGATCTTAGTATTTCTGTTACACATGCCTACTGACTGATTATGTGATGCCTTGGCTGTGTGTTAACTTGAGGTCCCACATTAAATTAAAACACACTAGGGTTGAACTGACTTCACATTCACAGTTTTTATTTATTTGGATCAACTTTTCTCACTTTTGCCGACTAGAATGTCCTTAGAGAGCCATATCCCAATCGCAGGAATGTAACCTCTGACTGTAGATGGTATGTTAACTGTTTGATAGGCAGAAAAGAAAATCAGCTCATAATGATGGTGATTGGTTTTATGAATCATGCTTAACCAACGTGATAGCCTTCTATGACGACATGACTGCCTTGGTGGATTAGGTGAGAGCTGAGGATGTTATCTCAAGTATAGCAAGTCTAGTCACTGTTTCCTATAACATCCTTATAGACAAACTGATGAAGTATGGACTAGATGAGTGGACAGTGAGGTCGATTGAAATCTGACTGAATTGCTAGGTTCAAAGGGTTGTGATCAGCAACAGGACATCCAGCTGGAGGCCAGTCATTAGTGTTGTACCTCATAGGTTGATACTGTGACCAGTACTGCTTAACCTCTTCACTAATGGCCTGAATGATGGAGCAGAGAGCACCCTCAGATGACACACAGCTGGGAGGAGTGGCTGATGGACCGGGTGGGTGTGCTGCCATCCAGAGGGACCGCAACAGGCTGGAGAAACGTGCCGGCAGGAACCTCATGAGGTTCGACAAAGGGAAGTGCAAGGTACTGCACCTGGGAGGAACCAGTACCTGCTGGGGACCAGCCATCTGGAAAGCAGCTTGGCAGAAAAGGACCTGGAGGTCCTGGTGAACACCAAGTTGAAGATGAGCCAGGAGTAAGCCCTTGCTGCAAAAGAAGCCAGTGGTATCCTGGGCTGCACTGGGAGAGGTGTTGCCAGCCGGTCAAAGAAGTGATCCTTGTCCTCTACTGAACGCTGGTGTGACACATCTGGAGTGTTGTGTCCAGACCTGCTCTCTCCAGGACAAAACGTAGCTACAACGGTGAGAGTCTGGTGGGGTGCCGTGAAGATGGTTTAAGACTCCTGTCTCTCCTGCTGAGAGAGCTGGAGCTGTTCAGCCTGGAGCAGAGAAGGATCGGGGGATCTTATGTATATACCTGGTGGGAGGAACTAAATAGGAAGCGAGGCTTTTCTCAGTGGTGTCCAGTGAACAGACAAGAGGCAGTGGGCATAAAATGAAATAAAATAATGCATGTTTAAGAGCTATTTATTTATGTATTAGCTTCAGGGGTGATCAGACAGAGGAACAGGTTGCCCAAGGAGGTTTTGGAATCTCCATCTGTGGAGATACTCAAAACACAACTGGCCGTGAGCAACATGCTTCAAGGGGGTAGTTTAGACAAGATGTTCTCCAGAGGTCCCTACCAACCTCAACTATTCTGCGATTCTAGAATTAGATATTATAATTGTGGTGTTTATTTACAGACAGGAGCTAATAATTGCAGGGGTTTACATGCTCAAATAGGAAATTACAGTCTTGATAATCGTCACTAGAAGAGGTCTCAGGGAATGCAGAGGTTATATGAAGATTAGTTGTCTGTCTTGTTGAATGCAGCAAAACTTGTTCTGCTAAAAAAAAATCCAAACAAGACTCTTAAACATATTTTTTTTTTCTGCTCTATGAATGAGGCAGTGTGTGTCTTTCAGCTGCTTCACACTTTTGTATTAGTATTTGTAGACTAACTAACAGACTTTTTTAAAGTAAGTACCACACAGTAAGTGCCAGGGAGTTATGTTCTTTAGGTTTCTAGGCTAATTACTGAGGCATAAAAATGTGAAACTAGAATCATGGTGTGGTCAGGTTTCGTAGTCTTTCTATATCTTTTCCTGTGTTTCTTTTTATTTTGTTCCCACATTACTGCAAAACAGGAGTTTAACATGTAACCAAAATCCACCTCTCCTTGCTCCTTTTTTTTTTCTCTTGAGCTCTCTCTGACATTGTTCTACATAAGGCAAATGAAAAAATACTTGGTGTTTTTTCTCCTTAATTTCACAACTTTCAAGTTTAACTCATGAGTTCAGGATGTAGCCCTTGGATTTTGAAGGAGCTGCATTGGAAATAGCTTTATCATCCTGTTTTTAAAACAAAAAGAATTAGCATCAATTTGTCCCTTAAGAACAGCTCAGCTCTGCAAATACAAAGATGAAAGCTCCTATTAATTGGAAATTTTGTAGAAAATGTGGTAGAGACTGTTTCATTCAATTAAGAATTATCTGTGGTGATTACTCACCAGGTCTGGATTTCGATCATTTACCAGTAAGGAAGTCACGTGAACAAAGTCAGTGGAATTAGAAATAACAGTAGTATTTTTCAGCAGGTGATTGTTGGGTAGTATTCCATGGTTTGGGAATGGTTTGAACTAATTTATACTAGGAAATAATACGGCCTAAGAAACTTCCCTTTGTTTTTGTGGTATGTGTGTTGCATGCACATATGCAAAGTTAAGAGTCCCGATAATACCTGTGTGATGGATTACAGCCAGCATTTGCAGCGTACAAAGTATATGCAGGTGGAAGAGACTGAATCTATGAAGGCATCTACTGAGACTCTTAGGGCAGAAGATATTGCAGACATTTCCCAGCTCAGGAACAGTCAGAGACGACAGACGTAAATTCTCCAAGTAGGGTGTCAGATGCTAATTCAAGAGTCAGTGGAATTTAATGGAAGATGAAAATTTAGAGTTAATGAATGGGTGATTGTCCTCTGTTTCCTGCTAGTTTTCTAATCCGTAATGACCATACCTTTCATTTTGCAGTGGTCTTTGCAGAGGGAGGGACATGTTCCTCCTAAAGTAGTCAGTAACAATTGTGGTTGTAAAAATGGGCTCGGGGCTGATAATTTTCTACCTGACCAGAGCAGGCTGTGGGTTACGTCTCTAGAATAAGGAATTACCCTAATTTCCTGCTTCATAGAATGATTACCAATGCTTTTTGTACTCATGCGGGGGACGGGGGGCTGTCCCCTAATTTTTCTCTCTTTAGAAGGGATTTCAGAGGTTTTTGTGTGTCTCCGGAAGCCCAGTTGCATAAACAAATGAATGAAGAAAGAGCCAATTCAATGAAGGTTAAGCTTGGTGCTGTTACTTTATTAAAACAACTAACACGTTCTGCATACTCGCTACATCTGCCTCAGTTGCCTTTTGCATCTCATAATGCAATTTCTCTTGTAGAAATCTGTATATATCCTAAAGAAATTGTAATGTCCTTTGATTTTACTATAGGAACCCTGTCGCCTCTATTCTTTCACCCGACTTCAGTCGGTTGAGTCGTAGAATGGGAGTAAGTCTGTCTCATTGGGAGATTTTCTCCGTATGAAAATTTCCTGATCTGACAGTTTTCAAGTGAATTCAGCGAGTTGCGCCTGTTTCGCCGTGACTGCCCTGTGATGTTTGAAAATTGAGCAGAGCTAACATTCAAAATGTGTTAACGTTGCAGATCTGGAATGCCATGAAGTTGAGTGTAGCAGACAGGTAGGTGGAGAGATACTGGGAAGTTACCAGTGGGTTTTCACCCCTTGTCCCCGGTGAAGGTGAGGAGAACACAGGGGATGGGCTATACGGGACCTGAGTAAAGGCACCTGCAGGGAAGATTTTTCTGCTTGTGGGGCGGCATCTGTAATGACACCTTGTTTTATATGGCTCAGGGATTACAGTGAGTCCTTTCTCATCTTCTGTCATCGTCAGCGGCAGAAAGGACCTGGTATATTGAAGTTCTTCTAAGAAAAGCTTCTTCCTAACCATGTAAATCTCTTCCCCTCTTCGAAGGAGATAAGGCTCCCCAGCAGACCCAGCAGTGTTACAGGGTTGCTGCTCTCAGCACCTTAGGTGAGAGTTGCAAATAGCCTCAAGAAAAAAACGTGCCTTTTTCAATGCAAAGCAAACGCACACATCTTTGTTACCTGTCACTGTACTGACAAGGTTATTGATCCCTCCTGGGCATACCCACCGTTGTGGCTCGCACCGGGACCCTTGGACGGCTCGTGGAGAATATAGCTCTACTAGCAAAGTCGAAAAGAAAGGGCTGAGGTAGCAGGAGCTGTGCTCAGCTTGTTCTCATTTCAGAATCATCCTTTGTGTGGTTGAAAACTGGTTTAGTTTAATAAAGTTGCTGTTTAAATGTTTTTAATTCAAACTGGTGTTTGGAAGCTCACGCCTTCTTGATGTGGGTGAATTACTTTATTCCCACCGCCATTGCTGTTTTATCTGGAAGCAATTTTTTGCAGGTACGGTTTAACAGGCAATTATATATTGATTTATGTGAGTTTCAATGGAAAGGAGTATAAAGAGCTCACTTGCTCACTCTCTTCTCTCTAGTGCGTTCTCCCTCTTTGTGTTTATATGTATATGTGTGTATTTATCTAGATACTCGGCAGTTTTTGCTATTGCGAGGCATGGTAAGACAACACAAATGCAACAGAAAAGCAAAGGAGATAACTGCAGAAAGGCCCTGAAACTGCATAAGCCTTTTATTCCTTTGGTTCTACCAGTGATGTATCTAATTAATCTTCCAGTATAAAGGACAGGAAAAAAATTGCTCATTTATCAACTTCTTGAGAAAAGGGCAAACCAAATTGAAAAGGATTGTGTTTAGATCTATAGAAAACCCTGCTGTGCCTGTATTCGATTTCTTATTAAAAGCCAATGATCAATTCCACTTACTGTGTCTGCGCTGTTATCTCTGAAGCACAGGATCCTGTTGTCGTTGTAAGGAGGGTCATGTTTTTTAATGTCTCTTCTGTTTTCGGCTTCAGTTCCCTTCTTTCTGCTTGGCTTTGTGGTATCTTACAGCGTAGTGAACTGGCACCTGAAAATCAGATTAAGTGCCTGCGGTGGAATTGGACGTTTAATATTATTGTCATCTTGATAATAACCATTAACAAGATAGAAAGTATCATGCATTTAAAAAATCAGCTTCATCCATGAAATACTTATTTATTTGAACTCTGCACATCTGGCTTTCGAGTGAGCAGACACGTTGCCTGGTAGTGAGGTTATATTTTCATGGTGTTTAAGCATTAGTAAAACGGTTCAGTTGTTTTGGGTTTGGGTTTGGGTTTTTTTTTACCTCCATTTGCTCTGAGTTGGCATTGTATATTGTTAACTTCTATCAACAGGGAAGAAATATGATTTTATTATTAAATATAATCACATTTTAAACCATCTAAAGTAGCTTTGTGACCTGACTGAGTACGAATATTTTGGTGTCCTTACAGTAGTCATTTGTTGGCATGTGTGCTTGTACTTCCATGAGTAATGGCATCAACAAGAGTAGTGTTGAAGGTTCTTAGAGAACTACAAAAGTTTGAGGTGGAAAAGTGGATAAAAATATCCCTTGTCTGTATCCTCGGGAATTGTATCACAGCGTATAGCACGATGAGATTTGCCCAAAGCATCAGCAGTTTAATATTCTGTAAGGTGAGGGTGACATCTGAAAACTGTTCCGTGGCGTCATGGAGGAAAGTGATTTAGGTCACTTAAAGAATCACCATCAAAGGCATTAGAGAAAGTTCTTTTAATGTAACTTCATAAAAGTGCGACTTAACAGAGTTTGGTGGCAAGGTTCGCTTTATTACTTACTCCATGGAGGGAATATAGAAAGGAAAATCGAGTCAGAGCAGTGATTCAGAATGATTTACACAGAGATGGGGGAAGTTACTTATACAGAGACCAGGGGAAATCGGGTCAGAATTGGGCCAGAATGATTTACGCAGTGACCAGGGAAAAGGGCAAGGCAGGCCTCCCACTGAGTCACGAGGTTCAGAAAGGACCCCCTGGCTTTCTGAACTCCTTCTCAGAAGAGGAGTCTGCTGCGGCTGGATCCAAACTTAGTCACAGACTTGGTCAATGGTTTTGTGTCTAAGGGAATTGGGTACAGGGATTTCAGTGGCATTGATTCAGTGTGCTATTATGGGTCCTATATAACTTCGGGGGAGCAGTAATTTAAGATTCATTAACACTGTTATGATAAATCACAAGATTAGGTTGTATGGTTTTTTAGCAATACTTAGTCAGTAATCAACAATCTGTTATAATCAACACAGTGACTTAGTGAAAGATTTAACAAGGTTTCCTAAATCAAATCGCATACACGTGCACACACGCGTGTAGAGGTTAACCTATGATTAAGATGTTTCTTTCTCTACAGATTATAGTAAATTTGGTACCCGATGATCTTTGAAACCTCGTGAAATCGAATTACAGTGAATTACATGCTGTTTCGATCTTCGAAACCTCACGAAATCTAAGTATTGTGAACTTCTCTTTTCCTTTGGCGGCTTCTGTCAGGGGATGATCTGAATTACATCGTGAAATCTACCTTAAGCATTGCAAAATCTACCTTAAATGTCACAAAATCTGCCCTAAGAGGCATCCCAGCTCAGGGGGAGCTACGTGGTCGCAGCCGCTGTGATCCCCGAGAGCTCAAAGGGCCTCACTTAGGATCGGTATTTATAGGATCGCAGGATGATTGACTTTGGTCAGTACTTCATTGCGGCCGTAACTCTTGTCAGGTAATCTTGACGCCTCTCAGAGTGGGCTATGACGCAGGCAGGAGGAATCTGGGGTACGTTTTCCAGGCAGGAGGAGTTCCAGGTGTGGTTAGAGAGTGCCCAGTCATCCCAACTCACTGTACTTGTACCCAGGACAAGGTGGTACCAGACTGTCTCGACTCACTGTTCCAGCAGGCAAGGTCAGACAGTGCCAGGTTGTCCCAGCCCACTGCACTTGTAATTAAAACGAGAACACAATGTTGGCTGGCCCTGACATCGCAACGTGGGCCGTGGGCAGTCTGCACCACCACGCGTGCTCCAGCAGGCCACCTAAATTTGTTTGGTTCAGCTTTGTGCTGTCAGGAGTAATGGCTTTCTGGGTTGATGGATGTTCTCCTGTTCAGAGCCGAAGAAGGAAAGCATACTCAGAAGGTCTTTTGGCTTAAGCTTCTTGAATCTGGCTCTTTCCTCCTGGATGAATAACAGCTCCTTTCCATCCTCGATTCTGAAAATAGTTCAGAGAGCAATAGATGAAGGTGGCAGGGAGTTGCACTGACAGGTCTGTCTTCTGCCGTCTTTGCCACGATTTGTCCAAAATAACTCAGCTCTGTGAGTAAGAGGAAGTGAAAACTTTTCCTAAGATGAATTGGACACTTTTGAATCCCAGATGCAGGTTGGCTGGAGGATTGACTAACCTCCTGTAAGGTGACACGTTAAAATGTTCTATAAAAAGTTTTCTACTGCTGGTGATCTGTATGTCAAGCAGTAGCAGAGTGTGTAGAGTTACTGTTGTCAGCATGATAGTCGTCTTAGTTGTTCTTTAGATGAGAAAGTCTAAACTCTCAATTCCTTGGAAGGAAACAAACCCAGTAACTTGTAACTGATTTTTCGGAGGGATACCTTGAGTGTGAATATGCAGAAGGACTGCGATGATGGTNCGCAGGATGATTGACTTTGGTCAGTACTTCATTGCGGCCGTAACTCTTGTCAGGTAATCTTGACGCCTCTCAGAGTGGGCTATGACGCAGGCAGGAGGAATCTGGGGTACGTTTTCCAGGCAGGAGGAGTTCCAGGTGTGGTTAGAGAGTGCCCAGTCATCCCAACTCACTGTACTTGTACCCAGGACAAGGTGGTACCAGACTGTCTCGACTCACTGTTCCAGCAGGCAAGGTCAGACAGTGCCAGGTTGTCCCAGCCCACTGCACTTGTAATTAAAACGAGAACACAATGTTGGCTGGCCCTGACATTGCAACGTGGGCCGTGGGCAGTCTGCACCACCACGCGTGCTCCAGCAGGCCACCTAAATTTGTTTGGTTCAGCTTTGTGCTGTCAGGAGTAATGGCTTTCTGGGTTGATGGATGTTCTCCTGTTCAGAGCCGAAGAAGGAAAGCATACTCAGAAGGTCTTTTGGCTTAAGCTTCTTGAATCTGGCTCTTTCCTCCTGGATGAATAACAGCTCCTTTCCATCCTCGATTCTGAAAATAGTTCAGAGAGCAATAGATGAAGGTGGCAGGGAGTTGCACTGACAGGTCTGTCTTCTGCCGTCTTTGCCACGATTTGTCCAAAATAACTCAGCTCTGTGAGTAAGAGGAAGTGAAAACTTTTCCTAAGATGAATTGGACACTTTTGAATCCCAGATGCAGGTTGGCTGGAGGATTGACTAACCTCCTGTAAGGTGACACGTTAAAATGTTCTATAAAAAGTTTTCTACTGCTGGTGATCTGTATGTCAAGCAGTAGCAGAGTGTGTAGAGTTACTGTTGTCAGCATGATAGTCGTCTTAGTTGTTCTTTAGATGAGAAAGTCTAAACTCTCAATTCCTTGGAAGGAAACAAACCCAGTAACTTGTAACTGATTTTTCGGAGGGATACCTTGAGTGTGAATATGCAGAAGGACTGCGATGATGGTGCCCGGCAGGTTTGCAGTACCTCTTGTTCAGTAAGATGCTTTTCTTTTTGAAGACGCTTCTGTGGTGCAAGAGAGGCTGTAGAGGAAAAATAAATGGATCTCAGCATCAGCACTTACAACAACGTGAAAAGCAAAACAACACCGGCTTTCACATTCTGTGGAGGAAGACACGAAGGTGAAAGTATAGATACAGAAATCAACAAAACTGTTCGGGCTTAAGATGGAGAAGTCTCTGTGGAGGTGAAAATTCATCTTATGCTTCTCTTGGACCTCTTTCAAGCAGTCAGATCTGAGGAAACAGGTAGCATCTCAGCAGTAAGTAGCGTAGCAGTAATTCAGAGGAAATCTATTTCTTCACATACAAAAGACACTGAGGCCAAGGTGCTGCGACTCTTGCTAGCCAAAGCCTTTTGAGTTGTCTGAGAGAACTTGTTTTGCAATGGCAGGGCCCTGAAGAATATCGTGTCTTTATTTTTTTAGAACTCAATTCCCACGACCAAAGAAATTCTGTATTCCTGCCTCTGAACAGTGGGGGAAGAAGCTCTGTTGCCTACTGGAAGTTCAGTGCCGACAAAGAGAATAATCTTTTATTTCTGAGCCTAGAAATTTTAGAATACTTGCATTTGGAAAAGGTTACATTTAGGTGAAATATTTCAAGCCACCGTGTGTCATTTTTGATCAGCCTGTCTGGTGCGTGTCTTTCTTGGGAATGCCCTGGTTGTTTTTTCCGCAGGTGCTACAGAACTTAAAGCTTACGTTATTGGAAACGAGTCACAACTATGTTACAGGAGGCTCAGGTAATCCAGAGCCAGTGGCTATTGCATGCAGCGGCTTGGGGAGGAAAGCCAGTGACTTACTCTGTGTAGTGCAGAGAGGAGCTGGAACCAGACATTTGTTTAATTTCGTTTGGTTTTTGACAAATGAAATTAGGTGACAAATTCTGAAGCACCGTGCTATACTGAGACCTAAAGCTAAACTTTTACATATAATTGGGGGGTGGGGGGGAGGCAAAGACTAACAATGTTCCCCCCCCACCCCAAAGCTTTTGCAAATAAATAAAGACATTGAGGACAGTGACTTTACGCATTGTTGCTGGTGTTTGATTTCTGAGGCACCTGCAGCTGAATTCCTCCGCTTTGAAAATGAGCAAACAACAAAACTAAGTATAGAAAGATGGCCGTATGCATTTTATAAATGCAGAGCTCTGCAGTGGCAGTAGCTTTTGCAACTGAAGTCCCTATTAATAACTTCCCATTACAAACCTCAGGTATTATTTTTGCCCTTATTGATACCGTTTGAAGTTAAATTCATTGCATGGTTACTCGACCGTTATCTAAGCAATCTGTAGCTGCTGAGGTAGAAGTTTGGCTGGGTGCTTCGTAAGGGCAATATTTACGATTTTAGGATCTCCTTATCGCTTTGCTTCAGGAATCCCTGGTTTCCTGCAGTTAGTTGCTTTTATTTTTATCATACGATTGCCTTGTTTCTCTTGTGGAGAGTACATAGCGTAGTAAACATAGGGTTAAATTGTTTATGTTGTTCAATTAGTTTGTGTTTGGTCATAAATAAATTATACCAGGCTGGTAAATAGAGGGGAAGAGCTGTATGCCGGAGGCTTCAGAGAATCCAGTTAAAGTGCTATGTAGAAATGTTCTAGTATATTTATCTCCGTTTATAGACATTTCATTTTATTTAAAAATGACGAGATGCCAGTTTACTGTTCCACAAATTTTTAAATAGCGCTGTGGTGGTTGGCTGTTTTATATTGTTTGCATCTGAAATAATGCCTTTGCAAATCGTTACTTTTCATGCAATACTCCGAACACCTGAGCAGAGAGGTGCCAACCCATTGCGACAGCAGCCAGCCTCTGTCTAAAGAAGTTCATTACTATGACACTCATTGCTGTTTCAGATGTGCACCCACAGCCCTCCGGGTGTACTGGGAAGCTGGGGCAGGGTGACGGGTTCCTTCTCCTCTTCGCTCACACTTCCCCACGTTTGTTATCTCTGCGGCAAAAAAAAAAAACTATAGGAAAAAGTTTAAAAGCGTTGTTGGGGGTCTGTTCACTGGGAAGCCTTGACCATGTATCTCATTTTTCTATTCAGTTGTTCAAGCAGCAGATGAAGATCGAGTCCTCATTGTGTTACCATATCTGTTTGTTATTCTTTCGACTTCCTTTGCTTCATTAATGAAATTTCCTTGACAATAATTCTTAACGAAAATTTGATTCTGCAAGTGAAATTAGTCGAAAGCCATGAAAAAACCCAGAAAACGTCATCTCCGGGTAATTAATCAGCATAATAAATAATCTCTTAAATCTAGAAGTATGGGCACCAATTCAGTGTGCGCGCGTGGCTCAGGCCCAAAGACGGCATGTCACGTCGAGTCACCCAGTTACGGTGACAACAGAGCTGCAAACTCTTCAGCTTCAGCAGCCCTCCAGCCCAGCTGCAGCTGCACGTTGCACCAGCCCGGAGCGGGTCCCCAGCACTCCTTTCCCAAACGGGAAATACGGGTGTGCTTTCACTAACTAAATATGCTGTGGCTGACATCGCTCGGAGAGGCCCAGAGGTTAAGGCTTTGACCTCTGGAAAAAAAAATGAAACCATAGCTAAAGTTCTTAGCGGAGTCAAGTGATTGTCTGAACGGCTCTTTTTTTTAATCTCTGAAACGCTTTTGCTAACCCGTAGCTTAGAGCACAAGATCAATGACCTTATCGTACATCCTCGTGAGGAACAATTTCACGGCAGTCTCAGTAAGCCACCTGATTGTGCCACCTGGGACGCGCCGTCTTTACACAGTAGGGAATATTGATTATATTTCAGCTAGTCAAGAGCAGTGGAAGAAATTGGAAATGGATCAGGGCTTTGATTCCTAACTGCCTAACGAGAATGCTTTGTTCTGCTTGCTCGCGCGCTCCCGCTCTCCCGAAGGCAGCCTCTTGCAAGCGGCTGTGTTCAATGACACCTGCGCCTTCTGATAAACTATTTTCCCCACTTTGGGCTCTATTCTTTTCCCACCGCCAGTGACACACAAAAAATTTATTGTCAGGCTGTTAGTTTTGATGGCTTTGCAATCTACGTGACCCGTCAGAAACAAGAAAAAAAAAAATTCCGTCACCTTGTCACCGCTGCCTTGCTGCCAAACTTTAAATAGTCCTGGAAACGGTGCGATTTCTTTCTTTGTGAGGTAGAAATGAAAGGGGGCTCTCATGCTGAGAGCAGCTGCAGTTTGGTGCCTGCAGAATTTAGATCCCAGCACACAGTTTTCTTCGTCACGGCAGCTCGTCCGGACAGTCATCCTCACATAGGCCTGTATGGACACACATCCTCTTGCTTTTAATAGCAGCACGAAACTCAGGGGCAAATTTGGCCCTCGTTTCTCTTGTAATGCAAAGTGAAATTTAGGTTTGTGTTCTAATGAACTTTCTCCGAGAGTACTTAATTTGTTTTTTTCCTTTTCTAAGCACGGCTTGAAGCAGGGTGGGTTCCTTTCTGAGGAGGAAGGACACGGGGTGAGAAAGCAGCATCTTGTGGCAGTTTGTGTTTCGGAAGAGGGCGTTTCGACGCGGGTTCTTGCGAAGACAGTGACTCTCTAGCCCAAGGGGATCTGTTTTGGCAAGGTGGGTTTTTGCTGCGCCCTGAGGTGCACCAGAGCCATCGTCTCCAGCCAAGGTGACGAACCCAAGCGCTTCTGGACTGGAGAAAGACAACGCCTGGTCAGGGCTGGGGAGAGCAGCCCCGTGAAGGTGTGAAGGGGAAGGAGGCTCTGCCTGGACTTGGTAACCCTTGAAAACCCCCTCCTCTTGCTCTCTGACAGCAGAGGACCCCGCAGCCTGAAGCAAAAGGGTTCGTCACAAGCACAGCATTGATTGCTGAGGTGAGTCAGGAGGACGGGTGGTTGTGGGCCGTGCCAGAGCCCACCCTGTGTTCTGCTTGCTCCCATCAGTCTCTCTCCATCAGGCAGCTTCTCCCCCCGAAGCAGGCGGAAGCCCTAATGGCCGAAGCAAGCAGGAAACGAGACGCACATGTATAGATCCAGCGCTGGGCCGAGTGCTCTCACGGGGGCTTGCTGGGAACCCTGGCTCCGCTGGGAACAGCAGAGTCCCTCTTTATTTTCCTTCAGCTTTATTGTAACATCCACAAAATGTCAGTAACAGTAATGTCTTGCAGAAGGACTTTGTCACAAGCCGTGTTTCCAGGCAAGCTGCTTAAACAAGGGAACTATTTACCTATATGCCTTGCAGATTTTCAACCTTTGATCCATCATACAGCGATGTTACACAGGATTATGTACTGTCATGGGAACTGAGGGGCAGGGGGAGAGGTGGAAAAAACTGGGAAATGTTTTCGAGTCCCTGCTGTAAGGCATTTCACGCGTCCATTCTCAACGATGAGGGCGTGAGCAGAACAAGCACCTGTCATAAGGTTACATGCATCTCAGTTTCATATTTGTTTCCTTTTTGTTGCTTTCATGATGTAAAGTGAATTGCAAAGATTAGCAAGAGGATAAAGACGCCTGTGCTCTGGGAGGCTTCTCAGAGAGATCGGTAATGATGGCTCTTAACTTCTTAATGTACCTTACACTACACTAATGGACCTAAACCAGCATTTTATTCTGAAAGCAAATTTGTTGACATTAGAAAAGGAGACTTGGCTGCTACAGCAGACCATAATGTAGGAAGGTATGGAGCTTTTATTTTTGTGACCTTGTCCAAAGAGGAAGTAATTACAATATAATTCAATTCTGAAAGTCTGGAAACCATGACAGCTGACAGAGAGTGACATTTTAAGAGGAGTAAGCATGTTTTTTAATACATCTTCTCTTTCCAACTCCTAAGCATTGCTGATGCTGTTTGCTCTTCCTGCTTCTCCTTTTCTGCTCTTAGTACACTATCAGAACGCACGATTCAGGCTTGTCTGCACCTTCACTTATTAAATCACTTCTCCCTGGTAATTTCCAGTACTTACGATGTCCCCTGGCTCTTCTGCTGTGCTCAGATCGTGTCATGGCTGAGCAGCTGCCCCATGTGTCCATCCTGTGAAGGGAAGGAAGCGCTTCTGTGCTCATCCCTCTGTAACTTCCCTCTCTGACCTGCGCTGCTGGTACTGATGGTACCAGGGCAAGGGAGCCTGCAGCTCGTCTGCATTGCGCTGAACCTTAGCCTGGCGTATACTAGGTAGCCAGCTTCAACAGGCGATGCACACAGCTACTAGCCCTGTCAGCGATACCACTTCCCCATAAAATGGGGCTAAGCACTGGAAAATATGCAGTATATAGTAGTTAACCTTTTAACTAAACCCCTGTGCGGTAGAGAGTGATGTGAGCCAGTTGCTGTATGCTTGGTAACCAGTATATTTGTATTGGTATAGCAGTATTTTTTAATCTCCTTGGAGAGATTAAATCCTGAGATGCACATCTGCAAGGACTCATTTAGGAGAGTGGAGGGTAACATTCCTTTTGAGTTTTGATACAGTCTTTGCGTTCTTGTGACCTAAACCAAGACTATCTCCCTTCAGTCATTCATTTTGCTCAAGTTGAGGGAGCGCTAACAGTTTCACCAGTCGCTTGACTCTCCAGGTACGTCAGAGATGAATGTATCGCAGCAGCTCCGAGAAGCAGGATTTTAGCATCTCCCATTGAGAGGAGGAGAAGCTGGAGCAGACAGTGAAGCTGTATGCTCAGGCACAGCTAACTGTGCGAAAAGGAAAAGTGTCAAGGTATTTTAGGTTGATGTACTCCTCCAGCTACGGGATCACGTTGTTCCCAACCAACTATTGTAGCCTATAGGTTGTTTTCTTGTGTATGTGTGCTAGGAATATCTCAGGGCAGTTATCTCTCTGTGGTTTTTTCCTCTGAGACTCATTGTTACGCCTTTGATAGATTTACTTAATAAGCTCATTAAGGAAATGGAGGGCATCTGGCCTAAGTGTTTGCCACATCAGCGAGCCTCAGTTGCCTTCTTTTCAGCCCTGGACAAATACGAAGAAAACAGAACATTGCCAAAGGCATCTCTGTGTGCAGCCCCCAAGGGCCCAGAAATCAGTCTGAACATGATAAGGATTGAAAACAGCCAGCCTGCTCTACTGCCT
Organism: Steatornis caripensis; assembly: GCA_013398225.1. NCBI lineage: Eukaryota > Metazoa > Chordata > Aves > Caprimulgiformes > Steatornithidae > Steatornis > Steatornis caripensis. Next base: position 61,323 of record VZSC01007360.1, read on the forward strand.
GCAGACCTGGTGATGGCTTGGCTGCACTCCACCCCAGTCACAGGAACAATTAAGCGCTGTGTTAGGGCACTAAGGAGGATGAAACGCAGTTGAGACGTTTCCCCTGCTCCAAGCAAATTTGTTTCACACGTAGGCCCCCAGATAGGTCTTGCTCTGCTTCTGCAGTGCCACACAAATATAAGCTACTCTGTAAGTAAGGAGTAAAAGAAGTTATCACTGCTCTGTGTGTATGCAAAAAGCAGGGGAAAGGGCCACGGCATTTCCTTTCTCCTCCTCTAGTTTAATGCCTGGACAAGTCACTTAGCATCTCTCCTGACCAGATCGCCTTCCTGCACCACCTTCCAATGGACTGGGTGCCATACGGGTCCCTGGTTGTGTCTTGCTGCCAGGGACCACCTTCACGCCCATTTAGCTAGCAGTGGAAAACAATTAACTGGTACAGTCTGGCCCCAGATGAAGTGACCCAGAAAAATCTTTCATTCAAAACTCCCATTTAAGTCCTCCATGAAATGTGTACCCATGTTGTTCTTGCTGTTTGCATTACTCTGTTCTCTCTAATAGCAGCTGTCTGTATGATTCTCCGTGTCCACACAGGGTTGTTCCAGAAGGCTAGAGAAGCGGTATTATTTAGAGGAATAATTTGGCCAGAGCAAGTGGATCTATGCAGTTGAGATTCAGTTACTTGAAGGCTTCACAGGAAGCAAATTCCTTAAGTGGATGCAGAGATGGCATCGAGATAACCCAGAGCTGAAACAGTGGGGAACTATACTACATAGCTCTGCAGCTGAAAACGTGGTATACAGTCAACTGACACTCATATAGCAAGGGTATGATTGGGTTTGCGCTATTTAAGATCGTTAATAAGTAATTAACTCGTGAGGTGACTGTAGCGGCCATCATCTTAATCAAGATTGAATTATTAACTTGCCAGGCGTGCTTTGGAATTTATCAGTACCTAGGCAGAGCAAAGCCCCTTGGCCACGTTAATTAAAGATCCTTCACACTCAGGAAACGCTCCTAAAAGATGCCCACCATATCAGATTCACCAGTTAATGCTTTTCTCCTTGTTGACACTCAAAGGCCACCTCCCCAGTTTTACATTCAATTTGGATTTTGCTGAAAAGCTGCTAATTTCATGCTCCTTTAGCCCTGCAGCAGCCAGCCTGTTGCTAAGCAACCTCCAAAATACTGCAGGGGCCACAGTCTAGCTGCTTTCCTGCATCCCACCCTTATGCTTATTTATTTACGTATACATCTTAGGCATTTATTTAGCGGAACAGCTTTCTTCCATAATGCGGAAGCAGAGCTGTAAGCCTCTGAGTTGCAGCAGGGTGCCTTTACTTGCTCTATCTGTTCGGCTTCTCTCCAACGCCGTCCTCTGCCGTATTTTTACTGGTGTTCCTGTTCATCAGCTGAGCAAACTCCTCATGATATTTGTCGAGCTGGGGTGGCATCCAGGAGTGCACTGACAGTGTACTTCAGAGGTGTAGCTGGCCACGGACTGCTGTACTCGGTGTGAGGTAGCAGCTGGGAAGCTGTTCGGTTCCAACAGTCCCTGACGGGAGAAAAAAAGGGTCAGAACAAAGATGGCTTTAAGCCATTTTTCTGCTTACCTTATTTCTGGCTGCTTTAACTTCAGCTGTGTCTGCGTTCCAGGCTTCCTGTAGCCCAACTAGATCTGCAAAGAGTGAAAAGACGGTTATCCTTCACCTGGGAAAAGCCCTGCTGTAGAGGCCGTTCTACAGGAACAACTGCATTTCTGTGGGGTGGGGTTGGGATCCCGGCCAGGGCACGCATTTCCCTTGAATTGTATGCAGGAGAGGAGCAGGTTGCTGATGGAGTATTTGGCGTGCAGATAAACTAGCAGAGCATATGTAGTGGCTGCACGTGGATAGAGGACGACAGCAGACAAGCAGTGAAGCTGCTACGGTGCTGTTTGTTCTAGATGTGCTCCCAAAAGGGAGGAAGGTGGAGGTGGTTTGTGTGCACCACTACATCACGTATCACCCAGAGAATCTCATTGCCAAGTGAAAATCAGGACCGCTCATTAGAATCACTTTTTACAACCAGGAAAGCGCTAAGTGGATATGCTATAACAGAGCCTGGCTGTGTTTGTTGTGGTAGTGTTGGACACGTCAGCACCCGTGTTAGACTGCAATGCTAACTTTGATGAAAGAACTGCCGCGCTCTTCAGTAACGGCTTCAGAAACAATTCACATCCTCTCACAAGCCTCGGTGTTTTGTACCTTGTCTCCAGCACGATACTGTGGCTTGAGAAAGAGGAGGATGAATCCTGTAGAGATGTATTTGGAACGAACAGGTACCAAACTGTCTTTTTCGCCTTCTTCCTTTTACATTTTTTTCCTTTTTGTTTCAGCAAGCGGAGACAATATTCATGAGCTGAGTCTCTGGACTGTACTTCTTCCCCAGCTGTTGCCTTTTGGTCCTCTCCGTACTGGCTTTGGCTGGTCCTGAGTGACAGCTGCTTTGTCTGTCTGTTGTAGTTTTCATCACGGACTTCGTTTTGGTAGAAAATAATTGTTCTGCTTTGATGATCCATCCATTACCTGACCCTCTCTGGAGAAGAACAAAGAGAAGCATGTGAACATTTGGTTTTGAACACGCAGTCCTGCAGAACAAGGGTTGTGCACAAGGCTGAATGTAATTTTTTTTCCCTCAGGGTGAGATGAGGAAGGTGATGTTTTAAGTCCAAATTTAATTTTCCCTTTATTAGCTTTAAGCATTCAGTTACCCATTTGGAAAACTACCGTATTTCTGAGAGTGGTTTGGCATGCTCATTTTGCATTCTGATTTTTTCAAAATGAACTCTTGGTCGTTTGGTCGTTTATTACACGTCTGTCACTGGGATGGCCACTTTTTATCTACATCCAGAGGAGGGTTGATCATAAATCCTTTGCTGACCTGTGGCTCTGTGTGTTTTTGAAATATGGTTGAGATTTCATAAGCCAAGCTGTGCTGTTGGTGCTAGAGTGTATCTTTTGGCGCTGTCATTCACATAGAGCTCCAAAATGTCCTCGGTGCTTGGGCAAGTATTTAAGTTATCTCAGGTATTCTCTAAGCTGAGTTGTGAACAAAACACAGGAAGCTTAGAACCAGCTCAAATGCCCAGGAATAACTTCTACTGCCCTGAGAAGTCATTTCAGGTGCGTTTAAAAAGATTGAGTCAACAGATCTTAATTTCATTAATTGAGGACAGGAAGAAAAGGATCTTTCGTCTGGGAAGATGTCAGGTGTTTTAGGGAGTGGAAGGTGATGATTAACACCTTGACTTACACCCAGAAGTGACTAGTGTGGGTGGGGATCTCTGCATTTCTTGTGGCTCTTCCCGCTTGATGTACTCAGCTTTTGCTCTTGAACTTTCAGAGTTCTGGCAAAATGTAGGGTGGTCTGCAACGCTGAGAAAGGATGAAGTATACCCTGAGCTGATAAAGGCATTACAGGAGACATAGCTGCCCTACGGCTGCGTCTGATCGCTGGTTTGTGCGGCAGCCTCTTGCTGTATCTTCGGTGGTGGTGTGCCCAGCCAGCTGTCCGTACCTGCAAATCCCGTCACTCTGAAAGATCCAAGAAGAGCACAAGAAGGCAAACAACACCGATAAAGGGAGCACAGGTCATACGTTCCTAATAGGAAAAAAAAAAAGTGAAAGTAAAAATATAGTATTGCCCAACAAAATAACCCGAATGTTTTGCAGCATGCTACTGCTAACAGATGGCCAAGTTAGGGCGCTCCATCTTTAGCTCACAGTAAGCTTTCTCTCTTGCTGCTGTTGTACTCCATTACAAGAGAGAAGAAAAATCTGACTCAGATGTTTCTGGTCTTTCTCAATTTCATAGTCCTAAGTAATGTTAAGGAAACGATCCTTTTGTTGTTATTTTTTCCCCAAGATGGTTCAATAGAGATACCATCTGTCTCAGTAATATCGGTACGGTGCAGCGTCAGGCATACGCTGTATCACAAGAATCACCAGTGTGACTCATTCATTTCACTCCCATTAGAACCGGGGGGAGCCCAGTTAATGTACTGGTAAGTCAGTTGCCAATCCCCAGGCAGCTCTTCCAGGCCCAGGAGTGTTACTGGGTCCACGTTTAGATCTCCAGGTCATTGTGAAGTTCTGCAGTGAGACGTATCTGAAGAAGAAAAATAATGGTGTGGCATTCCAGGAGACAACCGTGTGGCTGAGAGAGGTGATCAAATCCTTCACCGCTTTTAAAGAGTAATTTGTTTCAAAGAGTAACTAGAGACGGGGTTATTTTCCCCACAAATGCAGCAGAGAAGGACACTTATAACCTTCCAAACCATTACATAGATCCCCTGGATTTACTTTACGTATAATATCCATATGGAGACAGCATTATAGCTTTTCTTCATGTTAGTTATTAGTTTATTATGAATTGATTTATTTTCCTTCGTTTTCAGATCAGCATCATGTTTATACCGTTAGATGAAATGGTGCAGTTCACTATTGTTGGCAAAAGAATGAACCCTTAGGGCTTATTCTTGCAGTCTCCAAACGAGTGAACAACTGCAGACGCTGATTTTCCCCCTATTCTTTTGAACTGTAAACACAGAGCTGAAATTTGATAGAAAGGATCCTTTCCGAGTACTGATGGTAGGCTGATACCGCTGCCTTGTCATTCATAACCAACATTGAAACTGAGAGAAGCAAGTGAATGTTCTCTCTTCCTTTTTCATGAATATATGCCCAATTTTCTTCTCCCCCCCCACCCCTCCTTTGCTTTGGGGATTGACTTTCCAAACAGTGAAAATAATGACGTTGGTCATATAAAAAGTGTGATTGGGAAATACGCTGAGGAAGTTTATGGTGGTAGAAACTTCTTTTTACATTTTTTTTTTTATTTTTCAAGTCAGCTTAGATTTTCTTGCGTCCTCTGTTCTTCTTTCCTTGCTGTTGTATTTTTTTTTCCTTGAAGTCAAGCTCTTATTCATTCCAGGCACTTCCCTTGCATTCCTTGCAGAAGGAATTTTGCGTAAATGCTTCCCCGATATAAAAGGCACGTTAAAAAATCAAGAACAGATTAGAAGTTATGGCTCAATTTTCTCAGCCCTTTCTTTGGATGTTGAGGGGAGTCAGCAGGAGCACTGGGAGTGAGTGAGCTTCCCAGGGAGCACAGCCCTTGCACGCATGGCAGAAATACTGACCTCAGCTTGAGCAGTCCATCGTGCCCAGCCTGAGCACATGGATACAAGGAGAAAATGTTCTCTTGCCCTGTGGACATCTGTGCTGAGCTGGACCAATTCCTGATTATTTCTTTTTTTAGGGAGTGCCTCGTTTCTTTTAGTTGCACAGATATAATAGTAGCAGTGATACAAGACCTGTAGTCCAGATTTTAAATAAAAGGCAAAGTTGGAATAAGGCAAATGGGGAGGTACGAGAGTATGTGGAAATATCTCGCATCTCTGATGTCTGAAGAAACGCCTCATTATTACGCAGAGAGCTCTTTGATAGCTTCTGTAGTAAGAACCTGCCTTGTCTCCCCCTCCATGCATACCATTTGAGCTCTTAAAATAAGCTTATTAGCAGTCAAATCAAGACAGGTTAATCTTTAAATCATACGTAAACACAGAAGCTTTTCTTATTGTGGTATATTGAAGCATTAAACATAGATGCAGATTTTCACAGTAGGAGACTAGATCAGCATGGTTAAGCACTGAAATAGTTTGTCTCCCAAATCATCTCCTGAGAACAGAATTTCCCTTTCACTGTACTGTCTGATGATGAATAGGGATTTAGTGGCAAAGGATTATGTGAAGCTTAGATTAGTGGATGCTGCTGGCAGTCTTACATGGCTGATCAGCTTGCACGGTCCTGAGCTGCTTTCCTCCTCTGGAGTTGACCTGTACGAATTCCAGGGGAGCACTGAGACTTAGCTGCCTTCCCTCTTTCCCAGCAAATGGATCTCATGTCAAATGCTTTCTGTATCAGATTGCTGTTAATTATCTTTGGTATAAATATATACTAGCAAGTGCTGTTTTCTGGACTTTTGTGGCTGCATTGAGTCCTTCGACGTCCACGTTAATGCTTGAATTTTCAACACCAGCATTGTGGGACACACTGCTCTCCTGGAAAGTATCAAGTTTGTATTTTTAATGTATAATGCATGAAATAATCTCATTTCAGAGTCTTCGAGCATGCCTCAGTCTAGACTGCATCTCACAGTCATACTGTCTGACTTCCGTAGCTCAGCTGCCGACACCCTCGGACTGGTCTGTCTGGTTTAGTCCCGTTTAGCTGGCACCACGCGCCGTTTCCTGCTCACCCACAGAATTTCTGTCTTAATTACTCTGCAGCTCGTCTTCCGAACAATCATACCGTGGATTTACTTCTTGTTTTGAGAATTTGCCATTACTATTGTTCTATTTACATATAGAGATGTCTCACCTTTTCCATGAGGCTTCTGTCAGGGGATCTGCGTGGAAGATACGGCCGCAGACCTTTCTGGGGCTTTGCCGTGGCGCTCTGGGGGTTCCAGCACGGCAGCCCCCGCCTCATCATTGCACAGCCAAGTATATTGTTGGTGGGTTTGTGCCTGGCCGGCTCCAGTGGTTTTCACAGACAGAGGATGTGCTGTGGTCCTGCCTTTGTCTGTCTTTTATTTAACTACAAGAATTTTCTCATAGCGCCTGTCTCTCCAGCCTTTCAGTCTTTCTCCTTTTTCTCTTGTCCCAAGCTAAAGGTCAGGTGCAAAGTGGCCATCAGTAAAGATCTAAAATCTGATGGGGTGCTTCAGACAGGTCGTCCAGGTAAACATGTCATTGCGCTCTGCTGCAGGCTCTGACCTCCCTGTGCAGCACAGCTAGTTCACGAGACATTTAACAGCACTCTGGAGAAAACTTGACAGACAACGTCGTAACAACAGCAACAACGATAATGCACTTTACAGTTTGCATTCTTCATAAATTTTACTGTTATTAATCTTCCTCTGGGGGTTAGGTAAGGACTGTTGATCCCTCTTTGGGGAGGAAACAGAAAATATGGAGAGATGTATCTACCTTCAGAAGGAAAATCAGGTGTGGGTTTAGAATGAGAAGCCCCAAGTCCCGGGTCCCAATGTGAGTCTCCTCATGGGACAGATGTCACTATTTAATGTGCTACTCGATGATAATGAGTATCTTTTGTTTCCTGATCGTATGCTCTAAATGAAAAGCCGGTAGACCGTGGGTAAAGGTAGTGATACAGTTATAAACTTGCTGTATCATTATTGGTTGTATGAAGCGTGGACTAGCTCTGTTACTCTGATGAAGCTTTTGCTTGATAAAATTTGGCTCTGCCCGCATTAGCTTGCGGGCTATTTGGGTGAAATCCCTGAATCGAGCTATACTGAAATCAGGCCAGAAATCCATGTAAATCATTGGAAGTGCAAAGCATTCCTATGCAACTGCTATGCTAATTTTCTTGAAAAATATGCTTGACCCCATTTTTTTTTCTTTTCAGTACCAATTGAAGTGATAAATGCAACAAGTTTAAAATACGTTTCACAGGTAGTGCTGGGTAAGGATTGGTTTATTCTGGAACTTAGCTCTCAATGGCATTTGCGTGGTCTAAACGTCATACAAACAGTATTCAGTTGTTGGATTAATAGTCCCGGGGAATATATATCAGAGACCTTTACAATGGCAAACAGAATTGTTAACTCGTCCCTTCAGCAGATGAAGGGACCTGTTTGCATTGCTTTGGAGGGCACTGGCCATGGCCCTGGGGCAGGTGTAGGAAGGTCCCTGTACATGGCCCCGCTCTTGAACTGCTGCCGCCTCCCTCAGTTGTCGGGTTGAGTTGTTTATGGGCGTCTGCCGTCACCGAACCGGGAGGAGGTTAAAAATGAGTCCCCAAAGAAAAGGGGTGAAACATGAAACAGGTGGCGGAAGCCTGCTGCTTTTCAGGAAATGACGCTCTAAGGCAGCTTAGGAACTTCTGCCTTTTCCTTCTGAGCAGTTTCTGGAGGGAAAGTCTGCAGTGCAATCTAGCGTGGCTCCACGCTGAGTGCATTTGGCTTGGAGTAGCCGTTGGCGTGTCATGGAGCTCCTGTACCATCCCTTGCCTTTGCCAATGGGAAAAAAAGATCTCCTGTTTTGCTAAAAGACAAGAATGGGTAGGGAAGAAATACGCTCAGCTCTGGTTTTAAACCTCAGTCGGTTATATCTGGTTCTACATACAATGTATGCCCCAAACATGCTGTTAAATATATTTTTTTCCAACAGCCAAAGGCTAGAATTTCCAAAATCTTACAGTAAGAGTCAATATTCTTGTAACTTGGTAGCAATAGTGGCTCAGGGATGTCTGGCTCTTTCCTTGTTCCTCTGCCCCGCTGCCTGGATCGCCCGCCACACCACAGCAATTTGCAGAGCCATGCGATAAACTGCACCGGTAGTTTGGACTGGTCAGAGCCCTGTCCTGCCTTCGCCGCTGGAAAAGCACAAACAAGCAAAGAGTCATCCCAGCTCTCACACAGATTCTCGGCTGACAAGAAGGAAGTTCACAAAGCAAGGTATTTCTGCCAGGCAGTTGACGTCTGAAGGAAACTTCACTGAAGAAAGGAAATAACTTCCAGTGCCCTTAGAAAGTGAAAGAGGCAATATGGAAAAGAAATATGAAAACATAAATTAAAAATGTGAATTTAATTACTTAAAAATCAAGAGAGAGTCATGAGTTAATTTAAAAGGCTGCGAAATAATCTGGAAGGGACTGAGCTGAATAATAACGAGTATGTACCTGTCGGCTGGCATCCCAGCTACGCTGCTGTTTAATCTTCTTCAGGTTCGTATAGTTTTTAGAAATCAAAACGGGAGGATTTATTTTAGGCAGCTTCATGCCCTTGTTTGCTGGAGTTTCAATGTAAAACCTGCAATGAAGTGCTAACGTGACCCAAAGCCTTTAAAATCACAAGCATTAATAACCATCTCTTTGAAAAACGGAACAGAATTAATCAAAAATATGCTTTTAAAAATATAGGGAGTGACCTCCAGCAGGTTGGGGAGCTATCGGCTGGCCTGCTTTTCCACCCTTTGCAGTTTTAGAGGTGAGGCTAATAAATAGTTTTACTTCTTCTCATGATCTTTACAAGATAATCTAGGAGCTGTGTGGGAGAAAATTCTTGTGCAGCAGTTGTTGCATGGGAGCAGGACTGGCATTTTGTGTGGCACGCGGCTGATTTGGGAAGGCCAGGAGAGGGGAATTTGAGTATTTTCTGCTACGTTCGTTTTGATCCATAAAGAAACACTGAATAGATCTGTAAGGGTTCCTCCTGCTTTTGCAGCGACTTTGCTGTTAGCGCTTTCCCGTAAGACTGATGGGGACCAGGGCAATAGCACTGCCCTCCTCTGTTATTTGCACTCACGGTAAATAATTGAAGAGGCAGAGCGGGCAACATAAACGGAAGACTCCGAAGTCCTCAGCTTTTCCCTGCGGTGGGCTACGCGTTTCCATGGAGGGGGAGCGCACGCCAGCGTCACCGGTTTGTCGGGAACGCCTCTGCCGCAGCCATTCCGGCCACGCTGACCTCTGCCGCCTCTGGGAGAGAGACGTTTGCTCTCTGCAGCAGGATGGCTTTGCTGGCTTTAGTCTGCGAAAATGAGTTTACAATCTCGCCTGCTTTCTAATCGGGAGAATGCGGCATAGCTGCAAATTGGGAGGATTTACCCGTGTAAGTACATATGCTAAAGCGCATCAAGCCCAGATTTTTCCACACATTTGGAGGATTATTTTAGGAGGAACACAGGTGCATACACCCACTTCTCTGGAACAGGAAAAAAAAAAAGGCCATGATATTTGACATTTTAAATAATAAAAATAAAACTTGAAGAAGCAATTGCTGAACTATAGATCAGCCTGAGCCTGGCAGCTGCTTTTCTCAAATGGTATGTGGCATTTCTGCGAGCAATGCTCACTTTGAATTCAAAACCACGTCGAAAGGTATTTACCCTCTGATGTCTAAAACTGGAACAGAGTTATGAAAAAAACTGCAGCCTTCTTGAAGGCTGCACCAGCACAGGAGTAAATGCTGTGCTCCTTAATTCACTGGGATAACCACGCGCGCGAAGGACAGGCAGCCGCTCCCCTGCCTTGTGCTCCAGCGCAGTCCCTTGGCCTGGCCGAGGGTTCGGCACAGCGGGTTGGCGTCCTGAGGGCAGCGAGACGACGTCTGCGGGGGCTTTAGGTGACACTGCAGGTGACCGAGTGTGCGGACGTCAGCTGTCTGCTGTTCTCCGATGGTCGTCAAGTCCTTTGTGGGTGATGAGAGAACGTAACTGTGCTTTGAGATTCACAGCGTTGGACTTGTAACCAAGTGTTTTTCACTTGCTGGTCATGTTCGAAACAGTCGTTACAGGTTATTAATGGGTAAGGGAATTGTGAAAAGAGCACGATACTGCCATTATTCATTCCCATTTGGGGAAAAAACCCCTTGAAACTTATCTCGAAGGCTGCCAAATGCCATTCCAAGTGCTATGAAAGGAGTTTTATGTTTCCTTATCTGAAGACTGCCGTGATCTTCCCAGATGCGTTAATACATGAAAAGCAAATAGCAGCAAACGCCTTTATGTTTCAGAAACAGGGTGGCAGGAAGGGAGCGCTTAGCAAGAAGCTGCACATACCTCGCATACGTAACGCTTTGCTGTCTATCAGAAGATCCTATCCCCGTCAGATAGCAGCAAGACATTCCTGGGGGTGGAGTGAGAGTGAGTTTATCTTGGGAGTGAGCAGGATTTTGCTTTGCTAAGCTGGCTGGTTTGCTCAGTTCAGGAATTTTCCATTCGCTTCTGTTATCCGCCAGCATTTAAATCCCAACAACTGTAATTAAGGCTACTTACCTTAATTAGCTAACAGTTTTCTGCAGCTCACCTGTCCTTCTGCTGTCTCGCTTCTTTCGTCCTGACCGCTTGGCTGCACCGCTTCTCCAAAAATTCCTGCTTTGGAGGTATGCTTTCACAACTGTGTCGTGGAGGGGACTGCGTTCCTGTTCCTTGATGAAGGCTGCTGCAAGGTAGACGTGGTGTTATACAGAGAAGCACCGTTTGATTTAAAGAAATACGAAGCTGCACTACATGGGTTTTATTGCCTTTTGATAGATTATTCATCACTTCAGCGCTCAGAAACCCTGGCTGAGGGGAAGGCTCTGTGTTGAAATGGTGGGAGGAGTGTGTAGGGCAGCCTGAGGAGGTGCTCAAGGGCACCTCTCTGCTTGCCTTTTCCTCTCCAGTTCTGCTGGGAGCATGCCACGGCTATGTCTGGGTGGCCGTACTTGCTCGAGTCAGTTTAATTCAAAAGATTTAGTTTTAACTGGCTTGATGCTTACAATTTTGTGCGCTGATTCAGAGCACAGCACAGACTGTTAACACGGATGTAAAATGCAGGTTTGTAGGCATCTGTGGGCAGCTCGGCTCCATGAGCTTGGAGTAACAGCTGAAAAACATCCTTTTTAAAGTAAAGATATGCAACAGCCAGCATCAAAAAATCAGTTGTTAGTTCTTGTGATTGCTAGTTAGAACATGCCAAAATTACAAGCCCTCTGTTAAGAACAGATATGAGAAGAAATCTTTGGGCAATAATACAATAGTAATGTGTGGATTTAGTTCTGTTAAATCATCGTAACGCTTCTGTTTTAAGATGGAGAAAAAAAAAAAAGAAAAGGGAATATAGGTTGTGGTCCATAATTCCTTACAAATAGAAATGCCTGTTGGCTAAATCAGGGGAGGGATTCGAGTAACTGCAGCTGCGGAGTGCATCTGATAATTTGCATTCTCCACCTCCTGCCCTTATTGCAGGATTAAATTGGTCTCTCATTAACATGGGGATGTTTGTTGTTACACCGCCTGCTCTCTCCCCTGCGCCTTACGTGACTGTTCCAATGTCAACGTCAGTCCCTGTTGGGAGCCTCCGGAGCGGGTGCCAGCGGGGCGGGAGGGCTTGTGGGAAGGGACTTTTTTTACCTCTTACAACAGGTGCCTTTGTCAGCACACCTCAGAGGCAGCCGAGGAGGAACCACTCTTAGCCTTACGCTTTGAAGTTTTGCTACAGGAGGAAAAATAACCCCACCAAAACCCACCCCACAAGGCAATGAAAGCGCAGAGGAAGCGGCCGTCTAAACACTTCAGAAAACCTGAGCAGGATTTAGCAGAGCAGGTATGATTTTTGTAGAGGTGACACGGAGAGCGATCTCGTGAGCTGGATATCGCTTCAGGATCGGAATCTAAAGTATCTCTGCTATGGGAATTAATTGGAAAAAATTTGCAAGCCTTTGAAGAAAGAAGTGTGCTGTAGGTGCGTTTCAAGGAAAAAATACCTTTCTTCCTCCTGCAAGGGTTAAGCATGATCAGAATCTGCTTTAGTCTCAAGGATTTAACTTCAAGTGCTGCATTTTTTGTTTGCCATAAGCCTATTAGAACTCTCTCTGTTTCCTAGCAATAACATGTAATTTTTTCCCCTATTTAAGGGAAAGAGATGTTGGGTTTTTAATCCTCTATGCTACAGCTGTTGCTCAAGTTTCCTCTTCAGATGCAAATAGCACCTGGTGCTATTTAGACATCCATGTAATCTTTGATAAAGATACTCCAGGAGCACAGCAAAAGAGAAAAGCAAGGTGGGTCTGACCCTGTTTATTCCGGAAAGCGAGAGCGTCACCGTATGCCTCCGGCAACCTGGACTGGAAATTTCTACCAGATTTGCTGCATCCGGTACCTGCTCTTTTTGGAGATAAATGCACGGCTGAAATAATTTATGTTTCTTGAGCAGGTATGATTTTTCACAAGGGAGAACAAAAGGCTTCCAGAGAAGATAAAAATGGGGTGGATGAGTCTAAGCAGAAGTGCTGATTTGATTAGGAGTTTTACCTTGCCTGAGTGTCCTGAAAGGAGTCTCTTTTTGGGATATTTTGTTTATTTCTTCAAGTCACTTACTATTTTCTAGATTTTCATTTGTAGCTTTGAGAATATTGATTTTAATGGGGTGTTTTTTTCAGAAATTTCTCCTCGTACTGTTTTTTTTTTTTTCCCCTGTGTCAGATAGGTGTTACAATAAATGAATTGGAAAGGCAGGAGCAATTTGGAAGGCAGCTACGCTGTTTAGGACTCATAGACAAGAGATACCATATCACTTCTTGATTAAAAGCAAACCAGTCCCAGATTCAGACTAAAAACCTTCCACCGTGGAAACTTTCAGTTGCATAAATTGATTTTGCACCACTTGTGGAGGTGCGAGTTTATTCAAGGAAGAGCTTATAGACTTCATTGCATTTTGCATGGCTGTTTTACTCTGTGTTACAAATGGATAACTGAAGGACTGGTTTTGGAGGGTTGTGACTCGATGCCATCATCTTCCTGTTAAAATCAAAGTATCTATGTGGCACAAAACGCAGTTCAGATCTGTGTAAAAGTGAATATTCATGAAGAGTTTGAAGGAGAGATTTAGAAACTTGTGGAAACTTCCAAGGAATGTCTGAAAGAAAGCGTCATCACACCGGGTCTCTGGGAATTTACAGATAAGCCAGAAGAAGCAGTTCATTGGAAAGCGAGACTCTGCTAACAAGAGAATCAGTTGTCTGTGGGAGAAAACTGGATATAAACACGCTGTAACGTTCAAGAAGAGCAGAAGTGATTCCGATCCTGCTGTCAAGCACTGACGGATCTTTTCTTGCTTACTACTGATCTGGTTTGGCTGCTGCTTCTTTTTCATCTTCAGCCTCATACGGGAATTAAAACTACTTCCCCGTCTTTCACCAAGCTTCAGCAAGTGCCTTTTGCAAGCTGGGTGTTGGGAATGTGAGCAGGTGTCTGTAATGTGAGCAGGTTCCTGTAATAATAAAAAGCACCCTCGAGAGGAAAGCCCACACGGGAGCTGATTTGCTGGGTCATATTTTCTCTCGTGACACTCCTTCCTCATTAGCTTCTTCAGGTGGGTGTGAACAACTGACACGGAACTGAGCCAAGGTTCAGCCTTGGATTGGCAACCTGCTCTGGCCACTAACGGCAGCTTGTCGGCAAAATGATGGAAGAAATCTCCATAATGGTGGCTTACGATGCCCATGTTTTTAGCCAGCTGTCTGATGAAGACTTTCTGGCCAATCTGGTGGCAGTCAGCAAACCCAAATCTGTGGTAGGTGTTACTCTTGCTCCTTTGCGATAATGCTTAGGTTATACGCTTTCCAGTAGTTAAGTCCTTCTGCTGAAAGCTATCTATTATTTGTTTTCTCTTTTTATTACTTCTTCATAAATTCGCTTGCGTGCATCAACAAAATTAAAATAACAGTTTTATTTCAGAAGAGATAGGATTATGGAAGTACTGTCTTTGTGGGTTACCGAGTTTAGAAGAAGGTGATTTGCTCAGTAGAACAATAGTTGAAATAATATTTTTGAAATAATACTGAAATAATAATTAAACTGGGAAAGGACACTAAATGATGTAAGCACTTTCTGTGGTGTAGCGCGTCAGTTAGAGGTTCAGGGCACATGCTCAGCAGACACCCAGGGTCTGGGGTGCAGGTCACTGTCATCACTAAATCTTAAGAGAATCTGTCGCTTGTATGGAAAGGGTGATTTAACACTTTCACATATGCTTTTGAAATCAGGATAAGTAACTGCAAAACCTTTTTAGTTAAATTACCACTGCCTTTCCTCATAAGTAGGGTATATATTTATGGAAGTGTCATGTGTAGTGTGGGGATCCTCCTCCCTCGTGGAGATCCCAGCCCTTGCAGGGGGCTGCACGGAAGGCACTAGTTCTGACTCCAAAGTTTGGTGCCAAAACTCATCTTTGGTCTCAAATTCTACAAACGGGCCCGTGTTGAGTCAATTCACCTACAATCAGACAAAAGAAGTCTTTGAAAATAAAAATGATTGTGTAGGTGTGGAGCTTAACTTAAAAACCAGATACAGTTAGAATTCCAGTCTAAATGCAAATCAGGCTGCTTACTTAGCAATCCAGTTAAGCATTTGCGTGTGCAGGTTTTGGTCCGTATATGGGTTTGTATCCAGGTAGTTCACTAAGCTCTGACAAAGCAAATGTTCTCAGAAGAGTAAAAATTGGCTTTGTTGCTATCTTGTGTAAAACCTCTCTAAGCCTATTTCCTGCTCGGGTTTTTCTGCCTCTCCATGCTCAGGAAATCTCGAGTGCGTGAACGCATCTCCCATAGACCTCTGGATCAAAACCAAAGTTCTGCCCAGTCCCCTTTATTATGATGCCTTTTTCTGTCTCTGGCCTCCTCTAGGCTGGAAGTTACAAGGGCCATTAGAATAGCTAGATGATAAATATGGAAATCCAGTATTGGCAAAAATGTGTACTTCAGTACGACCTGGTTGGAGACTGGGTTCCAAGTAGGCTTTAATTTAATCAGCGTATGAGGAATTGCATACTTTTTCCATGCTGGCTATTTTTAAATGCGTGGTACGCCTTAATGCATTGTCCAGCCACAGCCTTTCCTCTTTTTCTGCCTTAGCTAATTGCTATGGCAGCATTTATTCTTTTGAGTGGAAGCCCAGAGTAGCACCTTTCCTTCAGACACGTACCCGTGTTGCAATGGGATCAACAGGAGCCAGGTGCCCGCAGAGAAGGTGCCTGCCGGCGGGCTCTGGGAGAGGCCCTTCTGGTGAGTTTCTCGGAGCAAAGGATCGTGGCGGTGGGGTTTCCTGGGCGCCTCCTGCTCTAGGGCCAGCGCTGCAGTTGTTTAAATTAAAATCCTTGCGGTAAGAAAACATCTCATGGATGGCTTACCCTGTAATTTACGTCTTTGAAAAGTGCTGCTTGAACGGGCTGGGCAATGGCCTCTAAGTTTTGTATAGCTTCAGAGCAG
Source organism: Steatornis caripensis (assembly GCA_013398225.1). Lineage (NCBI taxonomy): Eukaryota > Metazoa > Chordata > Aves > Caprimulgiformes > Steatornithidae > Steatornis > Steatornis caripensis. Next base: position 77,142 of record VZSC01007360.1, read on the forward strand.
ACGTAGTGGACGGTGCGTTATGTGTCTCTAGATTCCTCCGGATCAGCTGGAGAGGCTGGCTGGTGTCAGGAGTGCGCCACATTCCGGCTCTGGCTGATTTTTGCCACTCTGAAAATGTGTTATTTTAAAAAAAAAAAGTATTTCTCTGTGAAGTAACTACTTACCTCCTAGTAAACAGAGATACTTACGTGGAACAGCCGCGGGAGGGGAAAGTTATCAGTATTACCCTTATTTATGAGATCGGAATGATTGATTTTAGTGTGAGCACATGTTCTTATCAACTCTTTTTTTTTTTTTCCCCCTGAATCAAAGAGTAGTAACATGTTTCAGTGCGTTATGTAGTAGTAAATAAGTTAAGAAATGAGGGTTTTGCAGGGTTTACGGAGGAAATACTTAACCACTCTTTTAAATTGTTTTGAAGTAGATTAACTAAGCAAATAATGATGCAAACAACCTGAGAAGGTTTAAGATGAAGCTCAACAGGATTATGATAGGATTGGATGGTGCGTGGGAGCCTGCGCTACGAAGGGACGGGACCTGATGACTCAAAGTTTCTTTCAGTTCTCTGCTGCTGTGTTTAATCGTGGGACAAGCTGCCGGTTGGGATAAGTCGGGGCAAATCCTATTGACTCTGTCCTGGTCATTTTACCAGATTGCACAAAGGAACATACTGTACATAAAGTAAGATTCTGCAGAAGGAATTTGCAGAGTTTTCAGTGACTCTGAGAGTTCGTGTTAATAGCACAGGTATTTTTGCAGCCTGGGATTCACCTGTTTGTTTGCAAAATCCAGGTTTCGTTTATTTTCGAAGGAGGTTAAAGTATGCTGCTCTGGTTGGAGAGAAGAGTTTAAACAAATGTTCTTGAAAGGCTTTCATCCTGTTCCGCAGTTTGGATGCCAGGATGGCTTTGTTGTAGTGCCAGAACCCTTGCAGCTGGTAACTCGTTATAGTTCCTTTGGGTTGTGCAATAGGTCACAGCGCACAGGAGTCTCTTGCACGGAGGTGAGAGCCGTCGCCTGCGATGTGGAGTGGCAAAGGGTCAAAACCAAAACCAGACGAGGCCCACGTGATCGCTGTGCTGGATTGCTTATGCTTAAGGCCAGCCCCGCGTAACCTTCTGCCATGCCCGGGGCCACGCAGGTAATGAATTTCGTGAGGAAAATCGGAGTTACCTGCTGTTGTCCAGGTCCCATCAATTCTAGTCATATTTTTCAATGGAAACTGTGAATTTTTCAGTAGAAAGCATAGCAGTGTGTTTGTAGCGTTGCTCTGATACACATAAATACTAGGCAATTAAACAGGATGTAGATGATCTGAGATAAGGTTTTGTTAAGTATGCTCCAAAGCAACACTCGGTGATAGCAGTCCTCCAACATATTTTTTAATAAAATTAGTCATGTTGCAGCGTGACCATGACACACGGTTGTTTCGCTGCGTGGTCTCGCTTTCAAGATTTCAAGTTATTCTGAAACCACTGCGCACAGACATGCAAAGCAGCCTATAGAAGTGGACTGCTGTGGAGTTTGTGCAAGAATTGAGTGGCTTTACTCTAAGGCATTTCAATTCTCGACTTACCTACAGAAAACTTGGACCCAACGGGTTATAAAAATGGTATGCTAAGTGGTATAATCCTCTTAATCCAGAGTTGAAGGACATTCTTCTGGAAAGCTTTGTTGTATTTTCATTTGCCTGCCTGCCTTGTTGTGTTGAGCTCTGTTCAGGGGTATTATCAGCCATTTCATAGAAGTAATTCGCGGCTACATGCCAGCACACTCTGCCTTAATCATTTCTAGGCTCTCGGTTTCCCATCAAAGCCAAACCGAGGAGGTTCAAAGCGGATGGGCGAACTGCAAAGTGGGTGAAAAACTGGGTGGCCTGGCAGGAGCACAGGGCGTAGTGGTCAGTGGGTTGAAGTTCAACTGGCAGCTGGCTGAACATTGCTTTTTGGGGTTGATGGTGGGGCTGCTACTGTTTAGCGTCTTCCGGTCTAGACACCAGAAGAGGATGCATTCTGTTTTTCAGATGGCAAAAGCTGGGTTTTCAGGTGGCAAAAGCTGGAGGGTAAGTGGCGGACGCGTGGAAAGGCAGGTCTGCTGATCAGAGGAACCTCAGCACGGGTGGGCTGAGAGGAACCTCCTGAGGGTCAGCAAAGGCAAATGCGAAACCCTGGGTTCCTCCCTGGGTAGGAATAACTCCATCATCGGTGCCGACTGGGGACCAAATGTCTGCATAGCACCAGCGCGCAAAGGGTCCTGGGAGTCGTGGTGGATGACAACACCAGCGAGCAGCATGCCGCAGCGGTGACGAAGGCTAGCTGTGCACGAGCCAGCGTTACCAAGAGCACAGCCAAGCGTCAAGTGACATAGTTATTCCTTTCCACCCAGCAGTTGTGAGGCTGCATCTCACACACCCTGAATTCAATTCTGAGCCCCCGAGGAGAAAAGGGATGTTTGCAACCGAGAGCGAGCCCAGCGGAGCGCCACTGAGGGCAGGGGGAAGGGTCAGAGCGTTGGGACAGCTTAGCCTGAAGAAGAGAAATCTCAGGAGGGATCTGATTGCAGTCTCTTGCCCACCTAAAAGGAGGTCCTAGGGAGGATGGAGCCAAGCTCTTCTCAGAGGCATGCAGTGATGAGAAGAAATGGTCATGATTTGCAGCAAAGCAAATTCTGGCTCAGCATAAGGGAAAACTGTTCTGCCGAGGCAGGCCTTGGCGTCTCCATCCTCGGAGACTTTCACGAGAAGCGCGCTCTGACTTTGAAGCTCTCCCTCCCCAAACAGGACGTTGGTATATATGCGCGTTGGAGAGCCCTTCCAATCTAGTATTTTCTGTGAGTCTCTAATTCTGCCTCGTGAAGGGTCTTGCAGTGACGAGGAGCTGGCAGCGTTTGTGCTTTTGAAGACCATCTTTCCCTGGGTGGCGTTACTGCTGGCGTGCTGCTGCCGCCGTTGGTACTGCCAAAGGAGGAATAAGGCTGTTTGGGTGGTCGCCGTTACGAGAACTGGCTCTTTCCAGCAGATATCATCCTCGTCTGCACCCTTCCCTTCCCAACGGAAGGAGGGATCCTGCTCTCGGCATGTCTCTAGGAGCTGTCTCGCCTCTGTCCCTTCTTTCTCTGTGGGGCAGGGGCAGCCAGATTCTGCCCTGATCCTCTCACATTGTCTTAAACAAGTGATCCAGAAAAACAAAAGCTCCAATAGTTCTTGTCCTTCCCTTCCCTGGATTGCTCAAGTCCTTTGTCTTTTGTAATTTCAGGACCCAGCCACTCTTCAACTGTTTCGATTATTAACAATTTTGTGTATTCCACTTGGCAATTTCTTTTACCAGTACAAATCTCCAATCTCCCAAAAAATCAAATGAGCCATATTTATATAGAATAGAAAAATAACATGAAGTGTCAACTGATTTTTTTAATAAAAATTCTACATTTTTATTCTGCTTTAAGTAGAGTCAGCTCCACAATGTTAGCTTCTTTCCCTGAAACTCGTGAAGATTTGGAGTTGGTGAAGGAAACTGCTCGTATAAAGGTAATTAAATGGATCGTCGTATCAAACTGTAGTTTGCTTACTAACTTATTTTAGATTTGAGAGTGTATATAATCTATATGAATATTAGTTTGGCCACAGTCTCTTCGCATTAAGACTTGGTTTGCGCCTTTGGATGTTAAAGCTAAACGCATTAAAATAAAATCGCCTCCTTCCTTGGATTTCCCACGTTCTAAAGTCTTTAAGTTCCAGCATATTTAGGAAAACTGGCACAGCTGCTGCCGTGTGAAACCCCCGTGCATCCACTGTCATATACAGACCCCTGTAGGCCAGAGGGGGGGTAGTTTCCCCACGATGGTTAAGCTCCTGGTTCTCCTGCTGCTGAAAACAGACTTGATTACAGAGCAGATGCTTGTCTGATAAAATTCGCAGAGTGCCTGTTGAACATAGGCAGATCTAGCCCTAAATGTGGAACTTGTAAACGGTGAAGCAGCGTATGTTTTATGTTATGGTAACGTGTAGCTGGCATATAATTTTATTCTTGTTCAGGCTTATTGGACCTTCGTCAATACGAAAATGAATCATTGGTACTAAAATACCTTGGGCTATTTATTTTTATATTGCATCTCATTTGTCTTCTGCTGTCCTAAACCTTCAGTGTGTGGCACTGCTGCTGCATGTTATTAGTGTGGAGTAGAAACTGTCTGAGGTGAAGCCGTAGCCTTCGGTATCGGGGCAGAAGGCGGTCACGGGCACTTGGCAGGCGGGAGGGCTTGGGAGTGAACTCCCCGCTGTGGGAGAAGCCGTCAGCTGCTGCTGGGTTGCACCCAGCCCCGGTCTTTGGGATTGCATCAGTGCGCATCAGTCTAATGGTTTTCCTGTCTCTGTTAAACGCTCTGCGGTGCGCTCTGTGTCTGACAGTGTCACTGAGGAGCCCATGTTTGGCATCGAGGTTCAGTTGTGTGGAAATGAGAGAGGTGGTTCATCCTGCCCGCTGATTCACAGGGGTTAAGGCTAGGCAGATCTTCATCTTGTGATTATCTAAGCCGCATCTCTTTCATCCAACTTCATTCCAGTAGCATTTTTTGAAAATTAAAAACTCTATTAAATGCTCTTCTGGAAAAGCATCTACCTCTCATTTGAGTGTAACAGGAGGTAAGAAAGGTATCATTTTCCACGGTAGTCTGTTAATCTCTCGCTGTTCAAAATATGTTTCTCACTCATTTAGATTCATCCTGGTTTCCGCTTCCCCTCTTGGATCTGGCACGCGTTTTTGTGCCAAAGTACAGCGTTCTGTACCAGCACTTATTTTATCCCTATGAAGGTACTTGCATGCTGCGACCAACTCGACTGTCTGTGCTCTCTAGCGCAAACTGAGGAGCTTGAGCTCTTAAGCCTCCTGCTGCGAGGCATTTACACCCTGCACAAAAGAGTTCAGTGACTCTGCTCCGCATCCTCTTCATTTTTTTTTCCCCAACTGCATCTCCCAGGACTAGATGCAGTATTCCAGTATTGGTCTCAGTGACGATCCAGAGTTAAAACATCCCTAGTCATCTTGCTCTTTCGTGTCCTTGTGCATCCGGGGGTGTAACTCTGACTGATGGCAGAGTTAGGTTTCTCTTGCTGCAAAGGTGGTCTGTTATTTCCTGCCCTTCTGCCTATACCGGCCTTTGTTCCCAGGCCCACACCGCAACGTACGGCCTCCTGAGTGGTGCCGATGGAGCTACTTGTGGGGCTGTGTCACGAATGGTACTTACAGAATTAAAAACTTAAAAAGAAAATAGGATTTATTTTTGAAGGATTATTTTGGTCAGCTTGCTATCAAGCAGTGATGCGGGAGGGAGAGGGCTGTGGAGGAAGAGCTAGGTCTTCCCCACCTGATGGCAGGCTGCTTTCACAGCATGTGCCTCCCATTCCCACATCCCCCATTCTTCCTAGATGGCAGAAAAGTTTCCAAACTTTTGGAAAAGTCAAAATGATGCTTTCTTGGGACTGATCCCATCTCTTTGTGGGATTCAAGCCCAGCTGGAGGTCTGTAGTTAAGCCCTGGGTACATTTGGTCTGGAGTCGGCACAGTGGTGTGTCTCATTTGAGTAAGCTGTTTCCAGGAATTCAAATATATGTATGCAATTTTCTGGTCCTCCTTGTTCTTTACTGCTCTTTCTATCCATGCATCATCTGCAAATTTTATTAACGGGACTGTATTTTTCACTTGCAGGCCACTGATGTAATGTTTGATAGTGCTGGATGTTTTACGAGTCCCAGAAGACACCCTTTAGGATGTCATTAACCCCAAATGTAAAATGTCATTGAATAACGATTCCCTTTGACAATGGCTTTTTGACCCATTTCGTAAGCTTTTTCATTCATGCTTTATGGCTACGGGATGCTCTTCTGGGGGTTTGGGTTGTTTTTTTTTTTAAATCTATCACGTGGTAGTGAATCCAGTGCTGGAGAAGACTGTTGCAGCTGTGAAGTTACTTTCATCAGTCAAACCTGTAGATAAAGAATAAAACAGGACCTACAGTTCATAAAGTCATGTTGGTGTGGAACCAGTTACATTCCTACACTAGTTATCAGCTGGATCCTTATCAGCTCTGCAGAGCGTTTGTGTGGGTTTCTGGGTTTCAGCTAACCAACCAAAGTCATCCAGATGGTTTGATTTGTGGCTCTTAAATATTGGTCATGCAGAGTTTTCTTCTAGTCTAAGTGAATCTCTACTGTGTTTAAGGATTTACTAAAAATTAACATCAGGGGACCGGAGATCTCATCTGCTAGTTCTGTCGGTGCTTCTGCGCTGCATAAAAACCTGCAGCCTGTTCCCCACAGAGCAGAGCTGTTTTCTGGACGATTCTGACTCATCTGAATCATAATTATTTTGGAGCTCTAATTATTAATGCATATGAACAACACTTAGGAATCCTCTTGTTTTCACTATGCTGTAGAAGCAAGTCCAGCCTAATGAAACGCGAGAAAGAATTTAAACTTCTTTTCTTTTGCATTGAGTTTTTGTTTTGTCTGTAATTATTTACCTGTATTATTTTCCATCTATTTTCTCTTTTCTTCATGTTTGAAAAGATTTCTTCTTGCTGCCCTTTTATTGTCATTGGATCAAGAGGGAATTATTTAAGCAATGTCTCAAATAAATGTTCTATAAATAAGAATCTTTGTGATTAAACGTTCAGAAGCGGGACAATGCGATATTTTGGAGCGTCCTCATTTTCTTCTTAAAAAGCATTCCAGGAAAAATGACACAAGCTTTTCTGGGTACTTGAGAAACTCTGCTTCTGTTTCTGTCGTCGTTACAAGCCCATTTGGGAGAAAAAAATNATTGGATCAAGAGGGAATTATTTAAGCAATGTCTCAAATAAATGTTCTATAAATAAGAATCTTTGTGATTAAACGTTCAGAAGCAGGACAGTGCGATATTTTGGAGCATCCTCATTTTCTTCTTAAAAACCATTCCAGGAAAAATGACACAAGCTTTTCTGGGTACTTGAGAAACTCTGCTTCTGTTTCTGTTGTCGTTACAAGCCCATTTGGGAGAAAAAAATTGAAACAAGTTTCTAGGCGTTATTGGTTCATTAGGTATTTCCTTTTAATGACCTTGAACGTGTTGGGTATCAGCGTGAACCTTTGCAACCGAAGAAGAGCAGGTAATGAGTTGCTCTGTGAGGCCGTATTTCAACATTGAAATGCAGAAATGGTTAAATTAGAATAAAGCCACATTTAACTTGCTTCTCTCCCCACGGGTGAGGTAGGTCAGGTAGGACTGATACAGCCACTTCAAATCTGTTAGGTACGGTAGTCGTCATGTTAAGATGAGAAGGTGAAGCGAGTCAAAAGAAAGATTTGAAGCTCTTGAATCCTAAGCCTTCAGCTTTCTCACCTCACTTGTATTTTCTTGTAGATTGCCATTATATATAATACATTACATCTTAGTAAAGCTATATACAAACACAAAAGCTTTGTGTGTAATCATAGCAAATGCAAAGTACACGTATTTATCGGTGTTCCGTCAGTGTCTCCGTGATCAGTAGGTTCATCAGCTTCGAAAGGAGTGCTAGAAGTAGATGAAAAGGTAGTTAATCTCTTTATAGAAGCCTAATTTCTTAATCACTAGAAGCCGGAATAGAAAGTTTGTGTAGGTGAATGTTAGTTAAAAATATTCTGTCTTCATTGTCTACAATTTTCACTCCCTTTGAACCCAGTTCTCAGAATTGGGCGTAAAATTCACCGCCAAAGTTGGAAAATGTATTTCAGTGGCTTTTATCTTGCTCAGTTTGTGCTTTCACGCACCATTCAATATGCACGCTTTTTTCTTTATCGCTTCCTTCTAACTGTGTCAACATGAACTCACAAAAAAACCCAAACCCCATTGACTGGAGAGTTGGTTACGCCGACCACTGATGTTTTAAAGCTGTAGGTTTGTCTTTTGTGCTAAGAAAAATCCAGATGGTTTGATTTCAGAGTAGCGTGTTAGCTATGCCAGGACAAAGCTCAGCGTGTATACAAAGCATTGCACTTTCACTACAAGGTGGAGTCACCAAAGTAATCCCGAGTTAAGATACCGTGGCAGTTATTTGTCTTTTGCCTCGGAGATCACAGAAGCTAAGTGTGTAGGGAAGAACAAGCACACAGATATTGTCCCCACTCAGGCTGAAATTCCATAGCAGGTCAGGCAACACTGAATTCGGTTACCCCTAAACCACAGGTCTCCTTTCCATGGCAAGAGGAATGGCACAGAGAGCTCGGAAAGAAAATTGGGCTTGCTACTTCTTTGCGGCTGTTGGTACTGGAGGGTGAAAATAGTGGGAGCTAGATGTGGCTGCTAATCCTAACTGGGTTCCTTTTCTGCAAAAAGTGAGTGTTTCTCCTTTGTAGGAGCCCTTTCTTGTGTAGGGCTCTCTCTTCAGTGGTGGCAGCAGCTTGGTTTTCCAGCTGCAGTTGGCAGCATGGCCACATTTCGCCTTCTGCCTTCAGCCCTTCCTGCCTGATGCAAAATTCTTGCTTTTGTCAGTGCTTAAGATGCTCTTGGGATTTTCCCTGCTAGATGATAAAGCAGGAGGTCTCGAGTTCATTGGTAATTGATTAGCCTGACAGGGTCTCAGCTAGGCATAATGGATGAGCGCAGGTCTCCACACAGGTGAAGTGGCAAACTCAGCCGGCAGTGCTAGCGGTGGTGGTGGAACCAGAGCTGGGGCAGTGAAACAGCAGAAGGTTTAAAAAACCAAAAAGCAACCTTGTATATACAGGTCTGTGAATCCGTAGGCCTGCTTTGTATCCCTTGGGGCTGCCGCGCAGTGTTGCTGTGCTTTCCCATCCCCAAGGATGCTCTCCAGCAGCTGCTTGCACTGCATTACCGGCTGACCAGTGCTTTGAAACTCTCCTGGCCCGCCCTTCCTCCAGTTAGCAGCTAGCTCCATACCAAGGCATTTTGCAGGTACCACAGAGGTTGAAAGGTGCAGATATGGCAGACCCCAAAGCCTCATTAAAGGCACCGAGGAAACCTTCTCAGCAGATGAAGGATTACAGAGATAACAGAGCTGGGGAAGGACTAGCTGTCGCACTAAAATGCTATGCCATGCTTCAGCGAGCGTTTCGGATACCGTGGAGGTTGGACACTGTCCCACTTGTATTTTCAAAATGCTGATCATTTAATATGCGGTTTTAAAAAAAATTTTTTTTATTTTAGGGTTTTAGCTGTTGTGTTTATGGATCTGGGCAAGCAGAAAAAAGGCAAGGCTTTGGAGAAGATGTGGTAAAATTTGTGTTAGTTGCTGAAATATAGATGAAAGTATTAGATATTACAGAAGGGACTGTGGAGCCCTGAATGTAACTATATAACGGTTCAGCTTTAATGTAGAAAAGGTATGTGTTTTCTACTAGTGGAGTAATGCACTAAAAAGTAATTGCTATTAGTAACTCGTGGGTTTGAAATGTGAAAATAATGAAAGGTGTTTTAGCATCACGGACTTTACCACGCATCAGCGAAGCCTCATGGTGATTTTAAGGATGCATATTTAAAGCGTGGCGGCATTACAGTTTTCTTGATGCTGTGACAGAAAAATGGATGTAAAATAATATTAACATACAGTACGTGTGTTCAAAGAACACTCCGAGTTTCTTTACCGATGAATATAGCTTACGTGGCCGTATGGCTCACAGTCGCAATCTACCACCCATCCTCCATCTCAGGCAGCAGAATTTTTTTTAACGTCGCTCTTGTGCTGGGCACGGGGTGAGACAGGAGACACAGGAGATAACTCAGCAGAGTCAGAATCTGGTCTGACGGACAGCTGGTTTCACCAGTCTCGTGGCAAGTTTCAGAAGATGTGTTCAGCCAGGGGTTTTATTAGCTGAAAGCTGTGGACTCTGTGGCTGTTCGTTTTGAATGTGGTTACTGCCCAGTTGCTAGCCTTGTGCCGGCAATTTTCCCATAAGCGTGATGGTGAGATAGGTCTGTGTTAGTTTCAGGATAAAGGAGGTTGGGAAGTGAACCCTAGCACAGCGCGGCTAGGAGAGGTTGCCTCTTTGCTCAGCCATGCAAGAAAATCACTGGGGCCTTTTTCCTGAATTTCTCATTCTCTTGTCCCAGGGATGGTAGTGAAGACTGCATTTGTCTTCCCGCTCGCCCTTCTCTTCTATTGCTGTGACGCACCAAGAAATACAACCAAAGCTCTGAAATTGTTGTGGGCATGGGTTAGATCTAGGGTTAGATGGGTTATCATGGGTTAGATCACCAGGATCAGTGATGTAGCTCAAAATGGGGGGAGCTGAGGGTCTGGTTTTGCATAGTCACCGAGGAGGTGTATAAAATCTTTAGCACCCAATGCTGTATACCAAAAATGTGTGTGTATGCGAGACACACAAAATCACGTGGAACTGTTATGTTGTAAGGTACAAACCAATGAATAAATTCTGCAATGGAAAAACTGCTGCTGTTCATAAAAACGGTGTTATCCAGAGCAGGGCCTTGTCCCAGATGGCTGGTCAGATGCCAGCTCCCCCAGGTATCTGATCCTAATCTGTGGCCTCAGGACACACATCTAGTTCCATTTAGCCTATACAGCCTTTTGTAGCAGAGATCCCATTGTTCAGGCATTCTTTAAGTTATGCTGGATAATAAAAATGACCTGTACACAAGTATTTTCCATCTAGAACCTTTCAAGTACTGGAGGCCTTAACCACAGCATTCCCGTTGACCAGAGCCAATTTCAATGCAAAATGGGTGCTTGCTCACAAAGTGGATAGAGCTGTTCCCTTTCCCAGTGTGCATCTCAATACTAAAGCCCTTATCTGTACGAGAGAGGAAGCACTTTTTGTCTGGGTGAGCTGCCAGACATCAGCTGCAAGTATATAAAATAATCAGCCATTTCCAAGCACTGCTTTTAAGCCACTCAGGGTGTCTCTTTTTTTGTTAAAACAAATAGAGTTGAAGTGGATAATAAGCCCTCCATATCTCAAAGTGAAAATGAGTTTTTGAATGCTGACAACCAATTTGGGGATCTGAAAAGGAGTGTTTTGAAGAGTCTCTGCCACAAGGCAGAACATCCTTTCCTTGAGCCTTTTTTCTTTTTTTTTTTTTTTTTATGTGGATTTCCCTGCAGTCAGTGTATGTGCCTCTCAAACACCAGCACACGCCAGTGTTCAGAGCTACAGTTCAGGGAATCTGAATTTCGTTCTCTTTTCCTGTGTTGCCGCTGAATTGCTATACGGTGAGTTTTATTGAATATCTCTCGGTCTGGGCTTACTCTTATTAACTTAGTTAGCTGTATTGCTAACTGAGCCTAACTAAGCAGGTCTTTAAACAGCAGGGCTGTGGAAGAATAATGTGTTACGCCAGGTTCAGCAGGTTTAGATGAACAGAAATACACTGTAGAGATTAAAATCTGACAAAAGGATCTAGGGTTGGAAATCATCCAGCATGACTGACTGTGGCACGCTGCCATTTTGAATCACAGTAAATCATGCAGGTGCCCTGTAAATTTTGCAACCTGCTTTTCCCTTCTTTTTATAAATTCCCGTGGGTGTCTTAGTTGCAAGTGAGATATTTCGGTAATGAACCGATGTGGAAGAATTAAATAAAAATAAAAATACATGGCAAAGCTGGTTTCCTTTGCCTTCAGCCAGGTTTCAAATTGGATTTGTGTTGCCCTGAAGACTCTCTTCAGGAGGGCTTACACCTACAGAGCTGGCAACGAGGTGACTTGCAGAAGGAAGAAAACTCTCCCCCTGCAAGGAAGGGTTCCTTAGATGTGCTGGTGTGGAGCAAGCTGCTTTGCTGATAGGAAAAGAGCATTTCTGTCAGTTCTTCTTTTTTCCAAACGCAAGGTGGAGAGGGATGCTGTTCTGCAGCAGGGGTTCAGGCAGGCACGCGTTCAGCAGACGATCTCTCCAGCATAGTGTACGTTTCCAAGGAATTTGAGCGAACATCTCCACCCTGACAGCGTAGATGGTAAAATAGCATCTGACATTTGGGGCTTTTATTGTGCTGCGTGTGACACCCGAGCCCGAGCAGAATGACAGCGCCATGGACCCACCTTCATCCGCTGCCATCCATCGGCCCGAGCACGGCACGTCTTGTGCTGCAAGCTTGCCCAAAGCCAGGCTGCGATAATGCTAGAATCAGATGATGCACGAGAGGCTGCTTCACAAAAATGTTTTGATCGTGTTGCCCCAAAACCGGGGCTTAGACGATGTTTCACGAGATTGTGGTGTGTTTTCGAGTTGGGGGATGTCTGGGTCCCGAATGCGGTGCTGTAGCTAGCTGAAACTCTGATGAGGGCAGTTCCACTCCATTTCAAACCTGCGGTGAAACAGCTTGTTACCAGCGAGCCCTTCACCACGTGGTGACAAAAGGAGAAATGGGAGTTCTTCAAGCAGTGCTCCAGCTTGTGAATTTTCTTTAGGTGGCAGCTGATTCTAATGCCTACACTTTTTCTGCCGATGAGTGCTGCAGGTTTTCTTCTCTGCAGACGACCCAGCACAAATAGAGTTTTGTAAGAAATTACGATTTGTGCTTTTTTCTCTCAGATTTCGTGCTTGTGGCTCATATATCATTGGAGATACAGTAGTTCAGATTGTATTACCTAGTATATAAATACAACATCCCACTCGCCCCCTTTAAAGTCTAATCCAAGAGACGAGGAGTGTGTTGTGTCAACATGTTACTGTGGGTTTTGTTCTTTCCTTTCCGTCTTTTCTTTGCATCTTCCCAAAAGAAAAATGAACTGAATAGCTACTTCTGAATCTTCGTGACAGATACCGCAGGATACTTCTTCATGCCCTTTGGCAGACACTTCCTAAGAAAAGGACGATACGGTGGTACATAGCAATGCCTGCACAGACCAGGAGAGCACCGAGTTACTTTCTCTGTATGCTTTTGCTACGTTAAAGCCTTAACTTGTCCCAGGAAAGTGTTTGAATAGAGCTGTATTATCCTTCCTTGAACCTGACTTGGTTGTATTTTAAATATGGAGTGTTAACTACAATGAACTGATAGAACAACTTTGTGAGCTAAGACGATGCATGTGATGTGAAATTTGCTGTGGCTAATCTGCTGTCTGAGGTGCTGTTTAAAGCTTACGTTCTTCATATGACACGCTTTGCAGAACCAAGCATCATTTTGAAATTAACGTGCTTTTAATATTGTTTTAAATCATAACGTGAAGAAAACTAAGTACACGCAAGCGTAAGGCAGATCCCCTCAAGAGGGGCACAGGCAGCGGTGGTTTGTGAGAGCCTCTTGCAGCCGGTACTCCTGGCTGTGTGCAAGGGCTGAGCCGGGTCTGAGTGAGCTCAGGCTGGTCCCGTCACCTCTGAGCCGGCCTCCCAGGCATTACGTGTGCTTGGAAATGGTCCTGCTTTGCAGCCGTGGGAAGAGTCTGGGCTTATCGTGGGGATTGCAGCCCGAGATGCGTGTGATGGGTGGGTGAAAGGGAAGCTGGGCTGCAGCCAGCGGCTGTGGTTGCCGTCGGTGCTCGCCCAAAGCAGGCTCGGGGTCTCCCGCATCAGTCGTCGGCACACAGTGTAACCCTGTCTTTGGAGGGGTGCAAGTCCCCCGCCTCAATCTTGAAACACCGAGCAAATCCATCGCCAGTGACACAGAAAATGAAGTCACCTGCTTTGAAACATGAGAGAGGAAAGCATGGCACATTTTGTTCCTTGGCTTTTTTCCTTCCATATTGAGGTGAGAACTGGACAGGAAGAAATAAGTGCAGAGATCACGGAATATTGATTACATTATTAGTGTGATGGGACAATATATTTTTGGAGTGTTTATGCAGTGCTAAATAGAGAAAACAAGTAGGACTCTGGGAAAGAGATACTCTGCTCAGTCTGGCTTTGTGGCAATGCTGGAAATTAGAAATCAGGTAATGGGATTCTTCTGTCTGGATCAGCCTCTGGCTGTCTTCAGTATTGTTCAGGAAATCACTTTACATCTCTGCTTCCATTTCCTTGGCTGTCAAATGAACATAATGATAACTACCTCCTCTGAGTGCTCATGCTTCATTAGTGCAATAAAACATTTCGGAGGAAGGAGTCATAGATGTATGATTTATTAATCCAGCAAGGCCAGGCCGAACTGTGTGTAAACAGCTAAAGAAATTGTGGAATGAGGGAAAGGTCTCCTGGAGCTGAGTGGATGCTGATGCTCGGCACGCTGCCCATGCGCAGGATTGCCAGAGAAGCTGAAACAGATCTTTCCAGCCCTGTCTGAACAGGGGGGCGGCGAAAACCGAAGTATTTTTGTTTCTCACCTGCCACGTATCACCTCCCCGCGGTGAGTCCTTCGAGCGTTCAGTGCACTAGTCTGCTGGGTGTTGTCAGAAAGAGGTTTTGTTTGTTCGCCTCTCCTGCATGAATGTTTTATTAAGATGCTCTGCATGGCTTTTTCTGTATTGTACAACTAGTTGTGACATGGTTTTATGCTCGAACACAATAAAATAAAACGAGTCAAGGAGATAAGACAGTGAGATAAACAGATGAGCAGTGTTTATAAACCATAAGAGTCTCCTAAATTTGATAACCATCAGTTCTAGCCAATATAGCCCATGGTGCCAAACAAAGAAGAAATCAATATTGCAGAAGCTTTTACAGAAAATTTACGAGCACACTTTGTTCAGGAGCAGTCCATGAAGACTGACGCATAGCTAGCACTGTGCATTTACTTATGAAAGGCCTTACAGAGAAGTCCCTTCTTGAATTCGCAGACTGTTCCAGGGAATTAAATTGGGGAATATGGAAATGGGCTTTTAAATTTTTTTTTCATTTGTTAGCGTATACCTAGAAGAAGGAAGTGCTGTAGTGAATTATCAAACTCCTTTGAGTAGTGTGGCTGAATAGACCATAACAGTGAAGCATAATCCCTGCCAAAGTTATTAAGCATACCTGCTCAGGTTTGTATTTTATGGGAGAAGTGGATTAGTATGGACTGGTTTTCTAACAGGAATTTCCCTCACCCACCCCCAGACCCTTAAAGTAGACTTTCACTGTACTGAGGTACTACTTTCCAATTAAGAAATAGATACTAGCATGCGTAAGTCAGGATATTCTTTCAGCGAGCACGGAAGCTATTTTCTGTGTCACGGCATGATGCTCACACCCTGATGCTTACACCTTTCATGATTTGATCCCTCTTCCACGTATTGTTTACTGTCAGTATTGCTAAGAAGGCATTGCCGCACTGTTTGCTTGCTGGAAAGCTGGAGAGGCAGAGCACGTGGAGCACCCTCCATCCCAGGCCACGGCCGGGGATAGCTCCTGTAGTGGGGAAGGAGGGAGCTTATCCCCCATACAGCCGCAGAGGGCCCATGCGTGGTCCCACTCGCAGCTACGAATTAAATTTAAGAAAGTAAAGGAGAGCATGCGGGTAAGAACGGTCAGTGGGATGAGTTAGCAGGCACTGAGAAATGGTTGGGAATTGTCAGTGAGTGGAAACAGGGACTGCAGAGATGGTGCGGAGCGGAGTTACGCACAACAGCTGACTCTCGCTCTGCCCTGGTCATCATGCGGTTTTTGATGTGACGTGTTCAGATGAGGGTCTGGTGTTGTCAAGGCAGGTGCTTCAGTGCCAGACAGACTCTGTGCAAGTTAAATTCTGCCTCATCTTGATAGAGAATACGAGGTGAAACTGGAGAAATAAGGCGGCTCTCAGGCAGCTTAAAACCTGAACGTTTGAAAAACGAGCAAGGAGAGCTGCACACGCCGCTGGCTGCAGCGTGGGAGGTTGTGCTACCAAGAAGCAGCAGTCATCTCTTCACGCACCGACTCAGCCCGGTGAGGGCCAGCTGCGGCACAGTGCTCAGCGTAGGCATTTGGGTCACAGCAGTGTTCATATCCCATTTGCTCTCTCGGTAAGAGTTACTGACTCAGATCATTACCTTTATGCTGTATTTTGCCTGTATCTCCTGGATCAGAGCGCGCTGTGATTTTCGTTCACAAGTAATGTAAGCAAATCTTGTGGTTAAAAAAAAAAAAAAAAAAATCTATCTCACGTCTCCTGTTCCTTCAGATGGCAGGTTTCTTTCTGAAGTACTCGTGCGGCTGCGTGGATGGGAGGCTTGTCTCTCTCTCTGCGTAGTGAGACTCAGTTCTTACCTGTACTTTAAAGGCTTTAATGAAAAGCATCAAGAATNATTGTTTACTGTCAGTATTGCTAAGAAGGCATTGCCGCACTGTTTGCTTGCTGGAAAGCTGGAGAGGCAGAGCACGTGGAGCACCCTCCATCCCAGGCCACGGCCGGGGATAGCTCCTGTAGTGGGGAAAGAGGGAGCTTATCCCCCATACAGCCGCAGAGGGCCCATGCGTGGTCCCACTCGCAGCTACGAATTAAATTTAAGAAAGTAAAGGAGAGCATGCGGGTAAGAACGGTCAGTGGGATGAGTTAGCAGGCACTGAGAAATGGTTGGGAATTGTCAGTGAGTGGAAACAGGGACTGCAGAGATGGTGCGGAGCGGAGTTACGCACAACAGCTGACTCTCGCTCTGCCCTGGTCATCATGCGGTTTTTGATGTGACGTGTTCAGATGAGGGTCTGGTGTTGTCAAGGCAGGTGCTTCAGTGCCAGACAGACTCTGTGCAAGTTAAATTCTGCCTCATCTTGATAGAGAATACGAGGTGAAACTGGAGAAATAAGGCGGCTCTCAGGCAGCTTAAAACCTGAACGTTTGAAAAACGAGCAAGGAGAGCTGCACACGCCGCTGGCTGCAGCGTGGGAGGTTGTGCTACCAAGAAGCAGCAGTCATCTCTTCACGCACCGACTCAGCCCGGTGAGGGCCAGCTGCGGCACAGTGCTCAGCGTAGGCATTTGGGTCACAGCAGTGTTCATATCCCATTTGCTCTCTCGGTAAGAGTTACTGACTCAGATCATTACCTTTATGCTGTATTTTGCCTGTATCTCCTGGATCAGAGCGCGCTGTGATTTTCGTTCACAAGTAATGTAAGCAAATCTTGTGGTTAAAAAAAAAAAAAAAAAATCTATCTCACGTCTCCTGTTCCTTCAGATGGCAGGTTTCTTTCTGAAGTACTCGTGCTGCTGCGTGGATGGGAGGCTTGTCTCTCTCTCTGCGTAGTGAGACTCAGTTCTTACCTGTACTTTAAAGGCTTTAATGAAAAGCATCAAGAATCAGGACAACCTTTGGTCGAACAGATAATCTTCTGGGTTACACCCGTGTTGCACCTTTCTGCCGTACTGTGTCACAACATCTCCCTCATACTTACCTTCATTTTCTGCTGGTTGCGTGTTGGAGCACGAAACCCCACAGCAGCACAGGAGAACTGGGTTTGGAGGGTGTCCTCGTAACACCCCAGCCTAGGAGCCTCTCTGAGCAAGATCCCAGTTAGCATCGTGGAAGGAGGGGATGGATCAGGCTTCGGATGCGTGATGGGTTCGCTTCATTTAGAGTACTACTTTGAAATGATTTCTTATTCTCGAATATTACATAGCCTCAGCAGTTTCAAGTCACAGCTAAGGCAAAACGGGCGGCGTTTGCATCTTCAATGTTGCTCCGTCAATACGTAAAAAAGCACCTCTGATGTAGTCATTTTAATTTCGTTGTGTTTTGTACCATTAAGTGTCATCAAAGTGAAATTCTCTTGTATGTTTGTCCAAAGTGCTTCATGTTTTCGCGTTTATGCTTTTCTCTTTGCTTTCTTTAGGGGGGTTGGCTTAAGATTTCATCAGTAAGTGTGGACATTGGTGCTACTTAATTAGTGCTCCCGCCGCGCTGCGCTTTGCAGGTCACGGGTTTCACGTTTTCTACCTGTAGCTCCCAGAGGCCTCTGCAGCGACACTGAGCTCTTGCGTGGTCCTTTCGTGTACTGCAGAGAAAGGAGGTGCTGGGCTGAAAACCAATAAAGGGAAAACAACACCAAAACTACATGTAAACACGTATCTGTGCTCATTGGCAGTAATTTTTTGCCCTAAGGCAAGGTGACAGTGGCGTGTCCTCACACCAGGAGTTAGCTAGACGTGATCAATATAGGCAAGAGGAGCATAACAGATCCAGGAAAAGCGTATGTTTACAAGTCGTGATGGTACATGGCGTTAGGGATCTCTCCGGCTGCCAGCAGATGACCCGACACTGAGCAGGGCTGGCTTCTTCTTGCTGTACGGTGGGGACAGATTGATCCTATCAAAGGTCTCCAGAGAGAGTTGGGATCACTCACACAGCACAGTGTACCCAATTAAAGGTGAAAGGAAAGCAGAGGATCTCCACGCTTTGTTTATAGGAACACAGGTGTTCTTTGTGTACCTTGTTTTAAGTTGAAGCTGTGGTTTCCCAGAAATCAAGCTGTCTGGGACTCGGCCTTTCTGCGTGGCTGTTTACCGAATTTGCTTGTGGTTTCCATGCAGTCGCCCCGCAGTTTCCCTGCTGCCGCTGGAAGCCGGCACTGCAGGGTCTCCACCTTTGCCTAGGAGGAGACTGATGCCAGACTTCATGAGGGCACTGTCACAAGCTATAATTTAGACATTAATACTCTTTCAGCAATAGAAACCATTACTCAGATCTCCCGCAGGGAATTCTCCGGTCCTTTTGCGTGCATGCTCCTTTCTTCTAATCTCACTTTTAAGAGTTTTCTTGCTAAGGCACTGTTTTGGTGAATCATGCCCATGAAAGCGCGCTTTCCTCCTCCCTGTTCTCTCGCTCCTGTTGTTCACGCTTTTTTTGTTCTTGTTACTCTTATTAAAATGTCTCTATTTCACTCTTGTTTTCCTTTAAATATCTGAATAATTAACAGCAGTAGGCACAGAAGGATTTCTGTCGATGTGAACTGTATTGGTAAGTGTTTGACGTGGCTTGCTGAGTAGGGAAGCGGGGGCAATGGGGAGCGACTTTATTCATCAGCGGCTTTCCAACGCTTCCTTGGCTTCCTGTTTGCAAGGAGAGCTTTCAGGCAGCCTTTCCGGTGTTCCTCTAATCGTTACATGCGTGTTTTCCAAATCTGTTCCACAGGTGCCAACAAAAAAGCTGAAGAAATATGAGAGAGAGTACCAAACCATGCGAGAGAGTCAGCTGCAGCAGGAAGACCCCATGGACAGATACAAGGTATGGGAGATGCTGTATGGGAACCGGTTTCCTTGGCTGAATCCTGTGGGGAGTGACCCGGTTCCAGCGGCTAGGCAGAGGTGCGTGTACCGCACTCACCTCTCTGGGATGTGCCGGTGCAGACCTTAGGGAAGTTAAGTGGCAGGTGAAACTCATCCCCTTTCTCGAACGAGCACTGTGAACACTCGGACTTAGCGTTTTTTCCAGGAATATTTCAATCACAATTTGTAACTCTCAAGACATCTGCAAGTAGCCACATATAATATTTTTCTTCTTTCAGTTTATATGTTTGTAGGTAACTCTCCTGCTGTTGCACTTTCACGGGAGATCTTCATGAGACGCAGAAACAAAGGGTGATTCTCAGCTACAGACACAAAAAGGAGAAAATACACACTGTTCTAGCACAAGCTGTGTGCAGTGGCATCCACAGAGACTTTTGGGGGATGAACTCTTCCTTGACTGATACGATCCTTGTTATTCATCTCTGTTTATACCAAGCGTTAGTAACTTTTTGTTTTAATGCCTAGTACGGTGGGACCCAGAGCTCTCCTGGGGTCCCAAGGTAGAATTAATAGTGATAAGTATCCTGCTTTAAAGCAGCAGAGAAATAAAAGTTCAGTTATTTGTATGATAGCTTGATAGTTCACCAAAAAAGAACAGTTCCTTAATTTTGGATCAGCATTCCTTATCTTGCCAATGTAATTGCTTTTGTTGTCACAGCTACGTTCTGTTGCCATAGATTTCTGTGTGATGGAGGCTCTGCCTCTAGGCGTGTACTTCACTTAGTGCTCAGGATCCATTTATTGCTTACCCTGTTTTGAAAAATCCCCTTTTCCTTAGGTGCCAGAGATGAAGCACTTCACTGCGCACTGCCCGGGTTAGCTGGGAACTGACATTGCTTACGTATACCTGTACTGTTTTCCTGCTGGTCTTCATTGTGCCTTAATATGTTCAGTGACATTGCGGTTGGTACGGAGTCCACCAGGAGTGTGGAGCAGTAAATAATCGCACAGGGTGCAACAGGTTTACGTGGTCTGTGAACGTAAGGAAAGTGCACCGTGTTCAGAAAACCACAGTGTGAAAATCTGTAGTGAAATACCGCTCATAACTGTGACGAGACAGAGCTACAGGTACAGAGAAAGCAAAACTGACTGGTTGTGGGTTTTTTACAGTATTTACCTGGGAAAAATTATGTTTTGAGTGTAGTTCTTTTGATGTCAAAGGGTGTAGATTGTAGTGTTTGTGAGAACTGGGACTGCTGTGGCAGCTGAGAGCCAACTGTGAGCGGGACCTATTTAGGAAAAACCACAACTTGCTGCTGATGAACTTCTGACTAAGTATTTTTCCAGTGGATCACTTCTAGTGCTGTGGAATTAAAATAATACTTAGAAAACAAATCAGGTTTTTCTAAAGCTCTGTGAAAGCCTGTTAACTAGTTAATCTTGGGTGATGGATGGTGAACATTATCCCCAAGCTGCAAATGAGGATATAGAAAGTGTCTCTTTGGCCAGTGTTTATGTGAGTCACTGTCACAATCAAGATGACAGCCCGGGGTTTTGGCTTGCACTTTTGCAACTCGCTGTGTGATTTTTTTTTGTTTGTTTTTTGTTTTTCATTAAGCCGGATTGGGTCTGATCCTCTTAGCAATGCTGTGATTAGGGAGAGTCCCTGTAACTGGTTAGCTGCACGTTAAGTTCAAAATTCAGATGCATTCTTCAGCTGATGGGAGTCATGGAGAAATGCTTGTAAGTGTTCTCTGTTCCTTCTTTTGCTTGTTCGATTGTATTAACGTGTCAAGCCGAGGCTGGTAGGTATCGGCATTTCATGAGCGTTTCCAGAGGGCAGCAAGAAACACAAACTGTGTGGATCCTTGCAGGCAGAACGTGGGGAGCCAGCTTTGCTTGTCCCTTAAATGATCACTTTGCAGCCCGTGTGTTTAGAAATGCATTTCATTTTGGCAGCATCGGTGCTAGACCTTGCCCAGCCAGGCTTGGTTTGGGAAAGGACTGAGTCTGTGCTGTTGAAAAGCCAGTACTGCCTCTGAGCACAGCGTTGCTGTTAGCTCCCTCTTGCCTCGTGCGCTCTCTGTGTGGGCCGTGCCCTAAAGCCCTGCATCGTTGTAATTTTTACAGTTTCTCTTCGCAGAACAAAAGGAGTTTTTGGTTTACCACCCAGGAAGGGGATGTTTCTTGGATGGGATCATTGGAGTGGAGATCCCTGCAGAATATTCCTCTTGTAGGTCAAGGAGGAAACAGGCTTTCAGTCTGTTGATAGTTTTTAGTTAGAGTTGTTAAGAGTTTTTGTTGTTCGCAGCGTGTTACAGTTTTTGTTGCCAGTAGTTTTGTCAGGACCACAGAGACACTGGCACTTCTGAGTTGCAGTGGTGAAGGATGTCTTGAATTAGACACCTGCCTGTGACCCGTCCCTCGGCAGAAATCGCTTGATGGACCGTTGGGAGCGTGGGAGATGGGCTGTGCGCGGCACGGGACTGGGAGCAGCCGCTGCGATGGCAGTGGGGCCCCTGCTGCGCTGCCCACTCGTCCTCCTCGTCCATCCCTGCTGCGCTGTCAGCGGTGCAGGGGGAACACGCAGGAGCTGGCGCAGCTCTCGCGTGCGGGTCCGACTTTCACCCGGGCGTCCAGGGGGGTTGAGGACCGAGCCAGAGCAGGGTGCGAGAGTGGCATGCTTCTTCCTCTCCTCCCTGGCGCTCAGGTCCCAGAGGTGTTCCCAAGCTCGACGACAGCGGGGCCGAGCAGCCGCCTGTGAAACACCGGGGAAGAGATGCTTCCTGCCCGCGGGCAGCTGGGTATGTGCAGGCAGGGTGCTCCTCCACTCCCACCGACCCCAGGCTCTCCGGGAGCTCCAGAAAAGGGCTGGTTTTGCAACATCTGGCGTGACATTAACCAGTCGTGTTTTCTTGACAGGTTAAATTCATGTGCTACCGTAAGCTGTGTTACATGCCACAGGAGTTCCTGCCCAGCTTGTATTTTACATGTTGATTCTGATTTGCCTTACCAAAAGAACAGTATTAAAGAGTGCCATTATTTTTGGTGTTTGTGTCCTTCTGCATTTACAAGGATTATTTAGGAAAAGTGTATTTTTTTATGGACACCTTTTCACTTTGTTTTCCTTTGCTTGTAACAAATTATCGCTCACATTTTTGTCAGATAGATTTTTAAAAGGTTCAAAGGTAAATATGTTCTAAGTTGCTGTTTGTCACCGAATGTAATGACTTTTGGTTAAAATAAATTTACAAATTGCTTATGGAAGCCAGGGAGAAGAGTGAGTTGCGTGTGCAGAGAAAATAGCAATATAGTTGAGATTGATATTTTTCTATATATTATGGGGCTTTTTTCTGTGTTTGAGAACACCTCATGTAACAAGGTTTTGGTTGAGATGATGAGAAATTGCCAGAACTGGGACTTCTTGGTCTAAAATAAAGAGGATATAAGCGTACAAAGAAGGGCTGGAGTTTTGCAAGCAGACCCTGCTTGGGCACACAGTTCTGTTCTGAGGGTAGAAACGCCCTTTTCCTCTGTCGACCTTGTTGTGCAAAGGAGAAGTTGTCTCTCTGAATAAATGCGTAATTTGGACATAATAGCCTTTTGCATGCTTGAAGTGGAAGCAGAAGTTAATACACTGGTCATTTTTATTCATAGTCATGGTAACAGAATGGTAACCGCCATGAGGAAGAGCATAACTCTTGATGTGGGTTGTTGGTTGGCTGTGGTTTTTAAAAAAAGTGTGGTGGGGCGCTTTTGGGAATGCTTCTCTGGAGTCAACAAACAGAAAACTCAAACCAGCTCCAGGAGCCTCCGTGTTGCTTCCCATGAGAGGTTTCGCTGGACAGTTTGCTGTAAAAGCCTTTTGGCTTTCGGGGCGGAGGTTCACAGGGTTTTCCTTCAGACCCCCTCCGCAATCAAGAGCCCTTTCCAGCGGGCTTACGAAGACTGCGGTGTGCTCGCGTCCAGAAAAGTGAGTTTTAACCAGTGTGTTCATTCCGCCACTGAGGATCGGTTCGTGCCCAAAGATCTGGGGTTTGGGTGTTTGCTCATCAGAAAATGTAACACTGAATTGCTTAACAAGGTTTGTGACTCGTTACACCCCGCCTGAGTGGCAGCACAGAGAGGATGCATCATCGCCACTAATCTTGTCAGGAATTGCTCCTTGGTGCTGGCTGGAAGGGAGTAGAGGGTGGAGTTCAGCCTTTCAGTCTTCCTGAGCTGAGGCTTGCCTACGGCTCTCAAATTTGCCTTCGTTCCGTCCAGCGTGTGATGGAAGCTAGAGCACACCCTCTTTAAAAAAAACTCAGAACCAAAAACCCACTGAAGAATCAGCAACTTTTCTTTTTGTTTGGCTGTCTTTGTTGGTATTAAAAATTATTTTATATCCTGTTTTCACTGTCTTTACACCAATGGTTGAAAGCAGTATTTGGTCTGTGACTTTACAGGAGGTAAGTTTATTTGTGTTTGTATGTATCAGCAGTGTTTGTCTCTTTTGGAAATGCAGTATCCTCCTTTTAAAAGCTAACCAGAGTTCACCAGCTGCCTTTTGTAACAGGAAGGAGGAATTTGGGAAAGAGGAATCTCTTATTTTACTAATTGTAGAAGCTGAGCAATGCCAAAGAGAAGGCAGTCATTGTCAGTACATTGGTGGTGGTGGTGGTGGTGTGCGGAGAACAGGCAGGAAGCTGTTTACACCAAGGGCAGCTAGCAGGTCTGACAAGTTGGCTTATGCCAGGTTACAAAATGCTGTCTGTGGTGCGAGCCCTGCTGTACCGAACCAGCCCCATCTGTTGAACTTCGGGCCATTGCGAATGGGATTTTATAAAGCCCTGTAAATATTTCAGCGCCACTGGAAATCATTTGTTACATAGGAAAAGCGCTGTCTGCTATTTTTGTCTTTACTGTGTAGCATTAGGTTTTATTTAGATGTAAGCAGATTAAGAGTTTCCTCCTGAGGAAGGAGGCAGTTTTTCACTGCTAGATCTGGGGGGAGGAGCTGGAAAAGACAAAGCATCTAATCGCGCATACTGCCCTGTGTGGAGCAAGAGTAAAGGTGGCCCTTTAAGAGACTTTCATCTGGACATTAGAAGTATGGTGAACGAGATAGAAACATCCCTTAGCTATTGACTGGATGCCCAAGGTAAGAGATGTTTAACTTACTAAAAACGTGCCGTGTAAATTCTAGTTTAAGAGGAGGATGGTGCATTTCCAGCCACGTAGCTTGCTTACCCACTTGTCTGCGAATGCAAAGCAGGAACTTTGAACTTCACATTGTGCAGCTTGCTTTGCGGACACTGAAGCTTTTGGCAAAAGCATAGCAAAAATGTTAAAGCAAACCTCCTTTCTGGGTTATTCTGTGGAAGCCTTACGAATTTGCTGATTTCTCCCTCTAAGCGACAGCCCTGTGAAAAGGTATCGGTGCTGCAGCACCTGGCAGCAGTGGTCCCAGTTTGCAGGTGAACTCCAGCCACTTTCTGAAAGCTGCTCGCTGGCAGAGCTGTGTCTGTAAAAGTCCACGTTTCTGAGATGGTCCGAATGAAATACAGAAACAAAGACGCATTGGAGCCTATTATTATTGTTATTATTAAAGACTGCAATTTGGTTTTACACTTTAAAGTATGTATTATCTTTACAGAATTTTACTTTTAAAAATTCCTTGTCCCAAACAGAATACAGTGCAATTAAAACAAAAAAAGATCGCCACAGTTTATGGAACTTTTAGCAGTGGTTATTTTAACTGTGTTAAAACAAAAATATTTTACTTACAGTTTCTGTAACAAAACAAGCTATTTAAAGTACGATCTTTTGGAAGGGAAGCAAACTTACTTTCCTGTGCAGGGCAGTGCACAGTCTAGTTGCACAATAGGGACGCGTTAAGGAGCGAGTATTTGCAGAGGTTCTGCTTCCTGCCAGAGAGGAAGCTCCCACACAAAAGGGACCTTGTTTAGCATCCTCTTACAGCTGTAGTTGTCCTTTCTTGTTTAAGACAAGCATGCAAAAATCTTCTTGCAACAGAAATGAAAACTGCAGTTTCACGGTGGTGGGTTTGGAAAGAAAAAAACATCTGGGTGTAAGCTGGTGAGGAGGAGGAAGTGAAGACAGGTGAATAATGTGCTTATGTAAAGAAATCACATTTTGTAGGAAGGCGTTCACTCAACAACTCTCAGAAATTTTTTGCTGCCTTTCAGTGCTGATATATTTTCCCTTTTACTGTTTTTTCCTGGAGAACATAACTTACCTTTCAGGTAAGCGCAGGTCCTTTTTGAAATCTCAGCGTGTACGTTATTGTTCCTCCACCTACGAGTTTCCACATGAACGTGGCATTTTTCCTTGAGTTTCCATAGCGCGCAGGTTCCCGTGGCAGGCTCTTTTGGTATGAAAGATTCACGGTCATTGTGTGACTGAAGGCCGGCACGTTTTTGGCTCTCTTAAGATCCATTTGAGGAGGGCACCTCTAGCTGTCCCACCTGGCTGTGTTCTTTCAAAGATGAAGATGTGTATTTGATGTGGACTCCTGGAAGTCCACTCACCCACAGACGTCTTTTCCATATGATTCTGTTTCTCACCCCTAGAAGAACGGTCACTGAAAATGATGTTTGAAGAACATGGATTACTGCTGTTCGTTCTCTCCTGTGTACTTGCCTTCTCTAGCTGGTGCTCTGTGGAGTCATTTCTGCCCGTGCGGCGTGGGTAGGGAGGGCAGTGCAGCGAGGACCAGGGCCTGCAGTCTCGAAGTTCTGCATTTTGTGTTGCCGTGTGCTGCCCGCCGAGCAGGGTTCTGGGCCTGTGCCCAGGTAGTGAGGTCCCCTCTCCATCTGGCCCTTTTTCTCGGCAGGTATCCTGTAAAACCTGCGCTGTTGTCACTGGCGCGAGTTAGAGAGAAAGGGCACAAATGGCGATGCAGATTATGCGAGCTGTAGGGAGTGCCCTGCTAAATGCTGTTCTTTACTGATCCTGCAGAAGATGGGAAGTTGGCACTACATCATCTACAAAACGGACTATTTTTGTGAATTCCTGCAGACAAAATTTTGTAAAATGGAGCAGGACAGCTTCCTATTTTCGATTGGAAACGTTATTTTGAGTATCACTCAACTGGTCCCCGTTCACTGCTCTGGGTGGGATTCTGTCCGCCTAATGTATTTTGATGATGAGCAAGCAGAAACCAAGTGCTTTTGTGGAGAGGACTGTGTTTACTTTTGACAGAGAAACCCTACAACCAGCGTGTTGCTTATGCGACACAAACGCAACCATTGGGATGTAAGTGGAATCGCTGCATTTGCACTGCTGGCTTAATTCACTGTTGTTTCTCGGAGCAGCAGTCCTGTCTTAATGTGCACTCTTGCCTTCTCAGTGTTTTACACACACAATGTGCTCGCTTACTGCTCTTTAATATTGCTAAGGATTAACGTCCTTTTCTGGTTGTTCCTTTCTTTCTGCAGAGGGAGAACCGCAGGCTCCACGAAGCAAGCATGCGGCTGGAGCAGGAGAACGATGACCTTGCCCATGAGCTTGTAACAAGCAAAATTGCCTTACGGAATGACCTGGACCAGGTAATGAATGCGAACAGAGATGGGTCCCAGCTCAGGCTTGGCAGCACCAGTTCCAGGAACCCTCTCGTGTGCTCAAGTGAAAGCATGGACGCAACATTAAAGGCATTATTATTTGTGTCTTTATTTTCCTGACAACCTCACTTCTAGTTGCAGTCAGAAAGCCGCATTTCCACATGCGTCCAACTGTAGGCATTCAGAGTGGTGTCTTGCCAGCGCTGCCTGCACCTTCTCTCATGCGGATTGTTCTAGAAAATGTAACCCATAACCTTTAGGCAGATAACAAAGAATGAACATTTACTTGAAAAATGTATTACGTACTCCTCGAAAGACTAATTTCAAGGGAAGTTGCCTTGCAGAATGTCTACCACCTTACGTTGATCTGTTTCTCACAGCAGTTTTAGCACAGCTAACGAAATTCAGAGATAATGAAGTGGCATGGCACCAAAAATTAGAAGGGTTCCTGGGTGTCTTTTGATAACAGCTTTTGTTTCCTGTGAAGACTGGAACGTGGAGGGCAGCAGCATTCGGAGCCCTTTATCTCAAATATGACTGTCAGAGAACTACACGTTCCACCCTCCTCTTTCTGGAGGGTTTTATGTAGTAGTGAAAACTCCTGAACAGCTGTGACTGAAGTACTGAATACAGGAGGGCCGTACTCCACCACACCTCGTGATTAGTTCCTTGCTCCGTGAGGACTGTAGCGCCTCTTGGAAAATCCTTTCCTGCAAGGGCCTCTCGATTTGGTACTCCGTAGCTATTTGGTGTTCGTTATCTAAACTCAGAATTGCGAACATTGTTGACCACAGTTGTGCGATTTGTAGTCCTACTTAGTCAGATCCTTGACAGTTAGGCTCTGCTGATTTGGATCCACTTGATTCTGAAAATCTGAGCCGTCTTGGCGAGCAGACACGGGCAGAGATGCGCTTTGGAGTGGGCAGTCTTGTATGAAGGCCAAAAGGAATACGTTGAGGTGCTCTGTCTTCCCCAGAAACAGCCGTACCTAAAGCAGCCTTGAGTCTGCTGCTGCCCATGCTTGTTTTTCTCAAGGATCGTGCCAAGGCTGCCCAGCACATACCTTTGCCAGTCCCATTCCTTGCTCTCCTGCGTTTTAGCAGTCTTTGTGTAGATGAGAGTGGCTCCGTGAAGTTTTCCCACACCCCGCCTCAGTTCGCTGGCACTGAAAGAAAAGCCTTGTGCCGCTGCACTCACCTGCAAGGACAGGCGATACCGTACAGCACTGCGGCTGCTTGGAGAAATGGAATGAACACAAAAAAGGAGGAAAGATTTGTAGTTCCTTCAAAGCGTATCTTAAACAGGTCTTTCATTAAAAATATCCTTGCCATCCTTGAGTTCTTTTGTTCTAGGATGTCAGTCTTACGAATTTGCCGTTCTTTCACTGCTTGTGTTCCTTTCTGCCATGCAGCCATACGCACGCTAAGCAATGCAGGAAGCCTCAATCCATCTCTTCAGTCGTGGCCCTGGTGGAGCTGCTTCTGCTACCCACAACCGCCACTAACACCCTCATTAACAATTAACACGGTGGCAGATAGATAAGCTAATCCCACCGGTACTGGTAGGAAGACAAACCGCAACTCGGAGACAAGTTCTGTACCGTTATTTGTTGTTTACAATGCCCTTTCCTCTCTTCTATTTTCAGCAAACTAAGTACTATTTGACCACGACCCTTGCCTGTTCTAGCACCTAGTTACTGAACGGCAGTGGGGTGATGCAGTGTGGATCTCCCAGTTGGAGAGGTCAACAGAATACATCCAGACATGAGAAATACATTTCTCTCCTGGTGATCGGTGAGGATAGTGCTCACAAAAAATGAAAGCATTCCCAGTACATTTCACCATAAGCTTGGTCCTTCAGAGAAAGGAGAAAATTAATATTCTCCAATACACACACGGTATCAAGTTTCTCCAGGTCATACTTACTTGCAGTGATAAACAAACCATTTTATCTGGTGGCCCCGTTTGTCTCTTTGACACTTGTCTTCGCCCGGACGCTTGGTAAGGTACAGCGCAGGCACCTAACGTTTTCTACAATGTCTGGTTTCCCCGCTTACAGATACAAAAACGCAATGAATTATCTGAAGTTACACAGGAGCTAAATCATGCTGCCCTCGCTTAGATTAATACTGTTCCCAACAAAAATATTCTATACATCATTGTTTGCATTAGGTTTGTATTCGGACATAGTATCTGTGCTTACTTGCCATCTGGGCATAGGTAAACGTTTGGCAAAAGGTTCCTTTTGCACAGTTGTTGAAACACGATGAAATAACTTAGAAAATAGCTACTTGGAAAGGGAATTTCATACAAAAAAATAGGTTAGATGAGCTATCAGAGGGCAGGAAAAGGCAATGCTAGAACCTGAATCTGCAGTATTTCTTAGCTGTATAGACCAGTACGTTTGTCCTGGCACAGATAACATCTGATTTACACCAGCATTGCTACTTCTAGGCTGAAGACAAAGCGGATGTTTTGAACAAGGAACTTCTCCTGACCAAACAGAAGCTGGTGGAGACTGAGGAGGAGAAACGGAAGCAGGAAGAGGAAACTGCTCAGGTAAGGCGTTCTTCTCCAGCTTCTCCCATTTAGCAAGCAAATGCAAGGAAAAGTGTATGCAGAAAAGCCTGAATGTGTCACAATTGCTGAAAGGATTTTGTCATCAAAATGCAGTCGCGATAAAAAATTTACAGTGCTGGGGTAAATGTTTGTTTGTTTTTTTTTTAATTATGGTTTTCCGTATTTTCCTTTACTTGAGCTCTGAATGTTCAGGTTTCCATACCTTGTCCTCTTCCCAGTATTGTAATAATAATTTTCACTGGTGGTGAGCAGTCACGACTAAGGAGACGCGATCAGAACTCTTTTAATTACCTAAACAAGGAGCTGGAGGAGTTGTTGCCTTGTAAGAGGCCGTTCTGGATTCAGCTGCTGGTTCACTGAAATAAAGCTGTGAACGTTCCTGTCTGAAGCTAGGACCAACAGCAGAACAGAGTTGAGGGTGGGGAGAATTTTGCTGGCTAGGCCTGGCCTTGTACTCATTTGCGAAATACTCAGTCTAGTTTTTTAATCCTACATATCTAACATGCAGAATTCTGACTTACACGAAAGTATGCTTCAAAAGCGACACTCTTGGTTTTTATTTTTGCCGTTTGACAACAGTGGCTACAGCAATCAAACGGTAATGCGCTGCGTCTCTCTAAAATGGAGGTGGCCAAGTTCTGTGTTTGCTGTAAACAAGGCAGCGGAGGCCTTTTTCCTATTGAAAGGGCTCTCAAAATGTAGTGGTTCTGAACAGCGGAGGAATGACGAAGCTGGATTTTAACGCAGTGCTGCAGACCAAAACAGATCTTTTTTTTTCTCCTGTTACGGAGATGAGAGCGATAGTGCTGAGAGGTTCTTCTCCCTGTTCCGTCTCCAAACAAGCAGTCTGTCTGCCCGAACCCGCTGTGACAGTGTGTGCAGAAAAACAAAATCGGTAAAAGCCACTTAATAGCGATGCTCTTGTTTCGTGTTGTCTGGACCACGCTGTCCCACCGTTTAACGCAGAGAAAGAGGATTACCCTCCAGGGGAATCCTGTGGGCAGGGATACGCTGTATCACAGTATGGACTTCTCGGTTAGAAGGGAATAGAGCAAGTGTTTGTACGCTGAGTAAATCAGACTCTTGTCTGAAGAACTGGAATCTGGTAAGCAAAAAGCTGTAGAACTGTGGTAAACACCGCAGGACTTTGAGAGAACACCGCGATGACGCATTTCGAGAACGTCTTTCAGTGTACTGTGTAACTTTTCTCCTTCAATTCCTAGCTGAAGGAAGTCTTCAGGAAGCAGCTAGAGAAGGCAGAATCTGAGATTAAGAAAACCACAGCCATTATTGCGGAGTACAAACAGGTACTGTTCTGGAGACACTTTGTCAGCTTCTTTCAACCTGTTCTGAGAACTGAATTTTCAGAGTTGCAGATCTTATCTTTTAAATAAGCTGCCCTCCATGTCAGGCGTTCAGAGAGCAAGCACTGTAACGTGCCATAAATCTTTTTGTGGTTTTCCTAATAGTCCCCTAATTTAGGGAATCAGGAATAACCTGTCTTTCTGCTAATTTTAGTACTGTAGGGTGAATGCTTCTTTGCTTTGTGACATACCGCAGTGTAAACGTTATAAGCCAATGAATCCGTAAAATGTTCCGGTCTCCGTGTTCAGGTTCTGTATTGAATACTGCCTTTTTTTTTTCAGTCTCATTATGAGCAGCAGCGGACTTGTTAAGGGGGAATGCATATACCTGAGGGAGGCAGAATTTAAGAAGTGTTGGCTCTGACAAAAATAATTGTTAAAAAGCAGAGGTTATATTTTTAGTAAACTAAACTTTAGCTAAGAGACTGCTTTCTCTGCTCCAGATTTGTTCCCAGCTGAGTACCAGGCTGGAAAAACAACAAGCGGCCAGTAAAGATGAACTGGAAGTTGTGAAGGTGAGAACGATGCCTCAACATACGGGATGTTTCTAACGGAAGTATTGCTAAATGCCGGGGATACAGAACAAAACGTGAATTGAAGTTTAGCGTAACAGCAGCAGCGTCCACCCAGCTGCCCTGACAGCCCCACTTGTGTTTTTCCTGGAATGCAAACAATGAAAGGGTTTATTTCCTGTCATGGTTCTTTATCTTACATCAGTCAGGGTGGAACTCTCACGCTGAAGTGCATATAGTACTTGGGTTTTCTTTCTCCTGTTGAAATGTGTACTTTTTGGCAAAAAAACATAGGGAGACAGTATTTACTTGGATGTTTTAAGTAAATGGGAAAAAAGGAAAAAAAAAAAGGCCCTCTAGAAGAGAAAACGTCTCCAGTGCGCACAGTGGAGGGGTTGGAACTGGCCGAATTGGACACTGTTTATATTTGGGTTTCTGTAATTAAGCAGAGTTGGTTTAACTACTTGGCGCAGCTTGGTCCATCCGCAGAATTCCCGCAGCAGTTCCTCTCCCTTCTCTAAACCCCCTTACCAGGAACATCTGCACTTAGAGGTAAACATTTCCTCATCGGGGGATAAATCCATCCCTCTGCTTTGTCACTACTGCGCAGGCAGAATGGTTTGCCCTCTGCTATAGTTTCTAGCTGTTTCTTTAGTACTCAAGCTGAACCTGATCTGTTGCTTTTTAGTGACTTATGTTATTGATAAAAAAATTCTAGGATTGATGTTCCTATAATCTGCTGAAATAGTTCAACATCCCGTTTTAGTTCGTGCGAGCCAGGCCAGCTGTGCTGCATTGTCAGCTGTGAGAAACTGGTTCACCCCTCCAGGCAGCCCGAGAACCTTACTGTTGTGTGTCAGGCATCGCTGGCAAAAAGGGCCGTGCCCTACGATGCTAAACAGGCGCCAACAGGGCAGTGTTGGCCCTTGCGGTGAGCACAGGCTGCTCGCTTGCTTCTGGAAATATGGAAAAGCTACTTGGTATTCTTTAAAATATGAAAATCCGGTCAAGTGTTTTTGTGGAAGACAAGAAGTTCCTAGAGTGCAGTTCGCTCTCCTGAATTTGCGCTGGCGTAAATGCTGCAAAATATTACACAGACAGCTTTGGTAGCAGGAGGGCTTGAGTAATTCCAATCTAGGAGCAAAGTCTCTGTGCTTAGACAGCATGCTAAGCAGATTTTAAGAAACTTAATGCTGGTTAATGTAGCCTGGAAATTGTTCGTGAACTTCTCAAATTCTTTTCATGTCAAATACGAAAACTGCAGTACTAGCTAGTTGGCGTATTAACGACAGAAAGGCAGTCTGAGACAAAGATGGCTCTTCCGGGAAGCGCAACTCCTGTAACGTGGATTAAAAATGAGCTTTCTGGGTGTTTCAGGGTAAAGTGATGGCCTGCAAACACTGCAGTGAGATTTTCAGTAAGGAGGGGGCACTGAAGCTGCCTGCTGTAAGCACGGAGAATAAAGGCATAGAAACAGATGATGAGAAGGATGCGCTGAAGAAGCAGCTGAGAGAGATGGAGCTGGAACTTGCACAGACCAAACTGCAGCTTGTGGAAGCCAAGTGCAAAATTCAGGTGGGTGGAATCCAAGTGCAGCAGGGCGCTCTCCTTGACCTCTTTGTGCTGGGTCCAAAATAATTCTGAATCGTGCAAAAAATTGCTCCAAAAGGGAGCATATACCTGTAGAGCGGTGAAGTTTCGGAAAGATTTTCTGTCTTAAAGAAAGAAAAATAGAGAAGAAAAAAAGGAAAGAGGTTTCATTTGTGTATTTAACTACCTTCTGCTGTTTCCCTCATTTCAATCTGTCTTCTCTCCCCCTCCCCGGTAGCTAGGAGGTTGCAAGGGAAGTGCTGGATTGCAGTAGTTTGAAGATGCTTTCTTGTTAATGAATTGGGTTTTGATCAATTCTGACCATTCTGCTTTCTTAGGAGCTGGAGCACCAGAGAGGAGCCCTTATGAATGAAATCCAAGCTGCCAAAAACTCTTGGTTTAGCAAAACCCTGAACTCTATCAAAACGGCCACAGGCACGCAGCCGCCGCAGCAGCCTCAGCCGCCCCTGCCACCCAGAGAAGGCAGCACATAGTGCCGGCCGGGCCCGACCGCAGAGCACAAAGAACACCACGGCTGAAACCCCGGAGGGGTGGTTCTTCCAGTGGTCTCTCCTCTTGGGGAAAGGACAGAAGGCAGGAGGGCAGGCTTGAAGTGAAATTCTTCGGTGTTTTTCGTTCATTCTGATGTGACCCTTTTCCAAGGGGGGGGAAAAAATGTCCTGTTTTCTGTTGAGTTCTTACTTCCCAAACTGCCTTGCTGAAAGCCGCGTTCTGATACCTTCATACTTTTACACTTTATTTTATATGACTAGATGTTAAATAAATACTTCAAAACTAGGTCTTTAATACATGACTAATTATTCAAAATTATTTTTATCTTGCATAGAAGGTTTTTTCTTCTTGTGGAGGAAGAGAGAGAATGGAAAATGTAAAGTACTGAAGCATAATCTCTTCGTAGAAAGCACAGTGTAACAAGTACTAGTGTGTGTGCGGGTGTCTAGGATAACTCACGCCCTGGGACCATCTCAGAAGTTTATCGCAGTGACTGCGTCCTGCAGAGAAGCACTTTTTGTAAAGCTTAGGCCATAGCAAAGATAGTCTCGTGCTCTCTTGGCACAACCGTTCATGAGCTTCCCTGGCAATTTCTTAGTTTTGATTGTTTTTTGTTCAGAAATGCAAGTAGTGCGGTTCTTTGTAGCACTGTTGTTTAAAGGCTATTTACAACTGAACTGGAATTCAACATAAGGTTATCGAGTTCCCTCTTTTATTTCATGTTTAACAATTCCAAGAAATAATTCCTTCCACTGGGATAAAGGGAAAAGCATTCAACATTTGCGTAGCGGTGACCTGTTGTGGATCCTGTGCGATAAAGGGTTGGTTTTATGAAGAAAACCAACAAAAACTTTTCCCTGGGTCTACATTCAAATTTGGAATTTGACACAGAAATGAGGTATCAAATCAAAAAACCCTGCACTGATGAATAAAACATCACAGAAGCAAGATCTGTTTGCTAGAAATATTTCGTGAGGAAATGCTATGTTGGTATGACTTATTTTTATAAAAACAAACATTTTTGAGTGGAAAACAAAACCTAGCCTTTCCCGTGGGGTAGACTTCTCTGATGATTCCCAAACCCGTCCAGTTGTTTTATATCTATCTCTTAAGGTAAGAAAATTCAAAAGCATTTGTTTTGATTGAACATACAGTGTTTATAGAAATACTTATTCCATGGAAAATTAAACTCTTGCTTGAACTGAGGGAATATTTTTTTAATTACACCTGTTATGTCTAAAGATGGTCTTGCAGGTAAATATCATTGCTGCACTAAAGGTTGTGTATTAATTGTTCCACATACAAAATTGTTCCAGGGACATTAGTTGTGTTCTGATTTTTTTTTTTTTTAATTCTAAGGAATGCCATATCTTGTCAGTTTTGTACAATAAAATTTAATGATACCCATCTTGTGCTTTGTTGTCAAGCATAATTGTGAATTATTTTAAACAGGGTAGTACAAATTTAATGTTACGTGTGCCAAAGGAATGATTCTGAAAGGCAGTCAGCCGCTTGAATTAGAGATCAAAATACAATCACTAGCCTGCAATGAAATTCTCTAAGACTACGGAGTTTAAAAGTGCTAATACTTTAAAATGGACCTGCAAGAACAGTGATTACCTGGAAATAGTAATATGGCGAGAAAAAAAGGGGAGGAAAAGCAGAAGGAATTTCTTTTGCAAATATGAAATATTGCAAATACTAACATTAAGATCTTTTTCCCTGCTCACTGTCTTGCTAATAATACCTGCACAAATGTTTCCATTCTCTTGACTGTCTAAACTCAGCATTAATCATTCACTNAAATAGTAATACGGCGAGAAAAAAAGGGGAGGAAAAGCAGAAGGAATTTCTTTTGCAAATACGAAATATTGCAAATACTAACATTAAGATCTTTTTCCCTGCTCACTCTCTTGCTAATAATACCTGCACAAATGTTTCCATTCTCTTGACTGTCTAAACTCAGCATTAATCATTCACTTACCAGTTGCGTCTCACACTTAAAATGAGCTGCACAAGACGTTTGAACTGGCACGTAAGGACACATCCGATTGTTGCATTTGAGAGCACCAGGCCCATGAGTGACACTGATGGTCTGACAGGTGTCTGAATTTCTCATGTGTCTTGCATCATACTTAGAACTGGCTTTAAAACCTTGATTGGAAGAATGCAGTAATAATTTCTTAAAAAATGGTTAAGACTCTGATTCCCTGAGCAGCGGAGTTAGCGTAACAGCTCACTGCTGCTCGAAGATCTCACTCCTCCAGCTCCTCATTGTACAGTCGTGACTTTGTCCTTGTTACGGCCCTTGCTGGAGATGATTAAAAATACAAAAAAGATGTGGGTGGATTTTTTTTCCCGCCCCGGTTAGTCTTTGCCAAGTTAATGAGTTAATCCTCTCAAAGGGTCCAATGAACGCAAGCAGATCATGAGAGCCGGCCTTCCTCAGTTCATCAAAAAAGAACTGTTACATGAGCTCGCCATGTTTCACAGAACTATCTTTGACACATCATCTTTCTCCACGTAGCAGCTCTCTCACATTGGAAGTTGAGTCTCTGTGACAAAAACGTGTTTGCTAACTGCTAGCCGTGATGGTTTCAAAACATTGTAGGATGGAAGCTGGCTTACATCAGCAAAAAAAGTTGCCAGAAGGCAACGGCATAAAGGGAGTAAACGATGTTCACCTTCCATCTGTAGATCCAAGGTAGCGTTTATAGCAGTAGCATTTGGAGGAGTTAATGTTTACGTGGATACTGTGTCTTCTCAAAATTACTGAAAGAAAATAGCTCTATGGCATCATCTTGATGAATAAGCATAGTTCTATTCAGAAACAAGGAAGGGGAGCAAGTAAGACTGCAGGATTAAACCAGGCGAGCTAAAATTCTACCTGCTGACTGCACATGCGATCTGGAAACTTAGCTTCCTGTGAGAAAACAAATCTGGGTTTTAATGAGCTCGTTCGGCAGTGTGTGACAGCCACGTGCACACGTATCCCCAACCGACTGATCTGTCGGGGACAGCTGCCTGCTTGTTTAGCTTTTCGGCAGGAAACATCATTAAAGTTTCACTGAAACTGTTATTTTCGTGTGGCACTGGAACAGCTAACGTAGCTCCCAAGTCTGGAGTGAGTAGTATTTTTTTCCTGAGTCAGCATTAAACTATGTGTCCGCATCAAATTTATATTAAAAGTAATTTGGATTTTATAAATATATATGTGGAGCTAAATCTTATTTTTTAATTTTATTGGGAGTGCACAGTTTTGAAATACAGCCTTTACTTTGGTTAGGGACAAGCCTCCAAAGAATATTTTTAGTACAACTATTTTATCTTGTTGGATTCTAATCTGTTCCCGAGATTCCCCCAAGATGGGGGAAAAAAAAAAAGTACTTTTTTTCACTTGAAAAACAAGTTGGTTTTACTCTTGACTGTAAGACTTTACAGGATAAATGAAGCAAGGCTGATTTAGTTACATGGTACATGTGTGAAGTAGTCTTGTACTATCTTTGCGAATCAAACAGTATTCTAAAGTAATAGGACTTCTTTCACTTAGTTTAACAAATTCTGAATGTACTTGGAGAGAATTAAAAACAATAAAATAGAAAATAACATGTGTGGTGTTAATCCAAGAAACTGCAAAATCCCTGAGGTCCATATGCATTAATGTTTAGTGAAACCAGTCTCAGGAAAGGCAGTCAGCCACGCAATCGGGACTGCCAGCTGACAGACACATCCTTGTCCTGCCCGTTAATTAGTACAGTCTCTAATTTGCTACAGCTAAGTTAAATTCCGTACAGAGGTAAGCAATTTTTTTTTTCCTTGTCAGGTGTTTTAAAGGACTTCTCTTGGTCGGCCCTTGAAATTTCTTTAAAGATAGATGCTTTGTGTTAAACACAACTCAAAATAAAACCAGCCATTTACAGGGAAGAGAGAGATAAAAAGAAAGTCAGGAACGGCAAGAATTCATCCCCTTGACAAAGCATGAAGTATCCCGTTGACTTCAGAGTCACGGTGTCGCTTACTGACTGAACGTGGCGACTTTGAAGTAAATAAAAATCGGAATTTTACTGGCACTGAAGTATCAATATGTGGAAGCTATGTAAGTCGTGATTTCTTCACAGGATAAAGGTAGGGCTGTTCCCTTCCTTCTATTAAGTGGTTGCAGTGAAATCCGTGAAACTACTTGTATGTGTGGCAGAACTATACCTCTTATTTTGGTTTACTGGTAGACTCAGGGATAATTGGCATACTTCTGCATAACCTAATGCACCTAAATACCTTTGGCATTGAAAACAGAAACGCTCTTATCTTACAACGCTGGTTTTCTTCCAACTGCTAGAGCGAAAACCTTAGCACGTGTTAGTGTTGGAACGTGAAGATCAGGGCAGAGGTTTTCCTCTCAAGGCTGAGGGACTGTTCTGGCTGCCAAGCCTGCCTCTGTGACAGCCAGGCCCTGCAGAGCGGGCCTCTGTGCAAACAGCTGGCATCACCAGACACGTCATGCCGCGTATACCCGGGGCTGCGAGTATACACAGCACCAGGCATCACGTTCATGCAAACACAAAAGCTTGAACTAAATTATTTTTCTGTCTGTTATGCTAATATCCTACTGGGACCTGTCCCATTACCTCCTTCCAAGTAATAATCCTAAGGCGAGACACAACGAAGCACGCATATTTGGACCTTTCACGTTAGGTGAGGTGTACATGGCACCATCCTTTGAAACTGGGCTAATCCACAGGTGGGTTTGGGGAAATTCAAAGAATTTGCAACTGGATAAATAATATTCAGCATTGATCAAGATGCTATCTTTTCCCAAGTCAGAAGTCTACATAATTTATTTCAGGATCGTGACGTAAGACGTACAGGTTAATCCTCTAGGAATACAGAGCTCTCTGTTTCTCCTGGATTCCAACTGCTTTGCTACTGAATGTATTTCATGCTATTTTTACCTGAAAAAGAAGAAAAGGTATGGCTAGAGAATTAGGACATTTCTTCCTCTTATTTTCTTATTCGGTGGGACTTGCTTTTATTTAACCTGTAAAGGAATATATATGTATCTTTGGAAAACTATATCTTATATATAGAATAATATATGGAAACTGAATCACAAGGGGATAAATACATCTAAAGGATTTGGTACCATAAGTTTCATTTGTGATTTGATACCACCAGAATCCTGGGCTGTACTCATTTCCTTTCAGTTTCTCTTATTTTTGTATTTTATATAATACATGGATGGTACTACCAATGCAGACACGAGCAGGTGTTCTCAGATTTTTGTCCAGATCCCAATTCCCTCCTTCCAGTAGTCCCTGGGCTTGCTCTGGTACTGACACCACCTTCAAAAGCTGTGCCAGGAGCTCTCCCGAGCTTTGGGAACCGTTGCTTTTCCACGGAAGATTGTCCAGTGTCTCTTAACAGGCAAAAAATGGCACACGCGTGCAGAAAAGGCTCTAATCAAGCACGATCCCGATGCCCGAGTCTGCCATTCAAGGTGGATTCACTTCAGCACATGGAAAACAGAGAGCAGCTTCAAAGCTCCGACTCCATTACAGTGAAGTTTCCCAGGTTTGGAGTTCCATTTGTTACCTGGGTGTGTCCCAAGTTTACAAATGCTGGAGTTAGGAAAAAAGAGCAGCATAGCGGTACCGGACTTCTAACTGAGAACAATTCAGTGCTGCCAGTTCTTGTGTCACAAATCCACGTATTATATAAAGTATAACATGGAAATATAAGTGTAATGCTTGTTATTAAAAGTGCAATTCAATGTACACGGTCACAACAAATGTTTACTTTTTTAATTGTTACAGAATTGTTTGGATCAGTACCTTGTTACCATTGTGTGAACGATGCCTTGTAAAATAAATGGAGATGCAAACAAAATGGGAATCAGGTGCTTTTTTTCATAAGCCATTTACTTAAGAAACAGCTTAAACCTGTTTGCAGTAATAACCAGCTGCCACATCAGGTGTTCTGATACAGTTCACTCCAGCTGGTTATTTTCAAGCAGCACTATTGCACTAGGGCACAGTGACTCAGCAGACTAGCTGTCCAGAACTTGTGTGTGCTACTAGCTAATTCCAACCCCTTTGGTAGGATAATGTACTCATTCACAAGGGGTAACCTGTTCCCCTGGAGTCAGCTAGAGAGCTAAGGGGTCACCCTGGTCCTCTGCTCCACATCCCAGTCTGAGGTTTCCAGCACAGATGACAACCTGGTAAATAGGCTTTTCCTAAAGGTTGTTGACAGGTAGCGAGGGGGAAACAGGAGCTGTTGTTAAGGACTTTGTGCTTCCCTTGAGTACACGAGAGAAATATGCAAGTGAGCCACGAGGCAGCGTGCCTGAAAGAGACAGGGAGCAGAAGGAAAGGGCAAGAAATGGAAAACTGACTTGTAACAGAGAGCACAGCTGAGCAAGAACAGGACAGCGGAATTTACAGCAGTCAGTCAAAAGCATTCAAATGCTTTGTAAAACCATTTTTCCATGTGAGCAATTGCTCTGGGACTTCTTTTTTATTAATCGAGATGAACAGCCATTGTTCCCAGAACACTGGAAAAGCATCCAGCACCTCAGGGGGTCTATGTGAAGGCACAGAAGCACAAAAGCTGAAAATTTACCAGACATAACATTTTGTGTTCATTTACCTCCCCACCACTAGCCAAAGACAGTTGCTGTCAATGCCTGCAGACGGAAGGAGTGGCTACTATGTGCTAAATAAAGAGGCCACATCCTTTCACAGCCGCCTCTAGAGCCAATGAGCACTGAAGATCATGCTGCACTGTGTTTTGTCTGCCAGGTAGACTAGACCAGGATCTTTCAGCTGAGTCTCAGTACTCCGACTAACTCTAAGCTAGCTCCTTTTCCACCTCCTGGTGCAGGGACTGTTCTGATTCTTCTCCCGGAGAGAAAGCCTGATGCTTGGCTCCTTGTGAGGATGCGCAGAAGAAGAAAATTTGGCTTTCTCAGGCTCTCTTGTTTCCAGCCAGGGGAGGGTGCAGCATCCAGGTGCAAATTTATGCAAAGGAGAGCTGTGTGGAACTTGTTTTTACGTTAGAAGGGTGACAACTCTTCCACGTGGAACCTGTCACTCAAGCGGAAGTGCCATTGGCACTGAGATGCTCTTGGTTTAAGGATACAAAATAAACACTGGTTTTAAAAAAATCTTAAGGAAAAAAAAGCGAATTCCAGGCTTGCTTACAAATGCAGTTATGTATTGGTGAAAGTGTTTTCTCCTCTATCCAGTAATTAAATTATAAAGCCATACCAATGTAAACTCTACAGCTATGAGCACTTCCTAATAGAAAACCACAACTGAGAGTGGAGAAAACTCAAAAGACTAGTAGTAGCTAAGGAAAAGAACACAAAGTTTTTATCTCAGTGGCTGCTCAACAGAAGGATCACAAGGAAACAATTCCTGAATAAGCAACTGCCCATAACCAATTCAATAACCGTGCCACAGAAGTAAATTCCAGTTGACCATATCATATTTTCCAGACAAGATCAACTAGCCCAGGTTCACGTGCTGTTGCTGAAGACAGACTGGCTGAAGCTCAGTCCTGTGACAATTAACCGTAACCACAGAATTAGTTACGCAGATCTTTCCTGACCCTTTCTCAGCTGCAGCTCTTGAAGCACCCGGCCTGAGGGTTACAATAAACACTTCAGCACACCGCCCGTTAAAAATGCTTTGTGGAACGCGGGCTTGAACATAAACCCTTGGCTTCAGATTTTTTACAGATTTGTTACCTTCACCCCGTCTGTTCTTCCCTCCGTACCTCTGCAAAAAATCCCAGCCCTCTTAGAAGAGAATAAGGCCATGAATCAGCGCATGAGCTGGCATTCCTCAGTTTGGAATAAATATTAATAAATGCCATAACCGGCACCCTGGTTTAGAGAAATCTACTTTTCAAACGCTGAAGGGCTGCACCCTTCACCTGCCTCGGGTTCCAACGTTTATAGACAACCTGGCGGCAAACGCTGACTTCCCCGCTCACCTGCTTTGCCCGTTGCTTTTTTTTTTTTAATTATTTTTTTCTTCTGGGAAATTTCAACACCCGGCCGGGACCCGGGGATACAGAACCTTTTCTGTTGTTCAGGACGCTGATTTAAGGGAAAGGCGGGGGAAACGCCTCGCTACGCGTTTTTTCTTGGGCACCCGCAAGCGCGGGGAGGCCACGCGGTCTCTGAGGGAGCAACCGCGGCGGTCGCGCAGCGGACCCGCTCCCCTCGGCCGCCGCCTCCCGGCGGGCTCGCAGACGCGGTCGGGGGCGGGAGAACACCCGGCGGGCGGTGCGGCCCGTCAGTCGCCGCCTCCCCGGCCGAGATCCCGCTCCCTCAGGGCGCCGGTAACGGCCCGCTAACGGCCGCCGGGCCCTCAGGGCTCCCCCGTGGAGGCGGGAAAGGCCGCGGCCCCGCGCCTCGGCCTGGCCGTACGGCTGCTGCCTACCCGTCGCCACGGCAACACCGGTACGTGATGGCGGGGAGGGAGGGAGGGAGGGACGGAGGGACACACGGACGGACGCTGTTCCGCTCCCCCAGCGGAACGGGCGAGGCTCCGATGGCGGCGGCATCGCGTCACTTCCGCGGTGCGTGGGCGGGGCGTGGCGGGAGAGCGGAAGGTTCCAGAGGAGCCGTGGGAGCCGCCGCCGGGAGGGCGCCGCACGCGACATGGCCGCAGCGCGTGAGGAGGTGAGCGGGCGCGGCCCCCGCCCCACCCCACCCCCGGGGGGGCTCTGACTGGAGCGGGAGGCGAACCCCGCTCCGCGCCGGCGGAGGCCGCGGAGGGGGAGCGGAGCGGCGCGGCGCGGGGAGCAGTGGCCTGGCCGCAGGCGGGAGGCGTGGGGAGCAGTGGCCTGGCCGCAGGCGGGAGGCGTGGGGCCGGGCAGCTTGCTGGGTGGGCGGCAGCCGGAGGGCGGCAGGGAGCCCTCAGGCAGCCCTCAGGGAGCCCTCAGGCTGAGCGTTTGCCGAGCGCCGTCGGTGCCCCCTCCCCGAGGTGGTGCTGTGCGCTTTTAGCAGAATGCGGTGCGTACTGAGTTGCTGCTCCAGGTGCCGGGCTTTTACCGGTTTCCCTTGTTCTTTTTAATTGATGAAGGCTTAAACCTTGGAGTACACAGTGGTCGAGCAGCGAGAACGTGAGTGGCCGGGGAGTGAGGAACAGATGGCTCTGCGCTTAACGGGGTGTAGCGGGAAAGGAAACTTGACTTGATAAACCTCAAACTGCTACGCCTGGGAAATTTGGAAGTGCCATAACCAAAAGAGCTCAGCTGCGAACCTTGAGTACAAAGAACGGTGTCTGATGTACATGTGTGGTCTTTTATTTTTGACCCAGTTGCAGAAAGATTTGGAAGAGGTTAAAGAATTGCTTACGAAAGCCACGAGGAAGCGTCTTCGAGATGTCCTGATGACAGAGAAACACAAGTTAGAGCTAGAAATCAAGAACCAGCCTCCACCAAAGCAAAAAGATGTGGCAGAGGAAGAAAAGCCATCCCTGGGAGGGTACACAGTGAAAATAAACAATTATGGTAGGATTACTTTTCTGAGCAGTTGCTAGAGCTCGGGCATCTCTCTGAAGAGAAGGCAGGGTGGCATTAGTGTAAGTTACAGGTGCCATTTAGTATTGCAGCGAGAAGCCTTCTGAAGTGTTTATTTCACACGGGAGACCCCACTTTAAAAGCTACTGCCTGCTTGCTGTGCCGTCCCAACCACAGCGAGTATGAATTCTGTTTCTGTGATAGCACTGGTGGGATGCATTAATGATCCCCAATGTACCAACTAGTATTTTTCCATTGCCTGATGCTTAGCAGGAACGAAAGAGCGAGCTTTGGCTTCTCTGCTTGCCATGTAGGTGAAAGGAGAGGGAATTGCTCAAGATACTTGTCATGTGGGGAGCAGGGGGAAAAGTGGGTCAAGGAAGCTGCAGCAGACAGCTGCCTCTGACTCTCCCTGGACAGACAGAGTTGCTGCCCTTTTACCTGAGCTGCTATGTAGTGTTTCTCAGAATTTGAAGGAATTGGGGAACAAGGCAACATGTGAAAACCTCCTTTTGCTCTCCAATTATTCCTGAATAATTCACGTCTGTCCCTTACTCCTCTGAAGATTGTTTCAATAAGGCAGAGATCCCCGTCATTGCTAGGGCACTGGAATGGAACGCGTGAAGTTTATGGAGGAAAGCTAGAACTTAATATCTCTTTTCCACTTGCAGGTTGGGATCAGTCAGATAAGTTTATTAAGATTTACATCTCTTTAAATGGAGTCCAGAAGCTTCCAGCTGAGAATGTGCAGGTGAATTTCACAGAGAGGTGAGTTCATCTTGTTGCACCACGACACAGGGGAGAGCATGGATGAAGAACGTTACTTGAAACACAGGAATACGTTCTGCTGAGTTCTGTTCTGGATCGGCCCTTACCCCTTGCTGCCTCTTTTATTTTTTTAAACTTGAGCGATAATATCTTTTAGTAGCACGTAGCACATACCCTTAAGTATAGCTCTCCTTAGAGGGCATCAGGGTATTTTCATTTTACAAATGCTTGTTGCGCCTCATCATGCTTGACGGGATATGTAGCGTTAGCCCTGCTTTTTGATGGTGATAGAACTGAAAGGTAGATTAAGTAAATCTGCTTTTCTAAGGTTGTAGGAGATCACGGAGGCGGAAAGAACCCTAAAGATCTTGATTTGTTGTGAAATCTGGCTAGGTCCTTTTAAGTCCTCAGCATTAAATCCAACTGAAGATTTGGGAGCCCTGGGAAGAAAGTAGCTCAAGCCTCTTGACATGCTTTCCCAAGAAACACACCTGCTAAAGGGCTTTCAGACGTCATTTTTGGTGGCAAGGCACAGTAGTCTTAGAATGATTGGAATATTTGTGTCCTTCCTCCCTCCGCTTTCTGGTTCCAGGTCATTTGATCTGCTAGTGAAGAATCTGAATGGGAAGAACTACACCATGACCTTCAACAACCTCCTGAAACCCATCTCTGTGGAAGGCAGCTCTAGAAAGGTCAGTGCATGCCAGCTGCCAGAGATATTTAGGGCCCTCACAATGTACTGTGTTCATTGCCTGACTCTAGTTCAAGAGGCTCGGTGCTAACCTTCAGTCCCTCCCTTCTGTCTGTAAAGTCTCTTGTGAACGTGATTCTTACTAATCAGTAGTTGTTGTAACTGTGGAATTACTCTCTGGA
The DNA here is from genome assembly GCA_013398225.1 of Steatornis caripensis. Lineage (NCBI taxonomy): Eukaryota > Metazoa > Chordata > Aves > Caprimulgiformes > Steatornithidae > Steatornis > Steatornis caripensis. The sequence continues at coordinate 121,476 of VZSC01007360.1, forward strand.
ATCCATGGGCTCCTATTTCAAAAGATCATGCCTGGATATTGTATGCTTTTTTTAGTAGCTCTCCAAAGGATTTAAGACATAATTAAGCAGAAAATTCCAGTAAGTATCCATTTGCATCCTTATGCTTTTAAATACCTCCGAGAAATTCTTTGCAATTTTAAGGTCTAAGAGACTTGTCAGTAGACCAAAATCTTGGGAAGCTTAAATAAGCTTAGTACCAAAGTCTGAAGCCTGCTCTGTCTTAGTAAGGCTGTGTTGCTCCAGAATTGAACACGTTTTAATGCTGATGACTCCAACCGGTGGTAGTGTCCTTACCGTGCTACTGGTAGCACATTTCCGAGCTTAGGGATGTCCTGAACACCTTGTGTGCACTCTGTGCAGTTGTGCGCTGCATTTAGTGGCATCAGATACAAAGAAATTATGGTTCAATTTGAAATTGCCCTAGAACTAGGACAGTGTAAAATGAAAACAACTGAAATAAATGAGGCTGATGCGCTGGTGATTTTTTAACGTGGTGTAAAAGTGAGCAGTGGTCACTTACTTGCTAGGCAGAGCTAAAGCTCCAGCAGACTCTCGTCTGCTATGGCTCACGGGAGGTCTTTGCGAAATTTGGGTCAGGGTTGCAATTAAACAGGCTTTGCTTGTAACTTGCAGACGTATTGCAAGATTAAGCAATGCCCTAAAACTAGTTTCTTATCCTTAGAGAATAGTTTGGGAGAGCCTCTACCTCAATTTGGTATTCTTGGAGAAGTCTAGTACATACAGGCACCCTTTACCCAACCGTCCAGGGTACTTCTAGCATCCTGAGAATCACTGAATGGTGTTTCTGCAGCACCGTGTGTTCTTCTGTATTGGTACTATAGTTCTGTGCTAGTATTAATTATGCCATTTAAATTGTCCACAATTTAAGGTTAATACTGTACCCCCAAAGCTGAGTACATACTATAATTTCTATATGCTATGTAACAATCAGTAGCTGAAATAAACGCTTCAGGAATTTGCGAATATAGAAAGAGGTTTATGTTATTGGCTAACCTTATTCATTGTGGTTGTGACCAGCATCCCTTTAGGAAGCGTTCTGTATTCATGCCTGGCTGTTCTCCATACAGGTGAAGACAGACACGGTCCTTGTGATGTGTAGGAAGAAGCGGGAGGAAAAATGGGAATGTCTCACTCAAGTGGAAAAAGAAAGCAAAGAGAAAGAGTAAGTGTCTCTTCAGCCTTCCATCTTGTTTACCATTTCTTGTTCTGCACATTGCTTTAAGGCTACCGGGAGAGCAGATCTGTAATGCGCTGATGGTGCAGTCAGATGGTGAGAGTTGCTGTTCGGGGGGACAAGTCCTAAAGGTGTTTGAGAATCATAAGGTTGGGGGTTTTTTGGTTCTGGTAGGACTGGCGGTGGAGGAGAGGCATTTTGAGTAGCAGTTTGGCACTCCTGCTGTTTTATTGTTAATGATGAAGGCTGCGTCATAGGCAGTGCGATAGATCCAAGACCTGCAGCGAGAGTGCTAAAGGTAATCAACCAATCAAAGATTTGTTTATGTTTTGATGGCTGCATTCATTGCAAAAACTGCTCTAGTGAGGTTGACTTTTTTTAGGTTAAGTGTATCTAATATAGAAATACATATATATTCCCTGCAGCTGTGCTGGTCGAAATAATTATTATTTTACCACCTGTGTGTGAAGTGCCTGCACAAAAATCCCAGAGTGCTTTTGGCATAACAGGTCTTTGTTCACCTAAATTGTCATGCAAACTCGCCAGCTAATTTGTATCACTTCAAGTGCTTGGGAGCGATCCTACAAGCAGCTTAGGCACTAGATATATAAGGGTGGTAAATTACAGCAGGAAACTCCCAGGGACAAGAGACATTTATTTATATGTATTTTTAAAATGTAGTACGTCATATAATAATTTTATAGTATTTTACACATGTTCTTATCCAGAAGAGAATGTGTATACCCACCTTGAGGCATGGAAACGCTCACTTTCTCAAAAGTTATGCCTGCCAACAACTATTCACTTTGTGCACGTTGATAGGGTGCTTTTCTAAAACCGATTAGCCCTAACTAACCGTACCTGAATTCGGAGCAAAAAATACCTTCCCCTCTCAAGTGGCATCACTGGAGATTGAGAAGGCGACTTGAGTACTCAGTGCAGGTTGCTGGAGGGACAGGGTCATTTTGTGAAACCAGCATCTTGTGCAGAGAAGCCCTGCGCACTGCCCAGCCTGTCACGATGAGTACTGCCACCTTATTGCAAGTGTTGAGGATTTACAGTAGGACAAAGGAGTGGCTTCAGAAATACACCTCCTGCTCAGGTCCCTCTGACCGGTGGTTAGCCCTGTGCTTGGGGAACTTGCTCCCTGTGCTGATCTGTCTTGATCTGCACAGTTTTCAGGTGGCCTGCAGAAACCACTAACTACCCAAGCCATTTTAGAAAACAGGAGAGAGAGGCAATTTTGCCAGAGAGGGGATTATGTAGTCTGGTGATGTGGGGCATCTCATACCCAGGTGCTTACATTGTGGGTGGCACTCTTTGTCAGCCAGCTTCTTAAACTTGAGAGAATTGCTTTGAAATGCAAGGTGTTAAAAACGAGTCAACCTCTGGAGATAATCTGAAAACCATGAAGCAGAAAATGCCTTCTGGGTTGTAGATGTGGTCACTCCAAAGAGCTCAATGTGGTCATTTTTCTATTTTTATTCACTTGTCACATAATGGCACAGACAGGTATTGGCACTTTTCTGTGTCTGTTACAGTCCACTTGTACTTCCTAAAATTAATTTTGGGTGGTGCTTCCAGGGTCACGTTTACTGCAAAATGCTTGGTGGGACATCTCTAGGTATACTACTCAACTTGCACTTCGTTTAAGGGTGCTCTTTAGGGTTCTCCCTGCTTGGAAGCTGAATGAGACTGCCAGGGTCTAAAGACTTTGCCAAAGCAAAATCCTCACTGTTACCAGGGTGTTTCAAACAAAATACTAGCATTTAATTTTTTTGCCCAGAATTGTTGGATATACCTGATCTCCTCGTGTGTATCTGTCTTGCAGGAAGGCTGCCTACGACACCTCAGATCCTAGTGAAGGGCTTATGAACCTTTTAAAAAAGATGTATGCAGAAGGGGATGATGAAATGAAGCGCACCATCAACAAGGCCTGGGTTGAAAGCAGAGAAAAGCAATCCAAAGGGGACACACCAATGGATATTTGAAAGTACTCAAAGGGCCGCCTTAATGCTGATCTTCCATGTGAGACACCCTGTGCTGCAAAGATCATTGTTTACACAACCTTCTTCCAAGCAAAGACAGTCATTTTCCATTTCAGGTTGGAGAAAATATTTAAATAAAATAGCTTATAAAGCATTTCCTTCAGCCAAGTGGTTCACCGTTTCCTGAAGAGTGGAGCGTAGGTATATCCTTACTCCTCCTTGAAAAAGCATCTCAGATGAGCTGAGAGTTGTGAAACTGAGAACAGAATGTAAAAGAAAAGGAATCCTAACCTAGGATGGGTCACAGCCTCTGACAGCTGTACCCCTCTGGTTGCTGGAGTTAATGTCACACTCATTATATGGGGTGTGGCTTTTGATTACATGTGGAAAAGTATGTTGAACTGTAAAAGCATGCCACAAAGGGAGAAATGCTGAAGTAGAACTGCTGTCTCGAGCACTTGATAGTTGAGCAGAAAAAATATGGTGTTAATCCTGTGGTATTAAAATTTCATGAACACTCTCAGAAACTAATTACTGTCTAACTAGTTTAATTTTGAAAATGAGAACAGCTCTTCAGCACCTGTGCTAACTGTGCCCTCCCTGAGGTGTCTTTGAGGTGGCTTCAGCTGCAGGAGGGCAGTGAGCTGCTGATGCTGGACAGCGTGTTCGCCCTGCCTCTAGCAGTACATAAAGAAGAGAGAGAGAAGCTCCGCTTTGCCCTATCAAGGGTTTTAAGGTAACAGAGTAAGAAGTGCGTTGACAGCTTATACTCCAGAATTTGACTCAACTGGGGGTGATGGGTTGCTGTCAGTTCACTGCCTGTGTGTCTTCCTCTGGTGGCAGCAGTTTTACTGGGCCTGTTTATTGCAGCTTTTCAGCACTGCTGCTCGGGAGGGGGACAGAGTAGCCATTTCCCCTTCACAGGCCTGCTCTGAAGAGTACAGGCCAGACAGGAGCTTGACAGCAGGCTTGTTACTATTGTTTTCTTATTGTCTCTCCCAAGGACAGATTTGTTTGATGTTACCTGACAAATTAAGGAAGCCCTTACTCTCCTATTACGGTCTGGACTGACTGACTTGCTACCTTGTTCTTAAAGCATTGGAACCAGCACTGCACTACAAGCAGGAGAGAAATACTAGCATGTTGTAGTTTCTAATAGGTCCTTTATCCAGTTTGTCTGCTTGTTAATATACATTAAGTTTGCATAGCAAGTGTATCTAAACTTGAGGCCATGTTTTATTTTCAGTTCATATTCACCCTTGTTCATGGCAGAATACCACTCTCCCTTGTTGTGCAATTTCATTTATGCTTTTACCCAAATTACCATGGTGACCTTACCGTATGGTGGCAAAAAAACCTGCTTAAACAAGCCTTGTGCTGTATGTCTTTATTTCTAATGGTGCCTGTATCACAAACCTCACCTTAGTTCTGCAACCACCAGGTAGTGATTTCCCTGCCCCACACCACACCCCCCCCACCCCCAAAATAAAACCACCTCTCATGCAGTTTAGCGCAGTTATGCTGCTTACTGATGAATCAGCATGGCTTGTCATCCTTCTCTTCTTAGTTTGATGCTGGACTCCTAGATGGTCAGTCTTGCTTTAATTACTCAAACACACAGACTGAGCCTGTTTTGTGTTTTCTGCCTCAACGTATATCCACGCCATGATCTACCACATAGCCCTCTGTATCCCAGACATCTGAGCGTGGTCAGCAAAATGGCGGAAAACGATTCTGCTGAGCCTCCAACGCCGCTTCACCCCTCGTGGGCGGGATGTCAGGACACACCTATTTCGGATCCTCACAGGGCAGCTGTCCCGGGGCAAGTCAGCAATCTCTTTGTCAGCCACTTCCTAAAACAGAAGACCACAGCACTGAGTTTATGTGTTCCCCAGGATTTTGAGGGGGCTTACTGCCAGACCTCACAATCTAGCTGTCAAGTAGGTACCGCTGCAAGTTCCTCTACCGCCTCATAAGTATGCTTTGCTGTTTGGTAGGGAACTTGCAGCTGTCTTCCTCACCTGACCCTTTCTTCTGGGCATCCCAATGTAAAATGATCCACGTGGAGACCCCAGATTTAACATTACTACGCAGACTGAACAACCACGTGCCAGTAATCAGTTAGTCAAAATCTGCTTGGTTTTCTCCTTGTTGCACAGTGGGCTTGTCCTTTAAGATGAGCTGAAATTACGTATTCCTTATTAACTGCATTCCCAGGTAATATGCTTTGATGTCAGTAAAAGGGATCTCCCATACTATACCTCAGAAGGAGTTACAGCCAGAGGAGGACAAGTCAAAGTGTCTCTGTTTTAATGAGAAAGCGCAAGAAAGGTCTTTCCACGTACAAGAGAGCTGAACCGTTTTCAGGAAGCACCAAGTAGCAGCAAATTGAATTTTAGAAGAACAAGTGAGCTCAGCAGGGAAATGCAGCCTCAAGGCGGTCACTTGAAACTAAGTGTCCCCAACTGCAGCATTCTTGCCATCCTATTTTGTGAAGGACAGAAAGGCTCAAAGAATCCTGTGTTCAGTCACGGTAGGAAGTCACAGTTGGAGGTAAAAGGGAGGGCTGAGGCTGGACTACAAAAACCCCCATTATGTTGCAGGAGTGCTGGAAAGCAATAGCAGAAGGCTATCTTATAAAGGGATGTTCGCCTTCAAAGGCAGATGGCATCAAGACAGTGGCAAAGTGACCATCAGCTTCAGAAACAGCAAGGTCAGTAGGACTTCCTGTCTCCAGAACATTTTTCAGTTACTGGTTTTGTCCACTCATGCATCTTATCTGTGCATATAGCTCTACTTAGTACAGCCAAACACTTGCAATATTTTTCGGACCTATTTAATTCCAAGGATTTTACTCAGAAAGTAGCCTATGCTTCAAGAGAAAACTCGTAACTTACTTTTTACAACTTCAAATTTGGAGCCCAAGTCACATTTTGTAGGGGAGGAAAAAGTGACTTTTCTCTAGTCTTTCTCCTCATTCTAACTGCTGCTATGACTTAGTGACTTCAAAAGGTGACAAAAGCAGCTGAGGAATACTAAAAGCAAAGCCAGTTGCAATTATATATATATATTTTTTTTTTTTTTGGTAAGCACATCCAACACAGACTAGACTCACCAAGAGAATGGTAAAAAAAAAAAAGGCAGATTCACACACTTTCTCTCACAGGATGTTTAAGCCACAACTAGGCACGGCTGGATCAAACACGTACCGGAATATTTCTGATACTTGCAAATGTTTCTAACGCTTAGTGAGGAAGGCTGAGAGCAGGGCAGTGAATATGCACGTTTTTAAGAACAGATCTAACACCCAGATCTCATGCAGCTTTTACATGCTTGTAGCTCAGGCAAGGAGTAAAATGAAGTGTTTCTAACTAAACAAAGTGGTGATTTTGCCTGGATCAGGCTTCCAGGTTTTTAGATAGATCTAAGAGTAAAAAGTCTAAAGTTTATTTAGGGAACTATGAAAGTAACTGTATAATAACCCATAATATAGGAGCATAAGGAAACTGCACCTTAGTGATAGCTGTGAGGGGAAAATTGAGACTTCATTGTAGGTAGTGTTACAGATACTGCTCACACAAGCCGTGCTGGTTTAAAAACCCAAAATGCCAAACAACCTCTAGTCAGGAGAATACACTGCTGTTGTAAACACCCTCAAAAGGCCGAGGCTCTGAAGACGCCTGGGTGCCAGCAGTAACTACGCAACGTGACACGATTCTGTGCTCACGAGCTCAGGAAACGCAAGCGTCCGTGACCTGGCACGGCTGCTTGGATCTGTGAAGCAGCTGCTGCAGCCCAGCGCACGTCACAGCAGCACCAGCCATGTGTGGCCCCTGCCCTGGCTGGGGCGCAGCGACAGGGTGGCCACCCGGTACCTGCAGCTCCTTGGGAAGGATGGTGTTCTTCCGGATGGCGTTGATCCGCAGCCTCNTGAAGCAGCCGCTGCAGCCCAGCGCACGTCACAGCAGCACCAGCCATGTGTGGCCCCTGCCCTGGCTGGGGCGCAGCGACAGGGTGGCCACCCGGTACCTGCAGCTCCTTGGGAAGGATGGTGTTCTTCCGGATGGCGTTGATCCGCAGCCTCTGGTCCGCGTACTCGTACGCCAGCTTCCGTCTCTTGACATCCCGCAGCATCCTCCAGTCCACGTAGTAGCTCCGCGCTTGCCTCGTGCATGGTGAGGGGAGAACCTGATCACAAAGATGAAGTTTACAATTCCCACCTCCCGCATGTACAGTTTGCCCAATACAAGGAACTATTCCCGTAAACGTCTCTTTGCCAGACTTTCTCGAGTTCCTTTCTTGCAGGACCACCCAGGACGTGTAGGCTGCGATCTGGTTTAGGTCACAAAACGCATAAAGGAGTTTACGATATCGGAGGCACGAATAACCCCAGTTACATCCACCGCCCCCCTGCCCCGTCCCGAGCTGTTCCCGCCGCCGGCGAACCTCGGCGCTCAAGCGAGGTCACGGCTGACGCGGGGCCGAGCCGGCCGCCTCCCTCCGCGGCCTGACAAGCCTCGGGCCCTCCCCGCTCCCCGGCGCCTCGGCTGAGCGGCGCACGGCCCCGAAGCGGATCAAGGGAGGGAAGGAGCCGGGCTGACCTGCCGAGCGGCCCGCAGCGCCCAGCCCAGCGCGGAGGCCGCCATCTTCTCTGTGCCCGGTGGCGGCGCCGCGCATGCGCCTAGGCCTGGCGGGAGGCGACGGGCGGGCTGCGCCGTTGCCAGTGCGGGGTCCGGACCTTGGCGCTGCCGCTCCCCGCCCCGCCCCGCCGGGGGGGCCCTCGCCCTGCGCCTCGGTCGTTCCCCAGGAACGCTGCTTTTGCAGTGTGTTTGTGGGTGGGGAATAAAAAAGAAAAGAGAGTACCAAACCGCTTGAGAGGGCTATGCTGTGTGTCCTGGTGCTGGCGTCAGCCTCGCCGGCGTCTTCTACAGAAACCTCAGGATCCGGCTTAGGACTAAAAGGATCCCAAACTGGAGGGGAAAGTCTGCAAAAACGGCAGGGGCAAAGAGCCCTCCCCCACCCCGGGAAACGCGATGCAGGAACGTCTCACGGCGTTGCCCGTTTGCGCCGTACGCCAGCCGTTGCGGGTGTTGGGTTATAGCCAGCCGCTTCCCTAAACGTGCTTTTATTTGTGTTTCTGGAGAGTTTCTTTGTCCGCCTGCCTAGGACTGTTCCTAAATTTCCATCAGCGTTTTGCATTTTTTGCAGCTCGTCAACTTCGGGTTAAGTTACAGCATTTTACAGACAAAATTGAATAATCATGACCCTGAACAGCAAAAAATATATGGGAAATTCTGCTTCTGTTGTTCTTACCTGCACTATTTGGTGAGAGAAACTGTCTTACTGACTGGAACTTGGTGTGTGAAATAAGTCTACATCCTGATTTCAGGGAGAACATCCACTCAGTTTTTGATGTCGAATTAATCATTTTGATTAAATTGTCTGTTCATATCAGCTTGTTAGCTGCACCCAAAAAGTCATGCGAGAAGCTGGATTCTCTCTCGGTTTGCCATGCTGCTTGTTGTCTGCGTGCCAGGCTTTTTACTTGGGTGCCTGGTCTGTTACACCAGTCTTGGAGCACCTGGGTGTAATGTGGAAGAAGTGACCAGATTGGCAGGCTTACACAGTCAAATTTTATTAGGCGTGCTGCAGTCAGCAGCAACAGCTTCCACAGTAACTTACCCACCTAGGCTGGTGGTGCAGGTGACGGTGATCGGTGGAAAGAGGCCATTTTCGGTGCTGATGAAGTGGTTAATTCTCCACAGCCTGCTCAGTTTCTGGCTTGCTTTGCCAAGCCAGGTGTTAACTATGAAGGTTTTTGTCCCGTGAATGCGCCAAGCTGAAACCAATACCTGTTACACAGAGCATTAAACTGGCATAGAGGGATAGCTGTTTTTACTCCTTGATTTAGATGGGTCTCGTGAGCCACGGAGAGGTGAGATGCTTGTTACTTCCCTGGTTTCCCATCTCTCTCTGCTCCCTTCATACTCCGAGAAGCCGAAAGGCTGCTCTTAAACTTGCATGAGGGTCTGTCTATGGAGGGAAACTGCAGCCACAGAAAGGGCTCAGCCTGGGAAACTTGTGTGCTGCGACCCTTCTGTGAGCATCCAGTCTTCAAAACTCGGGCAGTTTGCCACTGTGCTTTCCAGTGCTGTGGTGTGTTGATGCATGACTGCCTTGGAAGTGGGTTTCAGGTGTTTGCAGGGAGAGAATTTCAAGCTTTGTTCCCTGATGTTATTGTCTATAACTTGCTATTTCTGCATCTTTCCAGCTGGTAAGAGCGATCTGTAGAATACCAGCGGAGCAAATAAAGTAAGGAGCCAGGTGTGATTCGAGGGAATTTGGATGTTAGAACATGCATTAGTTTCTTCAGCATTTTGTTCCCCTTCTGCTTGGTCTCTCCGTGTTTGTTAGATGGTCCAGGTGAGCGTGGGAAGGAGACCTATTTCTTCAGCCAGGGCTGATGTCCTCCCTTGCTCAATAGCATCACCTGTGTGATCAGCACTTCCCCAGCTTTGGTGGTGGGACCATGCAGCACTGTCTTCCCCTTTCTGTAACAGGGTTGCCCTGGACAGAGTGTTTGGTGCTTATAGCTTTAAAAAATACATACTAAGCGAGAAAGCGCGGAGCCCCAGTGCGAGTTCGTGGTGGCTGCAGTGTTCAGTGTGGTAAGCATGCTGTGTTTGACTTCACCCCCCTGGTGAAGCAACTGAGGCTGGCAAGGGCTAATGATGCATGTTGATAGCCGTTCAGCTGCTGCCGTCTTCAGCTCCCTCAGCACAGCTTCTGGTTGCAGTAAAGCAAAGCAACTGATCAGAATCTGAGACAGTTTGTTAGCTAAAAACTGGGCTCAGTAATGCACGTGGTTAAAGTAATCGTGTGGATACCTTAACAATGCTTACAATGACTAATTTCCTTTCTCTTAAGTTCTCAAGGGTTTTTTAAAGTATTGTGCTAATTAAGCGTAGTGTTGTGTTTAACTACTACTGGTTTTAAAAGGTGTTTTATTTTTACTTTTTTGTGTTACCCCACCTGAATTTCACATCATTAATACTTCCAACGTGCTTATCGTTACATGGGTCTCAGCAATAATTCCGAGATGCTTGCTGCCAAATTTCCGGGGCTGGAAAGGCTTTCTGGCCTTTGACTGGAGGCAGAGCATAAAATGAATAGGAAGCAGTTCTTTCTGCTGGTATGCAAGGCATGTTTGAGTGAGGGATTGGTTCCCAAACCCAGCACACTCCTTAGGTGGTTTGTGGGAGGGCAGTACCCCATGGCCTCTATTGGTTCCTTTCATCTGGTCCACGGGGACTTAAATTCACTGCAGGGACTGCTGCTGGTTTGCAGCTGCACTGGGATGAGGAGAAGACTTGGTGGCCTTTCAGCTTGCTCAAATTACCTTTGCAAGAGGTGGTTGCATCAGAAGGGCTCTGAACCAGGCAGCTGAAAGTACTGGAAAGGTAAGCAAAAAGTATTTTTATTTCCTTTGAGATTCCTGTTGTTTGTTCTGAATAAAAAACCCAGCTAGTCTTTCTCGGACTTCCTATAGCACATGCCTGCCAAGGCTTTGAAAGCCTTACACAAACATCAATAATCCTGTATTATGGGCATGTATTATTATTGCAAAATGTATAGTAGTATTTGATGTCACTCCATTTTGAAGGGCTTAAGCTTTCCCAGGTTGTCTCCTCCAACCATGTGAAACCACATATCTGCTAAAGTAAATGGGAGTTTTGCCTTTGGTTTTAATGGAGCTAGGGTTTAACCTAGAAGGTAATTATTTTAGAATGCTTGTTCCTAGTAATTTCCATTTTAGGCACTGATTTCTGTGTGACGGTAGTTGTTTTAAAAGCCCTTCCTTTTATCATGAGATCATGCTGGAGTTTGATCACACTTACGTCTTATAATTGCAGCAAACACTCTTAGTAATTGTTCAGTATTTTCTCATCTGAAAGCTCTTCTATGCCTCCAGGTGCACCTTTTCACAGGCTCAACGGTGGAAGCCAGTAGAAGTTCTTTACCATGTAAAATGAAATATATCACTATTTTTGCAATAAAAGTACTTTATTGATTATGCTATTTATAATAAAAATGTCATTCATTGGATAAGTAAAATTGATCAAATACAGGAGTTAATAAAATTTTTGAGCTGTGCAAAGATTTGCTTCAGGAACGACTGGCTTAAACTGGAAGCTAATGATTTAACAGAAGGGAGATAGGTCATTTGTTACAAAATGCATGTTTATACTAACTAGCAAATGTTCAAATACTCTTAAGCCTCTCTGCACTTTCTAATGACTGTGTAGGATTTTGGAAGCAATCTCTCATTCACATATGAATGGTTAATACACCTTTGCTTACCAGACATTGCAGAAGAATTAACGTGAAAGAAAACGTGAATGTGAGGATGAATTTAGAAGCACATTATTTACCTGGCTGATTATAATTCTGGTTTTCTGTTCTTTATTTAAAATTTTCTCAAGCTTCTGTAGTGTTAGGTAGGGTTCATTCAGTCTGGAAGTTAATAAAAGGTAGATGCTTGCAAAAGAAACAATCTTGCTAAAGTAATGGTTGCATTTTTTGTTGGCAGTCATTAATTGCATAGATTGCATAATATTGAAACCAGAATGTTGGCTAGCGTATTACAGCCGTTGCATCAAATGACTTTGATGACCAATACCAGAGAAAAGGAGGTCCGATGCAGAGCTTTCTAAAGCAGATGAGGTTTGGAACAGTAGAATAGTTTCACCACAAAAAAAAAAGACAAATAATCCAGTTGGTTGAACTAAATTATACTTATGGAAAGTCTGTGAAATAAGTAGCTTGTGTCAGCTGAATGCTTCACCGAGAAAAACGCGTAAAGCAGAAGGAAAATGGGTTAGACTTCTTCTCAACTGAGTAGTAGTATCATAATTTTGTGCACGTTTTGACCCTCCCATCGTTTTTGTTAGACTGCCAACAAAAAGTAATAGTCCCCCATGAGCGAGTCCTGCTCTTTGATGTTACTGGCTTTTGTCGTTCTTTATTGCTAAATGTGTTGCAGGATGTAAGGAGCCCGTCTGTATGCCAGCTTACTCAGAGATGAGCTAGTTTATCAACTTTGTGCTGCTGCATCTTCGTCCATATGTGAGAAGGCAGCTTTGCCGCGTGCCTTTGCAGATGCGTTTACTTCTCTCCGCAGGCCACTGCTGTGCACTCCCCTGCTCCCACTTCATCACCTCCGTGCTTTAAACGGTATGGTTTTCTACAGTCAACATCCATTTGAGGCCAGAGCATATGATAAATATCCATCACGGGTAATGCTTGTGTCTCTTGAGCCTAAATTCTAGCTTCTCAGTGTAGGTCAGACAGGTCTGTTGCTGCTCTTCTTGAGAATTACTGAAGGAAGTGGTGGCTGTTTGGATATCAGCAGCACTTCTGTGAACTTGCTAAGGACTTTCTGACATGTCTTCTAATATTTGTTATTCCTCTTGTGTTCCTCAGTAAACCACCTCTGGCTTTAGGATGGTGAAATGTGCCAATTTTCTAACTTGGCAGTTAGGAAACTGCCAGCTCTCATGTCTGTCGTACTGTGGTACAACTTGGCAGCTTCTGTTCTAGCCCGAGTGTGTAGAACGCTGTGCTCAAAAAAGAATTGCACAATGTTCTTTCCCTTTGGTACTTAGAAAGCTCAAATCTCAGCCCATGGCTCCTTTCACTCCTGTTTTTCTGGCTATTTTTCTTCAACTTTAATGTACGTTGCGTCTAGTGGTGTGTTGTATAACTCTTGCTCCTTGGATTCATGCATCTTCTACTCTGACCCATTTCTCACTCTTCAATCTTAGAATTCTCTCGCTCTTCCCTTGCTGCAACCCTGGAAATGTCCTAGACCTGCATGTCCTTTTTCCCATGATTACAAGTCCTCCTTCTTCTCCTTGATCCCATCTCCACGTTGCCTGGCTGGCACCCTGCTAGTATCCACATCCGTGTCTTTATCCACTCTTGATCAAAGCAGCTTCCAGTCATGCATCACCTATGGCTGAGTGGGTGCTAGCAGAAGATGACATTGTGAAGACCTGTACCCCAAATCTTCAAGCACTGACCTGCAGGATGGAAAAAGACTTACAGAGTTAGATCATTGGAGGCTTTCGCATAAACACCATGGGTTCTCTCTAGCTTTGATCGTCCCACGCTGTCCTCTGTGAAGGCTGAACAGATGTGAGTAGGGCTTCTTCCATCCTTTTCCTTAGGAGAATATTCCATGCCTAGCAGATGTGACTGTTAGGCATTCTTTCCTATATTAGTAATTTTCCTTAATCTGCTATTATTGCCAGCTATATGTTATGATATGATGCTCTCCACAAAGAATCAGTTAAACCCACTTTTAAAGTGGCAGGGGAAAAGCTCTTTATTACGTGATGACGAAGCCAAAAAAACCTGCCCTCCTCTTTCATTACACTTGACAGAAATGCTTATGTTCAGGGGTTTTTCCTCCTGAATGGTCTCCAGGCCCAGGAAAATAATCTGAGATCAATTTGTGGTTCCGAAGCCCTAATTAGTAGTGACATCATGTTACAACAGAATGCTATTCAGCACTTGGTGCTGAGAGAAGGGCTTTTGTGTGTGTGTGTGGCTGGGGGGGTGGGAAGGTTGGTTTGGGGCCTCATCTCCAGGGGATTGGAAGTAACCCCTACAAAACAAAGCTTTTGGGGTTTCCTGCAGTGGACTATGGTGAGCATCTGTAGAATTTAGACACTGAATTTGTTCAGAGCTTTGAAACAATCTCTTATGACTTGATTTGTTTCAGAAGGCTGCACAGCAGGAAAATAAAGGTATAGTTTCTGTGGCCCTTTGAGGGAGAGCTGTCTTGGCGCAACAGAATAGCAGCTGGGTCAGGGTGGGAAAGTTGCATCTTTGGTCACAAACAGGAATCTGCAAAACCTTAGGAGACAGAGCTAGGGAAGAAGCCCTGACTCAGCAGAGCAACATACTTTCTGCCACTCTTTTTCTCTTACTGTAAGGTAAATGTAGTAGATAAGTTGTGAATAGATGAAAAAAAAACCCCAAACAAATTACTGCTTGAGAATAGAGATAGCTCCCTTATTTTATTTAATTTGTGTAAGATAAAGAATTGTAGACTGAGTCTTCAAATCCATACTCTGTTTTGGTTCATGTCAGTGATGATTTTCCTTAAAGAGAGATGAGCTAGCACTTGAGTGGCCTGTCATATGGCTATAATCAGGTATAATATGTATTTCCAGTGGCGGTGTGCTTTTGTTCAGGTTTTAGCATCCAAAGCCTCATGTTTCGGACACCTTCCTGTAGCTGTGGTGCCAGTGGCAGGGCATGAATCTAATAGTAGGGATACTTTGAAAGTTTTGGGATACATTCAGAACATATAATGGTGTTTCACAGGAAAAGTTGATTTTCATCATAACCCAGGACTGTGTGACTTTCAGAAATGTGATTATAATGGAAATAGCAGAGGCGCTGAAAACTTAGTGTGATTTTTTTTTTTAATTTTTTTTTTTTAGGAGTGGAGTCCTCTGTTGCTTCAAAGAGTATAATCTGGGGCAGCACTATTATCTGAGTTCAGATGTGCTGTTGCTATGGATACATATTGGCCAAATGGTTTCTAGTTATCACATTACCTAATTCAGGACTTAAATAATGTTTTTTCTTCTGCTTGTGCAATGAATAACACAACTGCTTAGTAAGTCGCATATGGTGGCATTTTATATTTGCATCCTGTGATATGAAATTTTACGTATTTGACCAAGTATATATCACCTCCTGTACAGACTGACTACCGTTACTGCCAAAATTCTGTTTGTAACATTGAATAAGCCAACTGATAAATTTAGATTTCTAAGTTTACATTTTATCATTCCAACTGTGCTTATTCAGTTTCTTCCTTCCTGTTATTCTTGTTATGAGGTGTTCATTTCTTGAGTCCAAAATTCTTGCTTCGTTGACAGCAGAAAACTTTTAGAGCAAACAGTTTTGTTTCTGTTAGACTTTACCTGAAGACTTCAAACTAAATGACCGGATTTCAGTTTTGATGTCTAAATGTCAGTGCAGTTAAACAGTAATATTTTATTTCTTTATTTTAAAGTCTTAGTTCTGAGACTTAATTAGCCTGAGAACAAGTTCTTCCTATTTATGTGTGCAGGGTAGGGAAGAAGGAATATTTTTGAAATAAAAGTACAGGAAACCAAATGGGTTCACAGCACATCCTCTCTTTCCATGTGTTAACAAATTTGCTCTAGTAGCTTCTAAATGAACCTTGCCAATGCTGAGGTAACAAATCGGGTAATTGAGTGAAAGCAAAATAAACTTGAAATCCCTCAAGTGAAGCCAGGTTTGAGGCACAGAAAATGCCAACACTTGAGTTTCAAATGGAGGAAATGTTTCAAGTCTCCCCAATCCAGGTAATAGTGTAGGCTATGCGCTATATTAGAAGAGGATGGGTTTAATTTTGTGTATCGCGTGAGTCCCATGGCTAAAACCTGGTAATTTAAATCTAAAGGGCCTTTTTGAAGTGATGGACTAAGTCAGAAATCATCAACACAAGACCCTGAAGCTGAAGGCAGCTGGACAGTTGTACCCAAAGTGAGGGTTTTGAGATTTAATCAACAACACACGTGAAGCCAGGCAAGGGTCTCGGTCCTGCCTCTACAGAGCAGATGTCCTCAGCTCCACAGAAACCCCTCCTCTGTCTCCAGTGGGCAGAAGCAGAGATTGGGACTCGAAGGCTGGGGCTGACACTTGGCCAGGTTCTGCGGTCCAGTTTTCTTAGCTGATCTCCCTCCTTGAGAAAGCTCTCTACACTTACAGTCCCTGTGGAAACTGATTCCTGGTATCCCCTTCAGCAACTTCCTGAAAACATTACCTCATAGGTAAGCTTAGGAAGTGTGGGCTAGATGAGTGGACAGTGAGGTGGGTCGAGAACTGACTGAATGACAGAGCTCAGCGTGTTGTGATCAGTGGTGCAGAGTCTGGTTGGAGGCCTGTGACCAGCGGTGTTCCCC
>VZSC01007360.1:138098-164501 GCA_013398225.1 Steatornis caripensis
TGTTCCTGTGCCCCCTGCTCTAGGGGCACCTGCTTTAGCACAGCGGTTGGACTAGACGATCTCCAGTGGTCCCTTCCAACCCCTGCCATGCTGTGATGCTGTGATTTCTGCCCATGCCTGAAATGCAGCTGTCCTGGGAAAGATATCTCATGGTGTGATGCATGTAAAGCAAGCAAAACTATTTCCCAAAATTCTTGTACTGAAAGATCAATGTCAGCTCTCTGAATTTTTTACGCACACAGCATCAGCACAGTTATCACACTTCTAGCTGAAAACCATGCAAGCTTCTGGAGATTACCATGGCCAAAAAGACGATCAGTAATCCACATCACATCCAGGAGACTGGTACAGTGTCTGTTGTAACTGCAGGGGAGTGAAAAGTGCTATGGCATAATTAATAATTGTGACGGACCATAATACTAAGTCTCATTTGAAAGTTGCAAACTTAAAGCCAGTAGTCCAGGGGTCTAGTTTGACTCTAACTCATCCAGTGTGACTTTTCCAGGTACTGACCAACCTAGTACTCAGTCAGGACAGAACAGTTTGTCTTTTAGGAAATTAATGAAAACCAGCTTTATGACCACACTTACTACATTATTCCTTTTCTTGAAAGCAGCTGTGCTGTTTGAGGGGTCGGTGCTGCCACTGAAAGCCTGCCAGATGGATTTCCAGAACTGGCTTGCCTTCCCGATGGGAGTATTCCTGTGCTGTGCTCTCCAGATATCTGCCATTCAACAACCTGTGTCTCACAACCGTACCAGCGATGGTCAGAGAATATCCTTCAGCCACTCCTACAGGATTGACCTGCCCACGTCATCCCAGATCAAGGTGGAGGCAGATCCCTTACAGCATGAAGACAGCAGTGAGGTACAGCTAGATCCCGGGGAGGCCGAGGAAAACGAAGACCAGAGTATCATCTTTAGGCACAACATCCATGTGCATGCACCCAAAGGGGACTGTGAAACTTTGAGCCACGTTAAGGGTCTGCTTGAAAGGATGGAGAAGCTTGAGAAAGAAGTAGCAGAGCTGAGAGAAGTTTGCAGCCCTCAGAAGTGCTGTGGGGGAAGGCAAGGTAAGTAACAATTGGTGGTGTCTGTTGTTACATCCCAGATACAGCCTCTTTACTGCAGAGATTTGGGGACTGGAATCCATTTGTCAAGGTTATGAGGGTTCTCTGCGAGGGAAATGCTCGAATTCTGTGGATGGGATGGTGCTCTGGTTTCTGTGATGTGAAAGACCTTTCTCACTTTTGCCTCTAGAATTTTGCAGTTGTTGAAAATCTGTCTTTTTATTCGTTCCATGGTAACTGACTTAAGAGCAGAGTTTACGATGATGGTGTTTGGTGGTGACCACTGGCTCTGCCTGTGATCAGTTTTATACCACATGGCTTCTAAGAAAAGACTTAACAAACTGATGTTGTTTGGGGAATGGAGACGGAGAGAAGTGCTAAGTCTTTGCTTACATGAAAAATACAGGTGTATAGCAGATGAGGATAATGTGCTCTCCTTTATAATAACTGTGGTGAGAAATTGTGAGCTTAAATTACAACCAGGAAGATTCAGGTTAGAGGCTGTGAAAAGCTTTCTAATTGACCCTCTGGGGGTGCTCGTGGAATCTGCATTCCTGCTGACTACAGACAAATGTGTTGGGAAAGGCAGGAGTGAAGCACATCCCTCCTGGGGCCACAGGCAGACGGACAAGGTGATGTTTTCAGGTCTTTTTCAGCCCATATTTTCTGGTGATGGTTATGCTTTCCCTTTAATGACCTTCAGCATGCCTCTGCACTACCTGTCCGTGGCTGTTCCTAATTTTTTCTTCTGTTTCTTTTCTCTTGTCTCTCTGTCACACCTGCTGTTGTGCATCTCGGTGCTGCTCTGGCCAGGCGTCTTGCCTTGCAGCGGCCATGGGACTTTCCTCTACGAGACCTGCAGCTGTATGTGTGCTGAGGGCTGGGAGGGCAGTGACTGCTCCCACCCCACCTGCCCCAGCCACTGCAGCGGCCGTGGGCGCTGCGATGCTGGGAAGTGTATCTGTGATGAACCTTATTTTGGTGAGGACTGCAGCCAGCAGCTCTGTCCTGAGAATTGCAGCGGCAACGGCATCTGCGACACAGCCAAAGGGGTCTGCCAGTGCTACGAGAAGTTCATCGGAGAGGACTGCAGTGAGAAACGATGTCCCGGGGACTGCAGCGGCAATGGGTTCTGTGACACAGGAGAGTGCTACTGCCACGATGGCTTCTTTGGCCTTGACTGCTCCCAGGGTAAGACATGCCTGTGAGTTATTTCTCCCTTCTTTCTTTCATTCTGAGTTTCTCTCTCTGCCTCCCATAAACACTTTGTTAATCCTGTAGGTAAGCCAAACCTGGGGTCACCATGTTCCTCTCGGAGTTCCTGCTGGGCTAGGGGTTGCTGACTGGTCCTTGTCTTCAAGAATTGCCTGGAAGACATTTCTGAATTGGGAAAAGGGGGAAACACAGTAAAAGGTAGAGCTAGCACAAGCCTGTGTGTAGCAGCTGAAGGAGAGAGCAAAACTGGCTATGGAGCCTGTAATTAAAGAGGGAGCCAGAGTCTGTCTCTTGACATACAAATGAGACAATAGAAGGTAAAATCATGTTTGCTGCAGTGTGCACTGCTTGCTGATAAGGTAATTGATTTGATAAAACCTGTGAGACAAAGGATGCATAAATCCTTTAAATAACCTCCCTTTGAAGTGAGGTCTTTGAGAAATTCTCCCTCATCCTGCTTTGTTACAATGCAGTAGGATTTGCCTGAGAAGACCCTGACTGAGCTGACCTTGAGGTGTCTGTCCAGCCATTTCTGCTTAATTCTGGAACCCACATAATCTCCCTATAACCACAGGCTGATACTCCACGCTTCAGCACTCAGCCTTTTTACCCTGGAAGCTGCCTTTCCTTCTCAGCACGTCACTGCTTGGTCTAATCTTTCACAGCTCCTCGGGAAGGAGAAGTAGGTAACAGCCGCACGCTGAGCACCAGGTATCACGCAGCAGGGCTTTGCAGTGACCTTACTGGCAGTTCTTTTATGCTCCAGATCATCCCTTACCTCTCAGGCCTGACCTATCTGCTTAGAGACTCACCTTTTATTTGAAAGATTATCAGCTCAAATCCTTCATTCAAACAAGAGCTCTGCATCAAAATTTCACTTCTCCTACCCCTTCCACACTATTCAGAGATATTTCTCTGTGGCTCCAGCGCTCTTTCCTGTCAGTAGGCTGGGGTTTGCTACTCAGGAGGCAACACCTTTACAGAGGTGGCAAGCGGAAGAGTTTCTCCCAGAGCAGAAACAATTCTCCCAGAGAAATGTTGCCTGGCCAGCCTCTTCCAAGGGGCTGGCTGGGTCCAGCCTTGGATTCTCTTACTTATACAACACCTGCAGCTGTTTTACAGGCTGTGAAAGCGGCCTCTGCTCTCCGAGTATCCGAGTGAGCAAGCACTACAGACTTGATGTACGTCGCGCAATCCACTTTGCTACTGTTTCTGAGCACTATGCCTCCACTCCTATTTAAAAACTGGTTTAAGTCCAAAGGCAAATGGTTCCCATCCCCAGTGCTCCTTGCCCATAGCTGTCACATTGCCTTTTCTGTTCCCATTTGAGTTAGATTTCTGTATCCTGGGAGATTTATGCTGAGCACTGTTTTTATTTATTTATCATTATTATTATGTTCTTTTTTAATATGTTTTGGATCATGAAATGACATGTTTTATTGTATATTGCCGTGGTAACTGGGATGTCTGAACATCTAGAAGTTACCACCAAGCATGCAACAGTATAATTAATGTCTTGCAGTTCCTTGTGAAGGAGAAATAGAGGACAAGGACTCATTGAACAGCAGGTGTTGCTTGTGCTCTTTCTGGACAAAATAGCACTGTGGGATATCTGAAGAGGAATAAACCAGAAATTTAAAACAAGGGTATCCACAAAAAATGGTTGTTTGGTATTTCAGCAGAATATTAGTTTAACCAGGAAGTCTGTGTGTAGATGCTGTAATCAGGAAGTTGGAAAGGAAAATAAAGAGGGACTCTGCTGTTCCCAGTGGAGCCGGGGTTCCCAGCAAGCCCCCGTGAGAGCACTCGGCCCAGCGCTGGATCTATACATGTGCGTCTCGTTTCCTGCTTGCTTCGGCCATTAGGGCCTCCCCCTGCTTCGGGGGGAGAAGCTGCCTGATGGAGAGAGACTGATGGGAGCAAGCAGAACACAGGGTGGGCTCTGGCATGGCCCACAACCACCCGTCCTCCTGACTCACCTCAGCAATCAATGCTGTGCTTGTGACGAACCCTTCTGCTTCAGGCTGCGGGGTCCTCTGCTGTCAGAGAGCAAGAGGAGGGGGTTTTCAAGGGTTACCAAGTCCAGGCAGAGCCTCCTTCCCCTTTGCACCTTCACGGGGCTGCTCTCCCCAGCCCTGACCAGGCGTTGTCTTTCTCCAGTCCAGAAGCGCTTGGGTTCGTCACCTTGGCTGGAGACGATGGCTCTGGTGCACCTCAGGGCGCAGCAAAAACCCACCTTGCCAATACAGATCCCCTTGGGCTAGAGAGTCACTGTCTTCGCAAGAACCCGCGTCGAAACGCCCTCTTCCGAAACACAAACTGTCCTGGGCGTTGTCCTAAGCAGATGATACTGGTTTCTTATGCCACATCTCGCCTCTTCAGAGAGGCAAATGCAATCCTCTTCCAAACTATGCTTAGACAAGGGGTAAACCGCACCATATGTATTTAGGTTCTTTACCGCAAAGCCAGATTATTCAAATCTAGCTTCTGTATCACAAGGACAGGCAGGATGAATGTTCTCGCGTTTTGTACAAAGTTTTCATCAAAGACAATGGCATGCACATGTTGAGGGTAGAATTTGGTGTGAGCTTTGAATTCCACAAGGGAATGAATGCTGCCTTTCAAGTGAGAAGAATCTCATGATGTTATCTAACTTAATGTTGCTGACACATGCCTTTTTACAGGCACTTGCTGTCTGTTTTGCTATCGGTTAGTGCCTTGCTAATGAAATACAGCTGGTAAATGGTTTGATCTGTTTATGATGTGCTCGCTTGTAATGGAAATCAGATAAACTTTCTGACATATGTTCTACATTGACTGCTTTCAAGGGCTGCTTTGAGACACTGATGAGCTGTCTTGTCTCATGGCAAAAAGGTTAAGGCACTGTTGGTGTCTTGAAATTTTATTATGTGCCACAGATTTGCCCAGGTCTCCTCCAGGCACCAAGGGTAAGTTTCCATCAGTATAAAAGCTCAGTTTTTTATCTTGGCCATGGAGAAGCCGTGTTCCTCGGTTCTGGGGACCAGTTGACATTTTGTGGTAACTCTGACAGTGATACAAAAGGAAGGTTTTGGCTTTTCTTTCTCTTCCTAGAGGCACTGGAAGGGCTAGTGTGTGTTTAGAAGCTGGAAAGCAGAGTCCAGGCAATTACTGTATTTGTTACTAACTGCAATATTCGTTTGAATTTAACGATGCGCTGTTGGGCAGAAAGAAATGGACAAATCCAAGATGACCACAGACTGGGAGTTCCAGTTCTGCATTCTCTCTGTATTCAAAATAGGTTTTAAAAAAATTTCTTCCTTGTCCATGTGAGCCCTGGACCAAATGCTAAGACATCATCCTCATTGCAATGTTTTTCTTTGTTTCGCTTCTAGTGCTTGGTCCTCAGAACCTGCAGCTGCTCAACTCCACAGAGAACTCTCTGGCCATCAGCTGGGATCAAATGATTAGTGTGGATAATTACCTCATTAGCTATTATCCAGTAGGATATGAGACATTGGTGAAACAACTCCATGTGCCCAAAGAGCAGCTCAGCTATGAGATTGTGGATCTCTGCCCTGGCACCACATACAATGTCACGCTTCGTCATGTGAAGAAGGGGATTGCCAGTGAGCCCGAGTATGTAGAAGCAAGTACAGGTAGGAGCAGGCAGTCTTTTTCTTCAGAGTCGGGAACTGTAGATCTTTAAAGTTAGATTCAAACAAGTGGAGCAAATTGTTTGGCTTTGCCAGTTTGTAACATCCTGTCTGAGCACCGGAGAGCACTTTCTCCTCCCAATCTCAGCCGCATTTTTTGCCGTTGTTCTCTTCTGGGCAGTTGATTTCCAGATACATATTTTTGGGGCCAAATATATTGCAAATTTTCTATCTCTCCCTTTATCTTGTCCAAATCCTACTTGCATTGACACCTCTGAATTCTGGGGAATCCATCACATTGGAAGCAGGAATTGGAAGCATGCAAGATAAGGCTGGCATGTTAAGAATAATGCACTGTTCAACTGGATGCAGAAGGGACATTAAAGTAGGCAGGATGTCATTCCTAGGTACTGATTGGCCAAAGATGCCTGCAGCAGCAAGTTTTCCCTATGGTCTCTTCCCACGACTGAATGAGCCTGATGCTACTGAGGTTAGGAGGCTGGGTATGGAAAGACTGCATATTTGACACATTCTCTTTCTCTCTCTCGAACTGAAATGGCATTCGTTAGCAGCTGAAGGTAAGCTGTCTGCCTGCACTTGGCAAAAACAGTGAAAAGTTTGGTTATTTTGATATTCTTCTTGCTTCCAGCACGACAGGTGGTTGCTGAGAGCCAGAAAACTCTTGAGTTGGAGTATTACCATGGATAAAACTAAGCCTGTTGATATAATGATTGTGCTGTACTAGCTTAACTCTTTGGTTTGGCTCCGGAAAATGTCTCAGGTCTCAGAGCAGGCGACTGGGGAAGGAGGGGGGCAACTTCCTATCTTATACAGCACCTTTTGATGCTGATCCTGCTTCCTTATGGCCCTCTGCTGTCCATCCCAGTCCTGTCTGCGCTCAATGCCATCTGGGTGACAGAGGAGATGGAGCGCTCCCTGGAAGTGGAGTGGGAAAACCCACCAATTGATGTGGATTATTACAAGTTGAAGTTCAGATCCTTGGTGGAGATGGATGAGAAGCAGGTCATGGTGCCCAAAAGCAATGACCCTAAGAGCAGACACGTTGTGACTGGTGAGTACCTGTGGGCACTCCAAACTGGGCAGGGGCAGGGAGAAGTGGCAGGAGTGATTGATGGTCAGACCATAGTCCTGAGGCGATTCTTCTCTCATGTGTGGATGGCCAGTTTTCCTTTACCTTGTGCCTGCCGTAGGCCAGGGCGAGATCTATTGGGGTTCCCCTATCCCATAATGATGGGTGTCTCCACAGGGAGAAAGCTTCTGTGCTCCGTGGATAGCAAGTTTCAAGGCACATTTGTTCAGCTTTAATTCTGTCCTTGTTAGGAATAAAGTATATTCTTCTGTTTTAGAGCTGGTAACACTGATGTTATGGAAATCCCCACTTACTGTAGTCAGTGTACGCCCTAAGGGCAAGCCTGGACCAAAAGCGCTATCAAGACTTTCTCAAGACAAAAGGAAGTTAGAAATCTAAACTTTAAGTTCTTCTCTGCTACAAACCTAGAACCGAATAGACTAAACAAAATAGCTTTCTTTCAGAAAAATTACTGTCTTCCCTAATTGTTGGTAATGATTCCTTTTGCTCTTTGTAGGTCTGAAACCTGGCACAGAGTACAAAGTCACCGTCATACCAGTGAAAAACAATACAGAGGGGAAACCATCCTCAGTGAGTGGCAGGACTGGTACGTGGAAAGTTTCTTTTATGATAGTGATGTCTACAGGGCACAGATCTGTGAAGATCACAGCACAAAAGGTGCACAGTTGGCTGCTTCTTCATGCATGACCTGCAGCCCGGTCTGCTTATATATTGTTTTAAGCTTGTCCACGCTGTATATTAAACATTAAACCTAGTCCTAGCTCAGTCTTTTGCCTTGGTTTTAAACCTACAGTAACTTCACCCTTGACTAACAGCTCCAGCCAGACACAGAATAAGCATAGTAAGCTGGCCCTCTGTACGTATTAACAACCCTCACATGAGCTCAGGGCTAGGTCCAGCAGTAACTGCAAGTTTTCTGGTTCATAATTTCCCTAATTAGATCATTGACAGGATGACCTCACTTAAACCTAGCATGTGCGATTTGTGGTCTGGACATAGCCCTTCCCTGTGGATGCTCTGGGCAGCTGCCGCTGACTGCCTTGCACCTGTTAGCTGCTGCTGCTTTGTCTGGTCTCTGAGCCCAGGAGCAATAAGGAAGAGGAAAAGTTCTTCTTCCTTCCTGTATTGCCTGGCTCCGGCATTATTTTTCTGTTCACCAGACCGAACAGAACAGTTGGACTGAGGAGCTGATAGAGCAGCATTGCCAGGCCTGCATTTCCACTGGGGGCTATAGTCCCAGCCTGCTGCGTGGTCTGATACGCCTGCCCCTACGGAGCTGAAGCTGTACTTGTCCAGTGGACTGCACGGTGATGTGGCCCTGGTGTTTCTGTGGCAGCTCAAGTCTTCGCCTCTTACGTGTGAAGTGACTGAAGAGGCTTCAGCTGCCTGCTGGCCCTTAGAGGTTGAAGCTTTGGACTGCTTTATCTTCTAACAGAGCCCGAGTCAGACGTAGTCATATCCAGCATAGGGAGAGCACAGAAGCGTCTTTAAGCTGACTTCTGCTCTGGCTGTGTGCTCAGTACATCTCAGAAGGCCTGGCAGGTGCTACTCTTCATTTTTCTGTATCTGGCAGCCTAGCCATTTGAGACCTGAATGTTAAAAGCAGATCTGGAAAGCCCATTTGTTCATTGATGCTTCAAGCTCTTCAAAAACATGGCAGAATATTTTTCAGCTATTATACTGAAAAACAGACCTCGAAGAATTTTGAACTCTCATTCTGCCTGTAAGATTTTGCAACCTCTGAAATTCAGCTCTCATAGAAACGGGTAGGCGTGCTGCATCCAAAGACTCAAAAATCCCAAATCAGGCCTGACATTTCTGAGGTTGTCTTGTAAGTGATTCCATTAAAAGAAAATTGATTTAAAGCAACAAAACCTACAACCTCCGCATTGCCATTGTAAGGCTGCTCTTCTTTCCTGCGTACATTCCGATTATTTGGAAAACCCTTGGCTTGTGTTTTCAGGCTGTTCTTCACAGACATGGGAGCTGCAAAACTTCTTAAAAAGGGGGGAAAAATCCACAATGAGTAATCTTGCTCATATTCTTATGTAACGCCAGGAACTTAGCAGCTACGACTAAGACAAATACCAGCTATTGCAAGAGCTACCATGAAACTCTGATTCATCACCTAAAATAGCAGAAGCCTTGGGGGAGTCTGAGAGACATGTCTGCAGGGCAGGCAGAAAGGGAGGAGAAACAAATGGCTGACACCAGAGGCAGAGAAAGTATGGGGCCTATAGTTGGTGCAAGCGAGAAGGTAATGCTCAAGTCGGTACCCATGGAAGGTGAGGCAGGTAGCCTGCAAGCTCTTCCTGCAGAAAAAGCTGGAAAGTTTCATCTAAATGGTAGAACAGTCGTGCCTTCTCCCCACCCTGACCATGCTGGTTTGTCACAAATGTGTTTCTTCCTCAAGAGGCTGTAGAACACAGGTGACTCTGTGTTTTAGCTGGCCAAAGCAGCAAGACAAAAATGAAAGAAATGCACACATGCTGTGACAGGTATTGTAGTGGTTTAATTCAGCTGGAGTTTCCTAACGCTGCACTTTGAAATGTTCTCTCGGGAGTTGATAGCCCAACCAATGTGGCAACTGACCGAGTGACAGATGATGCAGCCACTGTCTCATGGAATAAAGTTGAGGCTCCCACAGACAGATACATGGTGAGGTACACCTCAGCTGATGGGCACACAGACAAGGTAGAGGTGGGGAGTGAAAATGACATCGTCACCTTACTGCGTCTCAAGCCAGGCATCGAGTATGTCATCCACATCTGGGCAGAGAAGGGACCCCAGCAGAGCAAGAAGGCAAGCACCAGAGCCGTAACAGGTAAATTGTAGCAGCAGCAGCAGTGGAGGGAGATGAGTTTGAATTTCAAACTCTTTCATAAATTTTACTTGGGCTAGTAAACTTCTGCTTCGCACAGGTTTTTAGTGAGGCAAAAAAAAATCATGGCATTCTTACTAGTGGGACTGAACAAGTCTAGAGCTCAGCTTGAAGACTCTTTGTTTTGAGTCCTGTTATGGACAGGTCCTATGGCATGGCAGCAGTTACTATCAGTGCAGAGAACAGTGAAACAGCCAAAACTAAAGCTTCATAGGCAGAACGTGTAATTTATTGGGATCGTGGCACAAGGTAAGAATCACGTGGAGAATCAAATCGCCAAACGGGACATTTGGCCACTGTCCGTTGGAGGCTGTGAATCTCCACTGCTTGCAGCAGGGTCTGCAGCTAGATGGGGAAACTCCTCGAACCACTGTTTTGCTCAGTTCTTATAATCCAGCCAGCCATGGTCCCATGTGGCTGTGTGTACAGGCGCAGGTTCTGCTGACGATTTACAGATGTCTTATCTGTGTCCAATCTGCACTTCTGCAGCAGAAATTACCTAGGGGAGTGTTTGGGATGCTCCACTCAGGGTGTTAACCAACACATTTAAGCATATAAATTGGACCAGCGCAACAGGAGCTGCCTCAGGGAATTTGTAAGACTGTCTGAAGTTCCCACCCAGAGGGAATTGGTAAGGATCAGTCAAATGCTTAATTATGAAGTTAAGTCAGTCACCTACTTGCAGGGTGGTCTGTTGTCTCGAGCCAGCCCACGTTCTCGCTGATACAGGTAACTGTCTGGGGAGCTCCTGGACCACCCAGGGAGTTAAGGAGTTAAATGCACTGTATATGCATACAGGCATACCCAGCTGCAGTGCGATTATAACTAAAAACCAAACTTGATTTTCATGTCACTTGATTTCCATATCACACAAGAAAATAATTTGCTTGATTTTTCTTGCCACAGGTGAGCATCTTACACTAACTAGCTGAGCTGTGATTATTCAAATACTCGTTCCCAGTGTGTGCGGCTCTAGGGTGACACAAACGAGCCTCAGCATCTTTCCTTAAAATGACAAGTAATGTATTTTCATCTCACAAAAGAGGTGAGATTAGTACGCACAGGTGGAAAATCACAACTTTTGCCGTAGCTAATGTGTGGTAAATCATAGTGCAGCTAAGCCAGTGTGTGGTAAATTACAGTGTGGCTGTCAAATGGTTGTGCATTTGTGCCCTGGAGTTTAGTGCCTGCAGCAGAATAAGCTAGAATGAGATGTGCTGTTTCAGTAATTCAGAAGGCATCTGCAAGTCCTTCATTGCTCAGGCTGCTGAGAATTATTTAGCAGTTCAGTGAGGAGAGAAAAAACCAACCCCACCACAAAAACCCATGCTCTCTGTATAGGTCATGGGCTGTTGGGCTGTCCTTGAAGTGCCACATTCTTGCAGGCTGCTTTGTAATAGTGACTTAAGGCTCGTGATGTCTAGCATCATGTTTCTGTCTGTGAAATGGGCAAGGGAAGGACTGTGATAATGGGAGGAGACTGAAAGTGGCTTTTTTTTTCTAGTGGAGAATGTGAACATAATTCTCGCTAGTGTTGTTGCCTGGTTCTTCACCTGCATATCTTAAGAAATTGCCAGCGTAGTGTCCCTGTAGGGGCTAGGTGGCTGACAGAAGACAGTCACAATCTCCTGGGGTAGGGTCTGGCCTCTGATAGACAAGTAAGTACTTTGTGAGATACAAGACAACTGGTGGGTGCACAAAGAACATGGAGGTGGGGAAGGACAAGAGCATCACTGCTCTGATAGGACTGAAGCCAAGCAAACTGTATGCCACCAGCCTCTGGGCAGAGAGCGGAGCTCAGCAGACATCAAAGCTGTGACAGGTAGGAAGTTTTGTGTTAGTATGAAATAATCTTGTTCCAGGAGAGCTGCGTTTCAGACAGAGATTCTGAGCAGGCGCTTTGGTTTTTGGGTTAATTCCCAGAGCAACCCAGGCAAGAGGTGGTGATCTTAAGAGAACAAAAGACAGTAACGCCATATTCTGCATGGGCTTTCCTCTTAGCTCATGCAGGGTCGGCTGTGCTTTTATTGCCAACAAAGAGCCCTGCTGTTGCAGCTGTGAAGAGGAGGCTTAGACCCCAGCTGAAATACCTCAGCACTGGGCACCTCTCAGCTTTGTAGATCAGGCCCGTCCTTGATAAGAAAAAAGGCTGAGAAGTGGAAGAAATCAGCAGGGCCCTTGAGGGGAAGGAGCAAGTGTAACCTCACTGGGACAACCCATGTTCTTCACTCCTAACTGTTCCTGCAGAAATCGGCAGCCCAGCTCACCCAGGGCAGGGGCAGAGGGCTGAGTGGCACTGACATACAAGTGTGTATACCAATGCATCAAGAATGGTAGGGCTTGTGAGTGGTTAGCCCCCTTGTTTTACGTAGCTTGCACTGTATCCAACAGTACAAAATTGTCTGGGGCCGCAAATGATGATATCCAAAGGGACTTGCGTAAGTGTCAGTTGTTTACGCTGCATGACCAAAGTGTGCTTTGTAGCTAAATATAAAACTTGTATTAGATTTACCAGTGTGAGCTGGAGAATAAAGCAAGCATGCTTTTGGACACACAAGCCCTTTTTAGATCTTTGGGCATAGAATAATTTCCCAAAGCTCATCTGTTTTGTCAATATATTTGATAGTCTTAATAAAACATACTACCTCTGCCTATAAAACTTGTGTATCTGTGTCTTTTGACCGTTGTGATTGCCACAGAACTATACTAAAGCTGCTAGTAACTGTGACTTTTGCTTACAGAAATCGACAGCCCAACCGAGCTGTTGACTGACCAAGTGACAGAGGATGCAATTACTGTTTCCTGGAACAAAGTCCAGGCTTCAATAGACAGATACAGAGTGAGCTACACCTCGGCTAATGGGGACACAGAGGAGAGGGAGGTGGAGAATGACAAGAATGCCACCGCCTTGGCAGGACTGAAGCCAGGCATGGAGTACATCATTCACATCTGGGCAGAAAAGGGAGAGCAACAGAGCAAGAGGGCCAGCACTGAGGCTGTGACGGGTAAGAGAGCAATAGGTTGAGTTAAGAGTATGAGTTTTACAGCCCAGCTTTGCCTTAACACTGAGTACGTCCATCCCAAGGCAGTTTCAAGCTGGAGACTTAACAGAGCGAGTCTTCAGGTTAGTGCATCTTGCTATGAAACCTATTCAGCATTATTACAGAATGATTCTAATTACCTGTATGTGCTACAAAATGGACTGTGTTGTGGTTATTAGTAGGGATTAGGGAAAATGAAGGCTTTGCAGCCATGCCTCTTATGTATTGTATAGTCCTGTTTTATTTTAATTGGTTAATTTGTTTAACCTTCATCATGGAATAGGGAAATGCTCTTTTTGCAGATGAAGAAATTGAAGTGCAGGCAGATTAACAGCATGCCGGATGGCTTTTCTTGCAATAGGATGATTAAACCTTGTTCCTCAGTTGTTCTTACCAGGACTTTCTTTCCCCTGTGCGGCCAGTCCTGGTTAAGAAGGTGTAGTGATCTGCACAGCGAGAGAGTTACTGGTTTATAACAACATTGTAAAGCTGAATGTCTGAAT
Source organism: Steatornis caripensis (assembly GCA_013398225.1). Lineage (NCBI taxonomy): Eukaryota > Metazoa > Chordata > Aves > Caprimulgiformes > Steatornithidae > Steatornis > Steatornis caripensis. Next base: position 151,554 of record VZSC01007360.1, read on the forward strand.
CGATTGCAAGCTGTTGCAAGTGTGTACAAGTTCCATGCCCTAGGTCAGGGACTTGCTGAAGGAAGATGAGTAAATGCATACCTGGGTCATCCTGGTCTCTTAACAAAAGAGCTTTGGTTGTTCTCTCCCTTTCTGGACAGATGGCATGTATGTGAGCTTCAGAGGCTTGTGACCATGAGAAAACAAGAAAGTAGTATCTTTCCTTGCAAGGGCCCTCTTTTGTCCAGGTCAGGACTCACTGTGCTGTTCCATAGGAGAGCATCTATAAGAGTTAAAGACAGATCCCAGCCAGGCCTTGACACCTCCCAGCCGTGTGGGTCCAATCGGTGTGTGATCGGAAATGGGACTTGAAAAAAGAAGCAACTGGCAAGGCTTTTGAGGGGAAGGAGTGTCACAGTACAGCTTGACTATGACAGCCTGTGTTCTTCGCTTTCATCTGCGTCTGCAGAAATCGACAGCCCGGCTCTCCTGGTCACTGACCAAGTGACAGAGGACACAGCCACTATCTCCTGGGACGGGGTCCAGGCTGTCATAGATAGGTACATGGTGAACTACACCTCTGTTGATGGTGACACAGGGGAGGTGGAAGTGGGAAAGAACGAGACTACCATGACTCTGACAGCACTGAAATCTGGCGTTGAATATGTCATCTTTGTCTGGGCAGAGAAAGGGACCCGGCGGAGCAAGAGGATAAGCTCTGGGGCAGTGACAGGTATTCCAGAGAATCTTTGTGCTTCTACATGATGCTATTTTGTGGAGGTGATCTCAATTTCTGTCCCGTTTTCTTCCGGCCTGTTGCAGAGCGTGTACTAGACACTGGTTTGCCTTGTGGCCACTTGTGATGTAGGGACATCCATGCTACAGGCACCTTCAAGCTTCAGATAGAGATGTTGCCAAGTCTAGAGAACTTTTAGGAACTAAGAGCTGCTCTGTTAGTTCAGAAAATATCAGCCTGGTGTGAGCTTCACAGCACTTTGCTAAAGCACTGTGGTCCTCACTTCACTAGCTTTGTCTGCTGTTTTGGGTCTTTGGGTATGCTAAGCTCTACAGGTGTGGCTGAGCTCTGCCCCACAGTATACGCTACTGCTGTTGAACCTTGCTTAAACTTAGGATGGTTCGACTACTGCCACTGATAAGAGTGGTGTTTATCAATTAATCAAGACTTGGAAGGAAACACTCCTATTTTAGTCATCTTCCTTCACAACACAAAAGGAGTAGCAAATAGTTTGAGTCTGGAAAAAGTCTCTTAACTGTCAGTAATTCACTTCGTATAGTCAAGGCTTTTGCTTACAGAAGTTGGCTGCTTAGCCAGGCTGAAGACTGACGGATTGGCAGAGGACACTGCTAGTGTTTCCTGGGAATGAGGGAGAGATGGGGTAGGACACAGGTCTCACTATCCTGATTAGTTTGAAGCCAGACATGGTGTACATCATCTGTGTGTGGGCAGGGAAAAGAAGCAAGCAGGCACAAACACTCTCATGGAAGACTTGTGGAAATTTTGGATTGTGATTTTTGCAGCTATGGAAGGAGGGATGTAGCTTCACATGGTGATTATCTATGATTATGTTCTCCTTTGGCCCCCTCTTTTGCCAAGGCCTTCTTCCCTCAGCTGTACTGTTGAGAAGTGTTAAACCTTGCTGGCACCTCACAGCTGATAAAGAGATATTTGTGGAGGAGGCTGGTAAAGGGGAGCAGAGTGTTGGTGCTGCCTCAGTCTCTCACATCTTTTTCTTTGCCTCAATGTACCCAGTGTCATCCGGGACTCCAGAGCCGACAAATAGCTGGTCTAACGGATCTCTCTTCAGGCTGTGTCAGGCCTAAATTCTTATGAATCTTAAATTTCCATTGGACCTTCTTCTGCACAATGATTCTTCCCTGTATCTCTACTTGATATTTTACTTCCAAGGCCTCTGTCTGAAGCTGGCCGTGCCTCGGTGCCTTACCTTGTCTTACTCCAGTTCTGCATTGTCAATAGCAAGTGCAGTGATTAGCCACTGAGACCCAGTGAAGCTACAGATGAGTTAGTCCGTGTCATCCTTCACTTCCTAAGGGTAGGATCATTGGCCTTTAGAAAAAAAAGTTTTAAGGGGAATATTCATGTGTTTTACTCACACTTTCTACTCTGCACTCTATTTTTTAGAAATGGACAGCCCAAAGAATCTGGTAACTGACCGAGTGACAGAGGAATCGGCCACCATCTCTTGGGATAGCGTCCAAGCTCCCATAGACAGGTATATGGTGAGCTACGCTTCTGCTGATGGGGACACCAAGGAAATAGAGGTGGGGAAGGACAGAAGCATTACCACCCTGACAGGACTGAAACCAGGCATGAAGTACACCATCCATCTCTGGGCAGAGCTGGGAAGCAAGCAGAGCAAGAGGACAAGCACTGACATGCTGACAGGTAACTGTGGGCAGAAGGGAAAGGAAATGGGGTAGAAGGACCCTACTCTCTTGTTATTTTATGTTTCATGATCTCTTTTTGCATTACTGGGTAACGAAGATGCACAGCGGTAAACCCATTCTGGAGATAAGTNTGTTTTACCCACACTTTCTACTCTGCACTCTATTTTTTAGAAATGGACAGCCCAAAGAATCTGGTAACTGACCGAGTGACAGAGGAATCGGCCACCATCTCTTGGGATAGCGTCCAAGCTCCCATAGACAGGTATATGGTGACCTACGCTTCTGCTGATGGGGACACCAAGGAAATAGAGGTGGGGAAGGACAGAAGCATTACCACCCTGACAGGACTGAAACCAGGCATGAAGTACACCATCCATCTCTGGGCAGAGCTGGGAAGCAAGCAGAGCAAGAGGACAAGCACTGACATGCTGACAGGTAACTGTGGGCAGAAGGGAAAGGAAATGGGGTAGAAGGACCCTACTCTCTTGTTATTTTATGTTTCATGATCTCTTTTTGCATTACTGGGTAACGAAGATGCACAGCGGTAAACCCATTCTGGAGATAAGTGCACGAGTATAGACTACCATAAAGGAGACTGCTGCTATAGATGATTATAGAAGAGGCAGTTGTAATGTAAGAGTGATGACAGCTGATGGTACCTAGCTTATTTCAGTAGTCCTTAATCAAAAGCCTGTGGTGCTTCATGTGTTGCTGTCAACAGAGGTTTAACAACCAAAGTTAAACCAGTTTACAATTGGGGACAGTTAAAAATAATGGCCTGCCCTTTGACTCCTGACCTCGGACTGGTCCTAGGAGACAGCCAAACAGGCTTAAATCTGTCTTGTTCACTCAGCCATAAGGATTACGGTGTACTGGGAACATTTTGGAGTCACTCCGTATCCATTGGCCTTGCTAATTTACTTTTTCTTAGTTCATGAATCAAGCTGGTGTGAGATCAGCAGTTGAAGCTTGGATTTAGGGCAAGATGCCAAGCAGTTCCACAATGCTTACAGAGGCTGAGGGCAGATGATGGGGACAAATGAACGTCTGTTGAGGCCAAAAGACTGAATCCGTCTGGAACTAGAAATGCAAGGAGAGTTTCAGCAAATTGAAATATTGGGTTTTTTGAACTGGAATGAAAATGGCGATGCCTGGAAACTTCACATGAAGTGAAACTGCTGGGAGAGGGATTGCATTTAGCATTAGTACGGATCATAGAATCGTAGAATGGTTTGGGTTGGAAGGGACCTTAAAGATCATCCAGTTCCAGCCCCACTGGCATGGGCAGGGACACCTTCCACTAGACCAGGTTGCTCAAAGCCCCATTCAACATGGCCTTGAACACTTCCAGGGGTATTTTTGAGACATCTGCACAAAAAAGCCATGTACTTTTTTTGGTATTATATTTCCAAAAGTAAGGACACATTTGCTAAAATAATACAACTTCTGAGGGGAAAAAAATGCATTTTCATATTCAGGGTGATGGCTAATTATTCCCCTAGCATTCAAACGGCTGTGGCAGGGAGCTGTTCTGCCGTGGTCTTGTCACGGTTTAAAGCTGGGCTGGCTGTTAAGCGAACGACAGACACTCTTTGTTAACCCCCTCCCTCCCCAAAGTGGGGGGGGGGAAGAGAAAAGGGAAAGAGACTTATGGGTTAGAAAAGTTAAAACAGCTTTAATCTAACCACAATAATAATGAATAATAATAATAATGAAATGTATACAAATATGTACAAAACCGATATCGAGCTCCCCCCCACTGATGACCAATACGTCACCCGCACGCTGTGGGGCACGCCTCAGGAAAGTCCCGGACTGTACTCAGCAGCGGCAGGCAGGAGCTGGATTCAGGAATGCATGGATCGGGATNCTGGAAAAACATGCAGTTAATTTCAGAGAGTGCAGCTTCTCAAAAGAGACTTCACTAAAAAGCAAAGTTACTAAAAGAAAATCGGTTCTGTCTTGGCCCAAACCAGGACAGTCTCCTGCACCCAAGGAAACTGCTGGTTGGCCTTCGAGAGCAGTGCAGGATCCCTGGAAGGCTGCACTTCCCATCCCTTGCTTATCGCGATGGATTTGGTACCTTTTAGCTCCCTCCTCTGTCCAGCGGGAGGTATACATGTAATGAGCTACGCTGAGAAGATTCCTGTGTCATTCTATTTACAGCAATTGTTTAGTGGTCTCCCTAATGAAGCATGAGTTGATTAGATAATGAACTAATGCTTAACTTGAAGCCTAGTGAGAGGTGGTCTTCAGTTATAATGAATAGCTAGTGTTTTAAACAACGTGCTCTGTGAATGTTGGTGTTACTGTCTCTGTTCTGCTTATATTCAGTGTTTTGATTACTTCTTCTCTGCCTTTGTATCTGTTTTAAGCGGTAACCCTACACACAAGGAGTGCAGTGCTTTCTGGCAGAAGCCACACTGCTCCACTCTTCTTGTTTACAGAAGACAGACATGGCTTGGCCTTGTCTTCCTCCGTGACCTTTTCACAACTGTAATATTTCACAGAAGCTTTATAATCATCGATATGATTTATCCTCAAGCACTCTTCAAGGTCTAGGAAGTGTTGTTGCCTGGTTTATATGGAGAAGAACTGAATCAATGGAGAAGTTAAATGACATGCCCGTAGGCCCTCTGGGAGGTCTATGGAAGAGCAGGGAATTGAGATGAATTGTTCAGTTATAGTTTGCTACAAGCTCAGGTGTGCTTCGGGATTGGAGTGCTCTTCCCTACAGACCAGCACTGCCCACCAAGAACCTTCTTTTTAAAACTTGGAAAGGCAGACAAGCCTGTTCCTTAAATTGTTTTCCTTAAGATTTTCCCAAAACACCAGAATACAGCGAGCACAGGATGAAAATTAGGGAGAGGTTTCTTCCATTGTTGTTACTTCCATCTGAGCTTTAGAAATCGCTTTTATCTTGAGGGAAGCATTGCAGCCCTGTTGTGGGTATCTCATAAGACAGATGCTTTTTGACAACTGCTGTGAACTGGCATTGCTTAAAAATAATTCTGTTCTCGTCATGCTGAACTCGGGCAGTCTGTGCACAGGAGAAGTCTGGCTAAGCCTTTGATGCCAGTGAAGGAACTGGTGTCCCATATACAGCACAGACTAAACTGTAAAGCTGTGGGCTTATTTGCATTCCTGCATTTACTAAAGAAAGCTGAGATACGGCAACAATAAAGCCTGTGAAGTCATTCTTCATCTGCAGTAGAGAAACAAGGGGTAGGGGCTCTCAGCAGGCCACGCTAGGGCCGTACTCGAGGATTGGGGCGTAGATCCCAAACCTGACCGACCTGTGAATGCTCCTCAGAGGTGAGCCTGATGGAGACTTCTCAGGCAGACGTGTCAGGAGCTCCTGGGCCCCGTGCAGTTGAGCCAATCGCAGGGCTAACGAAACATCCCAAACCAGATCTGTAGCAGATCCTGCCACGTTTTGTGTAGGCTTCTGCTGCTTCTTCCTAGCTGCAAAGGTCCCTGGGTGACTTCAGTAGTTCCCAGGTAACAGGATCGGGCACTGAAAGCTCGGCCCAAGCCCTGAACTGCAGTTGCTGTCTTTCATTTATGCAATGGGACTTGAATTTCCTTTTCTTTTTCAATAGAGATTGATCCTCCCAAGAACCTCCGTGTATCAGATGTGACTCGTTCTTCTGGCGTAGTTACCTGGAGTCCTCCTGCAGCACAGATTGATGGCTACACTCTGACTTACCAGGGTCGAGATGGCACAAGCAAGGTACAGTGAATTCCTCAGTCCTGCGGACTACACTGAAATCACCCCCATGATTATGGGCTCTGCCAGTTGGGTCTTGTAGGTATATGGATCGCATAAAAACAATTTTGAGGGGGAGTTTATGCTGTCTATGGCCCAAGGAAGGGAGAGCTTAAGGAAGAACATGGGCTACTGTCATGAGTAGAAGCTGTGGAGGGACTTTGACAGTGGAATGCCTGTTCCCAACAGATCTCCAGGTGCAGAGAACGTGTTTGCTTCTTCACTTCTCTAACTTGTTATTACCTGGAAGGGCAGCATTCACTATGGGTAGAGTGTTCTCAGCGTCCTAACAGTGTTTCTTGAGACCTTGCCCCGAATCTTCCTTCTGAGGAGATGGACTTTGTGTCCCAAGGATATACAGTGAATGTGCCTGTCTGAACTCTACAAGAAAAGCTTGTAAACACATACCGAGTATGAGGCACTGTGGTCAAGAAAAGCTAAATACTATTCAGAACTGGATTAAACTTTGGTCTGTTTTATTTGGCAGGAAGTACAGGTGGGTCCTAGCGAACAGTTTGTGCTGGAAGGACTGGAACAAGGAGTGAGGTATACCATCTTTGTGATGGCCTATAAGGGAGATCACCAGAGCAGAAAGACAGACAGTACCTTCGCAACAGGTAGGATTTGGCCATGGGTGTTGCACTTTTCCCTGTGCTCTGCAGCTGTTGTGCTTCATGGTAGAGGTCAAAGAGTTCATGTTCTACAGATGCAGTAGGAAACTATATGATCATAAGCAAACCATCTAGCGAGTCAATGATGTGTCTCCTGGCTGGGAGTCCGTTCTAAGCCACACCATCTGGAGGCTTGGAAACACAACAGGATAGTGTGAGCGGACGCTGCCCACACCGGCCAGTGCTGCTGGCAAACCTCGCTAGCCAAGTGCAGAACAAAGCCTCCTGGTGAGCTGCCAGTGGGCAGGAGGGGTGATGATAAACCAGGGATCTTTCTGTACCATCCTGGGAATAGGTAGGGCACAGCTGTTTAAGTACTGTCGTGGCATCGGGTAGCTGCCCGGTTTGTTTTCAGAGGTCAGGAAATGTACACCAGAACGGCAGCAAATCAAACAAAAGCTCACGCCAGCTTGCTGTGGGAGCCACTTGTATTTTGCCAGTGCCCACAGGGGTTGCCAGCCGTGGACAAATTGTGAAATGCAGAGAAATTAAAGTCCCTGTTTACTGGCACTCCCGCCTTCACAAACAAGGGCTCCTCTTCCTGCTGTCACTTCGACCCAAGACATCTCTTGCAGCCCCTGGGGACCCTATCCATGTGCCAGCTTCCAGGCACTGGGAAGGCTGCCAGCAGCAACCTGCTGGTGTGAGCGCACAGTGGGGGCTGCTGCTTTCTTTAATTCTGTTCCAGTACCATTGTCCTTAGGGGATTCCTGAGAGCGTGAAATGCCTCCTCCAGCTCTATGGGCTGCTTTGCTGATGTGAAGTTTTACCGTCTCTGTTCTCACAGTTAGCTTTCTCTACCCGTATCCTGCGGACTGCAGCCAGACGCAGCAAAACGGAAACGCCTCCAGCGGCATGTACACCATTTACCTGAACGGGGATGGCAGCAGGCCGATGCAGGTGTACTGTGACATGACCACTGACGGGGGCGGGTGGATAGTGAGTGATTATCTGCTCTTTGTTTTTTTTTATGAATGTAATCAAGTGGATCTGGTACTGGTGTTAGCTGAGGCTCCCTTTGCTCTACTGTATTACTATGTTTCAGCTCCTGCCTTGATGGAGTAGCATGTTTTAGGAAGTGTGGTGGATGCTGATGTACCCCATCAGACTGTCAGTAGAAATGCTGTGGGAGGCTGAATGGCGCAAAGGCTCTTTCATTTCAGTCGTGAATGCCACGCAGGCTTATATTATGGCTGATCAAGGGCAGTGGCTGAGTTATGTCAGCTTACGATGTCACCTTTTGCCACTTGGGTCATGGGAGTTGTATATGAGGGTGCATTCAGCTGTCATAAGATGAGGTAGTACGGCTTAGCTTAACTGCCTTTCATAATGAGTTAACTAAGCTATATTATCTCATCTTGACCACAGTATAAGGTTACATGTATGGACAGTTAAGACAGTTCAGCCGATGCCTGTTAATACTGTGAGCATGCACCCGGACACTGACCACACAGTAGCTGTTGAGTGGCCCAAGGGAATCCGAGCCAGAAGCACAGACGCTTTGAGGTGAAGAATGTGTACGAACACGAGGGAGTGGATCTGAGGTTCTCGGATAGGTGCCTCCCTAAACAACCAAATACAAGTATCTTTATTCCCTTCTCCACCTTTCATTTTCAGCGATAAGTGATTTTATTAGCTGAAATTAATTGCTGCGTTTTACTGCCCAAGTCCCTCTGATTTTGGTGAAGTTTAGAAACCCAAATGTCTTGGGGATCATGTTCCTAAGTCCATTTTGTCCAAGTGTTTAGATCATGCTCAGATTTGCACTCTCCATAGGCATTTGTGCAAAATAAACTGTAAAATTTGCACAACTAAGTATTCATGCCAGGTGCTTACATGCAGTCAGAAAATGGAAATGGATCCCTGTGTGTACGCTGCTCAGGTGCAGCGTACTATCAGCTAGAGTTGTCTGTTCCTGAATGCTTCACCTTTTTGTCTGCATTTGAATTGGGATGAGCATTTCTCATCCCCATCCTCCTTGCCTCTCCTCAACCTGTCATGAACTCTCACTCAGCAATCCTTGCTTTGCAGGTGTTTCAGAGGCGGAGCACTGGCGAGGTGGATTTCTACAAACGCTGGAAAAATTATGTGGAAGGCTTTGGAGATCCCACTGGGGAATTTTGGCTTGGTACAGTACAAGGGTGTGACCAGTGAAGAGCTGAGGATTAGCTTTGTAGAAGCACCTAAATGCTGAAATATCCAACCCCCTGAGCCTGCAGTCGTGAACTGTCAGCTTTTGTGTCTTTCTTAGAAATGCCAATGAAGCATTGAGGGATCTCTAGAGGCCCACTAAGTATTTCCACTGACATCTTTGGGCTTTGGAGCAGTCCCAGAGCAAGCCAAACTCTGGAAAGGTTTATTTCAGGCTTGTGTGTTCCTATGAGAGAAAAAAATAAAGAAATTGCATTTGTGAAAATGCAAAGTCCAGGATACTACGCAAAACTTGGTGTATTAGGTAATTTTTTGTCTGTCTTGTTCTGTTAGAGAACTCTGCGTGGATCAGAGAATCCAGCACTAAATAGGTCGAGGTCTTTGGAGCAAGAGTCTTGTAATGTTCTGGGAAAAATAATGTTGCGCTACAGCCAGCCTTGTGCTGGTTTAGGCTGTTTGTTTTTTCTGACACTGCTGTCTCTTGCCAGAAAATGAGATAAGACAGCATAAACATGGCAAAATGTCACAACAGCATCAATCAGGCAAGGAGGGAGGCAGGGAATAGCTGATTTAACCAAAATGGCCACAGGATAAGAGTCTAGGACTGCAAAGGTGAGCAGGCTTTTCCCTTTTAAGAGTAATTCTTTTCTTCCAGGTCTTGACAAGCTACACAATCTCACAAGCAGCAGCCCCATCCGCTATGAGCTCCGGGTGGATTTGTGGACGGCCAGCGAATCTGTCTATGCTGTCTATGACTTCTTCCAGGTTGCCTCGAGCAGGGACAGATACAGGCTGTCAGTGGGGAATTACAGAGGCAGTGCTGGTGAGTGCATCGTACTTGTGCTGTTTCTGCTTCGCACAGGGAAACAAATGCTGAGACCTGTGTATTTGTTTTGCCGGCAGTGTGGGAGCTCATTAGGTCAGGTTGGGTCAGGTGTGGTTCTCTTTGAGAAGTCTGTACTTCCAGGGAAGACTAAGGAGAGTGTGCCCACAGGCCCATCTTCTACTGAAGATGGGAGCAGGAGTTACTTTTTCCACGGGGAAGAGAGGGCTCTCTGACCCAGTGAAACATCAGCTGAAAAGGCAGACTGGAAAGCGTTTCCATGAGGCAATCTGTGCTGATGGGGGAGCAACTTCTGGGGCTCCCCAGCTGAGAAGTGCAAAGAAAGTGGCTTTTGTTCAGGGTGGGAGTTTGCTCAACAGCAGTAGTGATCCTTGTGCTGGCTTCTGCCGTTGGTAAATCCTTGCGATTGCCATTGTGCCCATAGTCTTCCACTTACCCTTTAATCTTCTCTTGCAGTAAGGTTTAGATCTTCAGCTGGGGGGATCCAGCCCTTGGATGTGCCCTCTAATAGCAGCCCTTCAGAAATTATTGTCCAGACCAATCCTGTGCTGTTGTTTTTCCCCTGCTAGGCCTGCTCTGTTCTGCCTGAAGGGTGTATAAGCCCTCAGGCTGAGCAAGTGTAGTCTCCTACTCCTATTCATGTCTTTTGTCCCTTCCCTTAGGGGATGCAATGACCTACCACAATGGCTGGAAGTTCACAATGTGGGACAGAGACAACGATGTGGCACTCAGCAACTGTGCTCTGACACACCATGGTGCCTGGTGGTACAAGAACTGCCACTTGGCCAACCTCAATGGGAAGTATGGGGAGAGCAAGCACAGTGAGGTGAGTGGCAGAGCTCGGTGTGCTGGTTAGCTCTTCTCCCTAGCCTTCAGAAAACACGCAGCAGGGGATGTCTCTCCTTGGAGCAGGAGAGATTGCCCAGGCTATCCTAACTCCTTTTATTTGAAAGAAAAATGATCCGTGAGGAAACTTACAGCTCTTCCTCCCTGGATCTAAAGGAGTTGAGCTCTTGGCCCCCTGATAATTGTGGGCAGAGATACTTGAGGTGGAGCTGTCTTGACTTCTGAGAGGAACACATAAAAGAACACTCGCTAGAAGCCACACTAGGATGCTGGCTTACTCTCTCATGTAGCATATATCTTGGCTTTCAGTGCATGCCTTGGTGTGCATCTCATTCCATAGTCTTATTTTGGGCTTGAACGTGACTCAGTCCTGTTGTGCTCCGAACTGGATAGAGATTTGATTTGTATTAGGAGTGTATGGAAGACCGATTATAATTACAGTCAAAATCTGGTGAACAATAGCATCTGTTTATTAGAGAGTTACATGGTATTAGAAGGGGGCAGTGGCAGACTCCTAACACCTGGTCTGGGCGCTTTAGTAAAAGAAATTCCATGGTCTTTTCCCAGGGTGTGAACTGGGAGCCATGGAAAGGCCATGAATTCTCCATCCCTTTTACTGAGATGAAGATCCGTCCTCAGTCTTCCAATAATGAGGCAGTCCTGCGGAGGAAGAAGAGGTCTCTATAAGGGAAGAGGAAGAAGGTTAGGGCTTAAATCGAACTCTGTGCAGGACAGTACCCAAAGATAATGATTCAGTATTTCTTAACAACATTAGATTCGGACAGCTTTCTCCAATCCACCGGAGACAATGGCTGACCAACATATGCCCAGAGACCTCTGGATCTGCAGCCCAGCCTGCTTCCAGCCTTTGGAGATCCTGATGGGTGATCTGGGAGGGGGCTTGTAGGGAGCATCACACTTGTAGCTCCCCTGGTTGGCTAAACATGACAAGGACCTGCTTAATCCGATGTATGCAGCTTCTATGAACTTTACATAAAAAAAGCTTTAACGCATGCTGTTCTTTCTGAAAACGCAGGCTGCTGACTCCTCTTAATTCTGTCCTTACTCTGATGCCATTCACTTCAGACTTCAAAAAAATTGAATTTGAACCCACTAAAAAATAACAGCCCCTCAATGTACATCAGAGAGAGCTTACCTGAGACTATCCCCTCTCCCTGTCTCGGTCTTTTCCTTTCCCCTCATCGTTTGGACCACATTCCCTACTCTTCCTGCAGTCAAAGAGCTGGGTTTTGGGAAATGTTGTCAGGCCGCTGGCAAGGCTTGTTAACTCGGCTGAGGTTCCTTACCCTCCAGTATTGCATCTCTCCAGGTTAAAATCCTGCTCTCTATGTTGGTTGTCTCTTCTTGTCTCCCAGCCCAAAGAAAAGCCTGAGGATACATGCAGTGAATTAATGCTCACACTCCTGGGTGACGCCCAGAACAGGGTCAGTGTAAGGGCTATACTCCTTCAAGCACTGCTCAGCATCCCATGCCTGCCTCTGCATATCGCTTGTCCAAGAGGCCGCTGACAAACCATGAGCAAAATTCTCTATGCAGCTGTCCCATCTGCCGCCTTCTGCTTTTTGATTAGCGGTGTGGTAGCTAGTGATGCTGAAATGACAATGCATGTCATCCGCCTCTAAAACAGCATCTCTGACTCTTTCAGGCTGTCCGCAGATTCAGGTGGGCCTCAGTGCATGGTTTCACATTTGGCTGCTCTTTATCCTCACAGCCGTAAAGGTGAGCAGACATTAAAATTCTGGGCCACCAGCTACAGCCGAGGAAGAAGTGTGAGCTCACTGAATGATGCTTGCTCAAACGCTTCCTTGTCTGAGCAGATTGGAACATGATTGTCCTACGTCTTAATGGTCTTCTCTATCCCAGTGCTAAGCTGAACAATACACTTTAAATAATCCTTCCCAGACTTTGGGGGAAATAATAAAATTGCAAATAAAGGACCTCTTAAAATATTTGTTGTCTTTGCTTTGGGTGGCAGAATTATTTTTCTTCGCATTTAAGCTAAGCTGCCTTTACAGAGATGGAGCAATACTCAGGCCCAGACTGGGGCTATGAAAACTAGGTCTTTGGAGTCTGCTCCAAAACAGGGATGGGGACTATGTGATCTCTTCATGACTTAATACTGCGAAGCAATTAACTGATCTGTAGTTGCTAGGACCTGGCTGAGGAGAGATAGCTAGAGAGTCATCTCTCAAAGGTGAGTATGAAATGCTTTCTTTGTAGTACTTTTGGGGTTGTGCCTC
>VZSC01007360.1:164687-184347 GCA_013398225.1 Steatornis caripensis
GGGCGGGCAGGCAAAGACCCCCTTGAGCTGCTTTAAGATACCCAAGGCCCAGTTTGGGGGAGGGAGACTAATGGAGGGAGGAGAGGAAAGGAACATTGCACTTGAAGTGTTTTGCAGGCTCTGTGCTAAGAGCACGAGAGAAGGACACAAGAAAACGATGAGGGTTCTTTACTGTGGTGAAGTGATTTCTCCCTGTTGCCCGCTTGTCTGTAGGCGAGGACAGGTTTCACAATGTTGTTCAGTTAAAGTGCACAGAGTAGACATGAGAAAGGTGACTGAGAGGGACTGGAGCACTGGCCTCACACACAGCCACTCTAAAAGTAAGCATATGCTCTAAAAAGCAGCAGGCGTGATTGTTGCCGGCAGCTCTTTCCTGTGCAGAGGCCAAACATGATCCCTTCTAAAGGTGAATCTTACCTGAGAGCAGGGAATATTATCTTAAGCGGCATGAGCTTTGTATTTCAGAGATAAAGGCAAATGAGACACTTTATGTACAGTTTCTGAGGAGGGTTTACTTGTCCCTCCGAATTCTGGGGCCCCTCTTTCTCCAGGAAGGGCAGCCAAAGTGGCGGCTGCTGCAAAGCCTCTGGGGGAAGTCAGTATTTCCAAACAGCCACAGGATGGCATCATCCCTTCATGCTAGCGCAGGAGAAACGTCCCCGTATCCAGCTGGCCTCTGTGGCAAGACCTTTTTGGGGTTAACGAGAGTCTGTGCTACAGCTTTAGGAGCTGGGACTGCTCAGATAATGCCGTTTGTTTGCCTTCAGGAACCGGCTGTTCTGGTTTCAAGGCTCAGGCTAGTTGGGGTAGTCCCATAAAAATTTCATATCCTCTTACTACCCTTGTTTTGCGGCTGTACCCAGCCCTGTAATGGTGACACCGTAGGGCCAAAAAGATTCTTGAAACCTCTGCCTTGCCCTGAGATTACTGAAATTTTATCTACTGGTTTGCAAGCAACATGCACAAGGGCAGAATTCGATCCCAGAAGGGTCCCCTCTACCTTGGCATCACTGTGTTGATGGGGACTGTGCCGTTGCTGGGCCCCAGGAGCCAAGACCTATCTGTTGTGATACATCTGGGGTGCAGCACAGCCAGTGCTGCCGTGGGGGATGCCAGTGAAATGCTGCTGCGGGGGGAGAGGTGATGGGTTCTTCACCCACCTCCCCACTGTCTCAGCATTAACCTGGGAGGAGGAGGGAGAAGGCATGCCTCTTCCTGAAACTGTTGCACCCTGAATGGTGTAACTGGGAGAGGAGGCAGGAGAGTCTTACTGCACTGGGCACTTGCTTGGAAAGCAGCAGTTGTTGGCTGAATAAACAGAGGAATAGTCAGTGAAGATCCCATTCTCCCTTCCTAGTGGGGTTGCAGAGGCCTGCGGGGGCAATTTTTGCATCCCATCCATCCCTGGACTGCTCCAGGATGCTCAGCTTTGCCTCAACCCCTGCCTGTTTCTACCCTGGGACCCATGAACCTCCCTTTGCCTCTGCAGCCCACGCTACCGGAGGGCACCTGGCCCTGAATACGGTGTGCAGGGCTGCTGTCCACAGAGAAGCAAGGTGTGCCCTGCTCATTCCTTCCCCCGAAAAGTGTGTCCCTGCCATTTCTAGCTGCTTGCTGCTGCGGATNTGCCTCTGCAGCCCATGCTACCGGAGGGCACCTGGCCCTGAATACGGTGTGCAGGGCTGCTGTCCACAGAGAAGCAAGGTGTGCCCTGCTCATTCCTTCCCCCGAAAAGTGTGTCCCTGCCATTTCTAGCTGCTTGCTGCTGCGGATCTGCATGCCTCTTAACCACCGGTCTCCTCCAGAGGCTCAGCTCTGTGGGTAAGGTGCAGCTTGGTGAATCGTCCAGGTGAGAAGCAGATTTATTTTTGTCCTTGTGGAGGGAGAGCTCAGTGGTCACGATTTGGAAGGGCTCTGCCCGGCAGAGGTGTGTGCCTGGTGCCATGACGTGCCCAACACAGATGGCTGCAAGAAGCTGCAGACACTGTGAAACACTGGTCCGATCGAAACCAACTAGGGATAACTAGTCCGCGCTGCTGACCCTCTGCAAGGAAAAACCCCCCTGCAGCCCATCTCCCGCAGTGCTCAAATACTACTTCTTCCCCTTGGGGAGAGGAGCTCGGCTGTGTTCATTAACAAGGTGAGGCCGTTAACCTTGATTCAAGCTAAGCTGTTTCTTTAAGAAAACATCTCTCTGAGCTGCACAGCTGGCTGCAGGCAGAGACTGCACAGCCTCTGCCTGCTGAGCTCTCCCTGTGTCTTATCTAGGGCCAGGATGCAGAGTCAAGAACGATTTCCCCAGGAAAATAAACACATGCCTCAGAGCTAGAGACGCAGCATTTGAGAGTCATTTATTTTTGTTTTAAAAAAGAAACATTGCAAAAATGTTTCGGATTTATTTTTTTTCTTCCCCCTCCTGTTGTATGGACTGCTTAGGAAAATAAAAGGTTGATACTGAAATGCAGTGGCAGAGAGACAGTGCAGAGGTGTCTGGAAAGTGGGGACCCCACGCAGTGGAGTTTCTGTACCGCGCATCTCCTGCTGCCTTGTCAGTGTGGGTGCTGCGGGGTTGCTGCTGCCTGGCTGATGCATGGCAGGTCCTGGTGCACCTCAGGCTGTCGCTGCCCTTTTGTTTTTGTCTCAAGCAGCTGCTGATTCAGTGAATGGTTTGGCTAAAACAGCACCCTCGAGCAAGTCACACACCCCCTGCTCCCCATGCTTTGTGGGGTGCAGAGGCTTGGACCATCTACTGGTCAGATGGATCAGGGCAGGGCTGTATCCTGGTCCCTCCCTGCCCAGCCCAGGGGTGGTCTGAACGATGATTTTTGGGGAGCTCTTGAAATTCAGACCTGGTTCTGAACTCCCAAAAGCCTGGATCAGAGATGTTGCGTGTGACACAACACAGACGTTTCCTTGACAGCTCTCTGGTTCTCGTAGGAATCGGTTGCCCTCACCTGAAACGTTACTCGCTAACTCCTTCTGGAGACGGACCACCTTGCATGGAGCCATGCAAAGCCCAGCAGCTCCACACCAGCCAGGCTGTACTCTGCTGGAGCTGGCTGCCTCCATGTCCCTGCTTGTTCGTGTAAGCCTTTGGCCTCCCATCGCGTTTCCCTTCACTCTGATTTTTTTTTTGATTCCTCCAGGCAACGCCGCCCTTCCTCCGGGGCTGCTGGCGCCTCTGGATTGCAGTGGGAGCACCTGTGTGGGCAGCTTTCCTGCCCGCGGGAGGAGGCTGCTTTGCCCACCTGGTGAGCTTGGAGGCAGGAGGGCTGGGAAAAGTACCTGGATGGGGAAAGCAGGGAAGGAACAAAGAATAATGCAAGTACAGTGCTGGTTCTTCACTATCCTGGCTGGACTGGGGCTTTGGGGCAGAGACCAGAGCTATTCGTGCATGTTTCTCTCGAGGATTAGGTGTGGCAAATCCTAATTTTTTATAGCATTATATGTTGCTTCCTGTTTTGGAAGAGAAGGGAGTCACTTATTTAATGCTAACAAAGTGAGCTGGAAAATAAGGCACATATGGGGTCAATTTAAAGGACTGTGTGAGGAGGAGGAGCCTGGCCTCCTGGCTGTTACCAGCACAGCTGCACGCAGCCAGACCCTGTGATGTGATCATCACCGCCCTGTCCGAGTCGGACAAAACAGGCTGCGCTGGGACTGGGTGGCACAAGCGGCCGCTTCTGACCGGTGGCTTTGTCGTCCGTCCCCCCCCCACCCCGCTGCTGCTGCATGCCCTGGGAGCTGGGGGAAGGCGGCATTGCCCTCGCCCGGGCTGGAAGCGGTCATGTCCAGCAGCTCCGTCCAGGCTTGCCCACATGGGTTTGGCTGCTTGTTCCCCAGATGTCTGGCTCTGGCTGGCAGCTCTGGTCTGCTCCAGCAGCTTAAGAAATGGAAGAAAGCAGGAGAAAAACATCCAGTGTACAGACACAGGGCAAAAACCAGATGTGACGGGGCTTCTCATCACAAGTGTGCTTCCTCGCTGGCAGAACAAGCTGGGGGAGATGGGGCCTGGCAAGGCAGCATGGGGGGCAGAGGAGAGCCCCAGCTCCTCAAGAGGTAGGCTGGGCATGCAGGTGTAGGGGGAGCAGAGGGTCAAAACCAGAGAAGGGGCGAGAGCTGTGTGTGGTCTCATTAGCTGCTGTGCCCGGCTGAGCCGTCGCACGTCCGAGGGAGATGAGGATGGAGAGGGATGCAGAGTCCAGCTGTGTGATGCATCCCTGGGTAAGGGACAACTGTGGGCGTGATCTTTACTCCCCTCTGCTCCTACAGCACATCCCAAATCCCAGAGCCGGCTGGCCTGACAGCTGTACAGAAGTACAGAAGCCCTCTGCGTGGTATACAGAGCTGCCTGCATGGCATCAGCTGGCACCAGGGTGTGCTGGTGGGTCTGCGCGTACACAAGGGCTGCCAGGAGAGGGGATGGCCGAACATGCCAGGAAAGCACGTCTGCTGCTTCAATACCGCTTCGGTGTGCCCAGCCCCGCGACAGAGGGGCCTTTGGTCCTGCTCTTCTTTAGTAGTCATTCAATAAATAACTCTAATGCCCATAGCTAAGCCTTTACACAGCCTCAGCTTGCATTTCCACTCTTACAGTAGCACGGTGGGCTCTCTAAAGGCAAGTGTGTATAAAACAGTCTTTCAAGCAAGATTTTTTGTAAGTGCTGGTGCAAAAGGGACGGTCTTGCAGCCTTCTCCTCTCCTCCCTGCCTCTAGCCTGCGTGGCAATGCGTCCTTCTGTTTTGCTGCCTTAAGATGGTGTCTTGAGGTCTCTAAGGTTGGGCTGAGGGCATCTGTCTACAAATGCTCTCAGTTGCCTTTGGTTTGGTGGCTGGGAAGATATTTGAGCTGTGGGGTAACTCTGCGCTCGGCTTTCTTTGCATCTCCAACGTGAGCTGGGTTTGGACGGAGCAGAGGCAGTCAAGCTATGCTGTCTTCACGGCAGCACAAGCAAACGAGGTGTGTCTGTGCTTGCTTTGCAAGCAGCCATCTGTGTTTGTGCGGGGGGAGCGTGCAGCGCGCTCAGTCTTTGAGCGCGCATGGTCCTGTGCACCCTTGTCCGTGCGACGGCGCGTGTGCTCATGCACGAGTGCAAAGGGAGAGCCTTGCACCCGGTCACTGTGTGCCAGGCCGGTGTGTGCGCATTGTGCTCGTGGCGGGAGGTACGTACGGCCCAGCGGCAGGTCACCCTCGCATGCTCAGCA
Organism: Steatornis caripensis; assembly: GCA_013398225.1. Lineage (NCBI taxonomy): Eukaryota > Metazoa > Chordata > Aves > Caprimulgiformes > Steatornithidae > Steatornis > Steatornis caripensis. The sequence goes on from VZSC01007360.1 coordinate 169,892, forward strand.
GGGCATGTGTCTGCATCCACGCCTGCCGTTTGTGGGGACTTCTGCCCTTGGGCGTGCTCTCATGGTGGGAGAGAAGGGGCTTGCATAAACTTGTGCCCGACTGGCTTGCTCCCTGCTGGCCCATCAACACGCTCGTTAGCCGCTGGGCTCAGCCTCTTTTGAAAGTCACCATAAAGTGGCAGCAGCTTTGGCATCTCCTCGCCCCTCGTAGTGCACAGCTGAAAGGACGGGTGGCATCTCAGAGGGGAGGGCCTGAAGGCCCTCCTGTTTGCTAGATGGGCAAGGACGGTCTCTTGTCCAGCAAGAGCAGCTTGGGCTGAGCAGAGATCCACAGGTCCTCTTCGTCCTTCTTCTTCTTCTTTTTCTTCTTGTTCTTCTCGGTGTGCAGCTGCCCGTTGCTGCTGGGGCCACCTTTCTTGCTGCTTTCTCCCCTCCGGCTGCAGAAGCAGCAGTGGCAGCAGATGAAAATGAACGCAATGAGGACGACAAAGGGCAGACCCATCAGCACGGCCAGGCAGACAGTGTTGAAGATGCCTTCCTCGTGCTTGGTACGGATGAGCTCCAAGATGGAATTAAAGAAAGAGCTGATCTTCTGCTCCATGGTGGCTGCTGGTGCTGCTCCCTCCTCTTGAAGGCCTTTTGGGATACGTTCAGCTCCTGTAAGAAGTCAGCGGGCTCCACAAGTGTATTTGGATGGTGCCTGCAGAGACAGGAAAACACATGGATCAGGTGCCTGCTCCCTCACCAATTTTCTCCGTGGAGCTGCCAGTGCAGCCAAAGCCTCAGTAGGGTGAGAGGTCTGCTGCCTCAGAGGGGTCCAGCACCGCAGGGGGCTGAGCCACGCTGCCGGCCACGTCCCTTTGGGTGTTCCCATCTGGGTTGTTCCCAGCAGTGGGGATGGGTGAGGAGGGCTTTGGGCATCCCTGCTTGTCTTGGCATCTGGCCGAGCACAAATCCTGCCCCACCCTGAACGTACATCTCAACCCTCAACTGGCAGCCACAGCTTGGAGCCTTTACAGCCCTTCATAGAGCTTATTTCATAGCAGAGGAGCTACTGTCTGCAGGAGGAGCTTTCCTGTCCAGGAAGGGACTTGCCTGGTCNCACAGAGGTCACCAAACTACGGGTTGTGCAGATGAAGCAGTTGGCAGGAGCAGTATCAGACTCTAATACCGTGTTTCACCCTCACTCTGCATTTTTACGTCAGTGTCTTTGCCAGCTTCTGGGATTCAAACCCTGCAGCCTCTTGAGGGAATGCCGAAATCCCCATGTGCACAGGAGGGGAAACTGAGGCGCGGTAAAAGGAAAACCCAACACTCGCACGTAACAAAAACTTAAGAGGTACAGCCTGAACTCCAGAGGTGTCCTGGAGGGGTTGCTCCACTTGTCTCCCGTGACCACCGACTCCTTGGCTCTCCCTCTGGCAGCTCTCACAGAGCCCGGGCGCCTCCAGGGAGGCTGGTTTCAGTTAAAGCCTACTTGTCTATAGCACTGTCATTCCTTGCTTTGAATTGCATTTATTGCTGTTGCAGCACCTGCTAAGGGATGCTGTCTTGTACAGAGCAGTTTTGGGATGCTCCAGTCTACCCAGGCGGGATGCCATTGTGCATCCTCCCGCCTTGCTTTGCAATGACACCCTACCTCCTAACAACGAGCGAAGCTGCCAACCTCACCCAAAAAAACCCCGCGAGTCCCACCCAACCCTAACCATAGCCCTCATGCTGCTGCCGAGGCGGGAGCTGGCGAGCAGCCCCTGAAAAGGCAGCTCGCAAGGGAGTCTCTGGGAACACTGTCCTGGGACCTACAAGGCTGTACGAGGTCTTGTTTCAGCAGCCAACCCTGGCTGCAGGCTTTCGACCCAAGAGCTGAATGCTTCAGCGTAGATGCTGAGCTCTCAATTTGGGACCTCACAATTGCTCCGATCCTATTTAAAAACAAGGGTTTATCCTCCCCACCCTCCGCAGAAACAGACTGACTGCTGTGAATTCATTTCGATCTACAGGCAAGCGTAGCTGAGCTGCCTGCAATTAGCTGGTGGTTTCTCTTTTAAATATACGCGTGGGAAACGTGATGAAAATGGACTTGGAAATTTCTGTGGGTGCCTTTCTGAAAAACTCTCATTTGAGATTTACCAAATGAAACGCAGCACTCTGGGAGGTGGTTTGGGCTTTGGCTAAATGAATACGTTTAATGTTTTATTGCCCATTACTTTGGTCCAGTCTGTCGCATCTTCCAGTGAGTTTCTGCTCACTTGAAGGAGAAGTGAAAAAAAATTAAATATATATATGGTGGGGGTTTTTTGGAGGTGGACAAGCAGGGTGGTGGGCATTGGAGTGGGGATGCCAGGCATGCACCCAGGAGGGAGGGATGGTGCTGCAGGAAGCAGGAGAGCTTTTCCCACCCCCATTCGGGTGCCAAGCAGCTTCCTGGCCTTGGGAAACTTGCTGATCGCTCGGGAACCCGGCTGCTCCCTGCATTGCCTCGTTCCCCTGCCCGGCAGAGGACAGTGGTATAACCGCCATCCCCACCTGAGAAATCATGGGCTACCGCGGAGGGCTCGGAGACTGAAATCCCATCCATCCCCTTCCTACCCCCTGCCAGGAGCTGATGGTGAGCATTATAGATCTTCTTTTGCTTGCAGGGGAGATGAGCAAGGGCCCTCTGAGTGCCGGTCTCTGCTGCCTCCTGCCCACAGGCATCACAAGCAAAGGGTAAGCGGGGGGGAAGGGGTGAGAGCCGCTTCTTAAAACTGCTCCCTGTCCCAGCCTTCATCCTCGCTGAGACCTTTTTTTAGGACAGCTGTAGTAAAGGTTAAAACGCAGCACAAATAAACAGAGCGGGTTTTCCTCGGCCTGAATCATCTGCGTGAAGCAGGTTTGCCATTCATCCATAAATACCCTGACAGCTCATTATCCAGGCAGGAACACTGGACGCCTGTGATACACTTCGCTCCAAAAAAGAAGGAAAAAAACCAACCCCAAAACAACAACCGCCTTAATTTCAGACAAAACAGGATGTACAGTTTTATTCCTGTGCAGAGCTGCTCTACATTTATTGCCTCTAAACTTCTGGGGAGGGCAGGAGGGCTAGAACTTCCTCTTAAACTTGTAATTAATTGTTTGGAGAGAAAAAAAAAATAAAAGAAAGCAAAACGACCAACAACAACAAAAAAAGCAGAGGCCTTTGAAATGTTTCCACTTTAAACTGGAGCTGAACGCGCTGCAGAGGCCCTGGCTGCTTCTTCCTGGGAAGTGCCCAGCCTGGGACGCGCAGCCGCCCTGGGCGAGCTCCGAGCAGCAGGGATGCGGCTAAGCATCCCTTGCAAAGGGAAGGCAGAAGTACCCGCCACCGCACCGCGCAAGCAGTGCTGAAATCCTGAGGCCACCTTTCAGCACGGCTACGCAGCTGGTTTTCAAATGCCTTTTCTTTTTTGGTGCGTGCATCGCCTTTTGTTTTGTAGATGAAGGGATGCCTGTGCGCTAAATAAAGGGGTTTTTCAGTTTAATATTAAAAAAAAAAAGGGGGGGAGGGGAAAGTAGAAAAACTGATGCCTTTTGAGTCACAACTGCAAGGGCAGAGGGGTTACCCAAGGCCACCCATTGCCAGCTGAAAGCCCGCGTGCGCAGCGAGGAGCTGCATTTAGGAACAATCCATGCTGCTGCTCAATGTGGTGTGACAGCGACATCTCCCCTTAGAGAGGGGACGAACAGGGAGAGCTGTGCCGGGGCCCACCATGGGTGTGAACCTGGTGCTCAAGCACCTGGGAGGTCAGCTGGTTTTTTTTTTTGGGATAAGATACGGGACCAAGAGATGGGGCCAAGGAGGCACTGGGAGACAGGGCAGTGTCTCAGGGAGGGCTGCTAAATGCCCTGCTAAATAAGCTCTTTGTTTTTGGGTAGCCGGTGCTGGCAGCGAGTCAGGGGAAAGCTGACATGATAACTCGCTCGGGAAATCCTGCGGCCAGCGATGGATGGCAGCTCAGCACGGCTGGGGTTTGNAGGAGGCACTGTGAGACAGGGCAGTGTCTCAGGGAGGGCTGCTAAATGCCCTGCTAAATAAGCTCTTTGTTTTTGGGTAGCCGGTGCTGGCAGCGAGTCAGGGGAAAGCTGACATGATAACTCGCTCGGGAAATCCTGCGGCCAGCGATGGATGGCAGCTCAGCACGGCTGGGGTTTGCGCAGCTTACGTAAGTTTTAATCGAAGTTGGGCATCCAACACGAGGTTCTTTAATCCACACTGGCTCCAAAGGGGCCGCTTTTCAAGGGTGGGGAGCATCTGCCACTCCTCTGGAGTTACGGGCGGCCGTGGGTGGAAAACAAGCTCCTTTTGAGGGCCAGCTTAGGATGGCACCACAAACCATCGGTGTGCATGGCTTGCCTGGCTGAGCTGGGGGGGAAAGTCTGCCAGCCTGAGCATGAGGAAATCAAAACAGAGGGGTTGCCCTGGCAGTGCTGGCTTGCCCACATCCTGCACGCTGCACAGCAACCACAGCAGCTGGGGATGGAGGTAGAGTTTGCAGAAAAGTTGCAGTTTGCTGGAAATAGGGGCAAAGGGCTGGAAACTGGTACGCAGGGTCACTGTGGCAAAGATGAGAGAGCTGGAGACATTTCAGGACCTGATTTTGCAAGTTAAGTCCTTTAGGCTCAACTCTCATCTCAACACAACAGTCTGTGTGAAGTTCTCTCCAGCCCAACAAAGCTCGAGCTGCTCCTCTCGGCTGACACGCAGCCCGGCTCAGGTGGGCACCCTAAGGTGCTCTTCCCTGCATCCACGTTGAGAGCAGGGACAGCTCCGGAGGGCAACCAACCTACAGCCCGTGACCTACAGGATTTGGCCCCCCCAGTACTTCTAGGTTATTTGAACCCCCCCATCCTCGGTGTCCAGCACCAACTCAGGGCTTGCAGAGGTGACATGAGAGCATCGGACCTGCAGCTATCCCCACTTCCTTAACGTGGATGAGACCTCAGGTCTGGTGAGACCTCACTTTATGCAGCTGATGCTAGGTGGTGCAAAGCAGTAATCACAATATGAAACTTGACCGTTTCCTTCTGTTACTGGCTTTGTATCAGCTTTGTACCCACTTTCCACTGGCGGTGATAGCAATGGGTCAGGCTAGGAGAGCCTAACTTTGCTCTCAGAGCCTGTGAACTCTCTGATACAACAGGCACGGACACAAGCTACGCACGCACACCCGAGTGACAACTATTTTCCCATTTGCACCTGCAGACTTAAAGGAAAACTGGATGAAACCCGACACGGGGGGTGAGCAGTTTCCTTAGCTGGGATTGCACGTTACTGTTTTGGAAACGGTGAGTAATAAGGGTTTTGCTGCCGGTTTCACCGAACTCACAGCAGGTTCCAGAGACCTTCCTCAAATGTTAAAAAACAAACACCAAAAGCCACCACCCAGCAAACAAAAACAACGAATGCTTCATCTTATTCCCACCGCCATCAAACCTTCCAGCCAGCAGCTGCGCGTAGATGCTTTCGTCCCCTAAAGGGAGCGATTTGGAAAACTACTGATATGAATGTTGGATAACAGGGTTAAAGTGAAACTATTTTGCAAGCTGCTGCCTGGAACCTGCTCCGCGCTCGCCATCTGCACAGGCGCAGCTGCCATCGGCCCCGGGATCGGCGCAGCTCCTGGCTCAAAACACCAGTTTTGCTTTTAGAAAAAGCACCGCTGCCACCGCTGACAGCACCGGGGCCTCCTCCGAGCCACCTCGGCCTCTGAACCATGGTAAGGGCAGCTCCCACCCAGCCCAGCCATGGCTGTCCCTGGGTGGGTTGCAGAGGGCTTTGGTTCCGGGAGGCTCAGGGGGCTGCAGATCCTCCCGGGCCCAGCCCAGGGGCGAAGGAACAGCGAAATTTGTTGGCGCAGCCTTACCTCCTTCCTACCCGAAGCCCCTGGTGCCGGGCAGGCCGCCTCCGGACCAGTGTCCCTCGAGAGCTGGCTGCTCTTCATCGCCAGCTCCTCAAGCGCCACCGTCCCCACGCGGCTCTGCCCTCATCCGCCCCGCACCCTGTGCCACGGTCCCACCGCCCAAGCCCCATGCCCAGAGCCAGCCCCGCCGCGGCAGGCAGCTGCCTGCAGATGATGCGGCCTTAAAAAAAATAAAAAAGAAGAAGAAGAAAAAAAGAGAGAAAAGCCCTGGGTCTGGAGGACACAAAAGCGGGGATGAAGCCCAGCCGGGCTGCTGGGAGCGGTTCGGCAGGAGAGCTTTTCCCACCCCCACTCGGGTGCCAAGCAGCTTCCTGGCCTTGGGAAACTTGCTGATCGCTCGGGAACCCGGCTGCTCCCTGCATTGCCTCGTTCCCCTGCCCGGCAGAGGACAGTGGTATAACCGCCATCCCCACCTGAGAAATCATGGGCTACCGCGGAGGGCTCGGAGACTGAAATCCCATCCATCCCCTTCCTACCCCCTGCCAGGAGCTGATGGTGAGCATTATAGATCTGCTTTTGCTTGCAGGGGAGATGAGCAAGGGCCCTCTGAGTGCCGGTCTCTGCTGCCTCCTGCCCACAGGCATCACAAGCAAAGGGTAAGCGGGGGGGAAGGGGTGAGAGCCGCTTCTTAAAACTGCTCCCTGTCCCAGCCTTCATCCTCGCTGAGACCTTTTTTTAGGACAGCTGTAGTAAAGGTTAAAACGCAGCACAAATAAACAGAGCGGGTTTTCCTCGGCCTGAATCATCTGCGTGAAGCAGGTTTGCCATTCATCCATAAATACCCTGACAGCTCATTATCCAGGCAGGAACACTGGACGCCTGTGATACACTTCGCTCCAAAAAAGAAGGAAAAAAACCAACCCCAAAACAACAACCGCCTTAATTTCAGACAAAACAGGATGTACAGTTTTATTCCTGTGCAGAGCTGCTCTACATTTATTGCCTCTAAACTTCTGGGGAGGGCAGGAGGGCTAGAACTTCCTCTTAAACTTGTAATTAATTGTTTGGAGAGAAAAAAAAAATAAAAGAAAGCAAAACGACCAACAACAACAAAAAAAGCAGAGGCCTTTGAAATGTTTCCACTTTAAACTGGAGCTGAACGCGCTGCAGAGGCCCTGGCTGCTTCTTCCTGGGAAGTGCCCAGCCTGGGACGCGCAGCCGCCCTGGGCGAGCTCCGAGCAGCAGGGATGCGGCTAAGCATCCCTTGCAAAGGGAAGGCAGAAGTACCCGCCACCGCACCGCGCAAGCAGTGCTGAAATCCTGAGGCCACCTTTCAGCACGGCTACGCAGCTGGTTTTCAAATGCCTTTTCTTTTTTGGTGCGTGCATCGCCTTTTGTTTTGTAGATGAAGGGATGCCTGTGCGCTAAATAAAGGGGTTTTTCAGTTTAATATTAAAAAAAAAAAGGGGGGGAGGGGAAAGTAGAAAAACTGATGCCTTTTGAGTCACAACTGCAAGGGCAGAGGGGTTACCCAAGGCCACCCATTGCCAGCTGAAAGCCCGCGTGCGCAGCGAGGAGCTGCATTTAGGAACAATCCATGCTGCTGCTCAATGTGGTGTGACAGCGACATCTCCCCTTAGAGAGGGGACGAACAGGGAGAGCTGTGCCGGGGCCCACCATGGGTGTGAACCTGGTGCTCAAGCACCTGGGAGGTCAGCTGGTTTTTTTTTTTGGGATAAGATACGGGACCAAGAGATGGGGCCAAGGAGGCACTGGGAGACAGGGCAGTGTCTCAGGGAGGGCTGCTAAATGCCCTGCTAAATAAGCTCTTTGTTTTTGGGTAGCCGGTGCTGGCAGCGAGTCAGGGGAAAGCTGACATGATAACTCGCTCGGGAAATCCTGCGGCCAGCGATGGATGGCAGCTCAGCACGGCTGGGGTTTGCGCAGCTTACGTAAGTTTTAATCGAAGTTGGGCATCCAACACGAGGTTCTTTAATCCACGCTGGCTCCAAAGGGGCCGCTTTTCAAGGGTGGGGAGCATCTGCCACTCCTCTGGAGTTACGGGCGGCCGTGGGTGGAAAACAAGCTCCTTTTGAGGGCCAGCTTAGGATGGCACCACAAACCATCGGTGTGCATGGCTGGCCTGGCTGAGCTGGGGGGGAAAGTCTGCCAGCCTGAGCATGAGGAAATCAAAACAGAGGGGTTGCCCTGGCAGTGCTGGCTTGCCCACATCCTGCACGCTGCACAGCAACCACAGCAGCTGGGGATGGAGGTAGAGTTTGCAGAAAAGTTGCAGTTTGCTGGAAATAGGGGCAAAGGGCTGGAAACTGGTACGCAGGGTCACTGTGGCAAAGATGAGAGAGCTGGAGACATTTCAGGACCTGATTTTGCAAGTTAAGTCCTTTAGGCTCAACTCTCAGCTCAACACAACAGTCTGTGTGAAGTTCTCTCCAGCCCAACAAAGCTCGAGCTGCTCCTCTCGGCTGACACGCAGCCCGGCTCAGGTGGGCACCCTAAGGTGCTCTTCCCTGCATCCACGTTGAGAGCAGGGACAGCTCCGGAGGGCAACCAACCTACAGNCCCTCGGCCCGTCCTGCCGCCCGCCCCGGCGGAGCCTCCCGGCGCCCCGAGGAAACGGGCCGCCCCGGCCCGCCTGCCCCCGCCCCCGGGCCGGCCCCGCCGCCCGCCCTGCCCTGCCCTGCCCTGCCCCACCTGGGGCTGCCCGCGGCGCCCCGGGCCCCGCTCGCAGCCCCAGAACTGTGCGGGGGGGCGGGGGACGACCCCGGTGCTGCGGGCGCTGCCGGCCCCCGGCGTTCGGGGCGGCCTGGGAGAGTTGGAGTTGTTCAGTGAAGGAAGGCGGCGTGGCGTGGGGGGGAAGGTACGAAACCAGGCCTGAAATGGGCCAAAAGTTGCTGGGAAGAAGGAGAGAACAAAGTGTTTTCCCTCGCTGGGAGGGAGGCCCGCGCTTCGGGGCAGCAGAGATTTCCCCAGAACCTTTTTTTTGGGGGGGCTGCGGTGGGGTTTTGCGGGGACGGCGATCCTGGTGCTGCTGTTAGGAGGCTTCGAAGGACAGGGCAGACCTCCAGCTCCCGAAACGCAGTGCCAGGAGTGCCAGCCTGCACGCCGTCCCCCTGTGCTGCCCGGGTGCCCGGGCTCTGTCCCTGTAAGGGAGCCGCTGCAGCCGAGCACGAGGTGACGGAGCGTCCCCCCACGAAGGGACCAGGCGTCCCCACGGGAAGGGACTGAGCATCCCTACGGGAGGGGGACGCCCCAGGAGGGCTGCTGTCCTCCGCGCGCAGCACCCGGCAGCGCTACGGGAGCTATGCACCTATGGAGATAATAAATGATGTTTCGAGCCGAGGAAGGCGCTCCAGGTCGTGCATGCGGTTTGATATGTTCAAATTTTGATTTCACTTCAATTTGATTGCTACCACCAATTTTAATTTGCTGCTTTCTCTCCATCTTACTTCTTTTTTATCTCCGTATGAGGGATATCCAGGAATCGCTGGATCCCAATCGCTTTTCCGTCTGGGGCTGAGCGGTCTCTGCACAGCGTTGCGACGTCGACAGCCAGGCAAGCTGCAACTAGAAAAAATGTTTTGCTGGAATTTTCCCAGCCAGCTTGAATCTTTTTGGATTGCAAAACCGGTGTGCTTGCACTCCTCAGTGCTCTGGAGCCAGTGGCTTTGCTTTTGCTCTTTGGCCTTGGTGCTAACGCATTGGGCTGGGGTGGCCGGGGCTGCCTGCCCCTTCGAGGCTGTGGAAAACAGCCCTGTGCTCTCAGTGCCGTGGCCTGGCAGTGCCAGGAGCAGGGCTGCAGCACGAACATGAGAAAAGTGGGGCAGAGAGGAAGGGTGGAGGGATGGAGGCAAGCTGCCTGCCAGCCCCCGCTGCCTCCGCTGCCCTCCCTCCTGCTGACTTCATCCTAGCACTGGGGCCCCTGCAGTGAGAGACCCCAAGAAACGCATTTTTTTATGCCAAGGGTCTCCTAGTAGCCTTCCGAAAGGTGTGTGCTCCGGGAAGGACCAAACCCTTTTTACCTAAAGATTTGCTGCTTGTTAACACCATGAAATTTTTGCTTGGTTTTATGCTACAGGATGGAGATCTCTGGCCTTTGCACCACGTTCCTGGCTCACCCCTTCCCAGCTCACCCGTTCCCAGCTCACCCCACTCGCTGGGCTGCAGCAGTCCCCTCGTTTGTGGGTACCGAATCCCCGTCGTCACCTTACGAAAATGCCCTTCCTGGGGCATGCAGAGAAGCTGCCTGGGCGCTGGCGGTCACCCGGGGGACACCCCACCACTCCAAAGCACCAGATGGTGTAACGTCACCTTTGAAACCACCCTAACAGGTCTGCCTGGAAATATTATTAGAGGTCTCCAAGGGCAAGCATGGCTGGAGGCGTGGGGCTGGGGGTGCCCGGCCCCGGCGTTGAAGGGGGTGAAGGTTCTGCCCATCCTTGGCAGTGCTGCCGTGGCGGCGACTGGGAGATTTGCTTTGTTCCTGGGCAAACAGCCCTGCTGGGGCTCGGCGCTTTTTTTGTCTCTAATTTAATTTGGCAGAGGCCTCGCCGAGGGAGGAGTCTGCGCACCTTTCCTGGCTTTTTGGGGGCCCCTCTGAGCATGGTGCTTTGGCTCTCGCTTGGCTTTGTACAGGAGCGTTGCTGCACCGCTTTGACGACGCGGTGGAGCTGGTGGTCACCGATAATGCTGACCTCAGCATTTCAACTTGTGCTGCTGCCTGTAGAGAGTCTCGATGCCATCGAGTGTAGCAACACCATTAAACCAAGCTGGGAAACATCGGATGGACTTCCAAGAAACTTAGAATTAACACAAGAGTATACAAACACAATCAGTCAGACCGACGTCCTCTTCCCCATAGTGGTCCACAGGAGATGCTTTGAAAAAATATAAATGCCATTTGATGCTTAACCCTGCGGATGTCTCCTGCAGCGAGGAGTTCCATGGCTCCCTCACACGTGGAGCAGACAAAAAGTACATTTTGGGGGGGCTTTGAACCTGCCACCTCCTAGTTTTGTTTGGCATCCAGCATATCTGGGCTCCAAGGCATTGCGCTTTGTTTTTCAGAAACTTTAATGGGTGAGAGGAAGCTGACTCAGCCGGCCATGAATCACTGCTGCTCCAGATTACGCCTCTCTCTGCTTGCTGGTGCCCCTCAAGGTGTGGAATTGATTAAGCCCGGACGAGGCAAGCTCCTGTTACATCGCGGGATCTTGGTCTGAGCCCAGGCCTGGGGCAGCTGGAAATCAAATCCCACCTCCAGCCCCTGTTTTCCAACCATCTTTCCCAAACTCCTTATTTTCCTGTGAGATCAAAGCCTTTCCCATGCTGAAAAGCGCCCCCGGTAACTTCAGTTTCCTCCAAGGTCCCCTCAACCGCTAATTTTATTTGGAAAACACTACTAATTTTACACTGAAAATAGAAACGCTCTAGTTTCCCCTTCTTTTACGGGATTCAGCTGACTTTCTTACCAGTTTGCCCCATTACACCGCTGTTTTCGCTCCTGCCTTGATAACACCCAGCTGGTACCCAGGACCCGTATATTTGGGTTTTCCTCGGTGTGGTGGGCTGGGAGGAGATGTGAAGTGAGTGCAGACACGAGGCTGCTTTTCTCTCTGGCTGCTTGCTCTGCTCTCCGGTTGTGATTTCTGTTTGCAGACGCTGTCTCGGCTTAAAGTAAGCAATGGAAAACTCTGCTCCCGGAGGAACATTCCTCTCATTTTTCCCCCATGCTTCTGCTTTTTCCCCTCCCTCTTCCCCCCTCCCCCCAAAACCCCTGCAGTTTAAACACCAAAAATAAAGCACACCCGGTTGCGGGCTGGATAAAAATAGCAGCAGCCCTTGGTATTTGCTTTAAGAGCAGCAATAGGCTTTCCGGCTTTGGAGGAGAAGGGGAGAGGCGGGATGGGATGGTGACCCTTGGCGAGGTGGAGGGTAAACACTGAGGTGGTGGGTTTGGGACTGGCAGGCTCCACGGCAGATGCTCTCTCCGCTCCTCTCCCTCGGTTGGTGCCTGCCCGGTTCTGTCCCCTCTGGGAAGTGGGGAGCCCTGCGGTGGGTTGGGCTCAGGTGTCCCAGTCCCACCTTGGTGCCGATCTGCTGGTTTGAGGCTGCTCTTAAGTTCCTGGGGCTTGGTCCCACGTGGACAGCGATGGGGGAAAGGCTGCTTTTAGGGGAAGTGTCCCAAAACTGGTGAGGTTTTTTTTGGGGGGTACCCATCACCTGGGAGGCTTTGGGTGCAGCTGGGCTTGCTGAGGTGGGTCTGGGTCTGCTGGAGCATCCCTCCCTGGAGCTTAGGGGAAAGAAGGGGCTGGGGTGGGGAGCAAGGTGGGGTCCTTGGGTCCATCGAGTCCCGCTCAGGGCTTGCCTTGAGCAAAGACGGGGCACGAGGACCTGAGTGTGTTTGGGGAGGAGGGAAGGTGTGTGTCCCTGCACCCGATGGGGCGAGAGCAAGCAAGAGGCAGCGGCTTGGGGTGCGTTTTGGTGTGTGCCGTGGGGTTTGGGAGGAAAGCAGTAGGGCTTTTTGTTGGTTTAGAGCTGATGATTGTTTTGCATGCGTGAGCCTTCAGGAACTCCTTCCTGAGGAAATCCTACGGGCAGCGCTGGCGGTGCGCAGGGGGGAAAGGAGACACGCTGGGGCCGGGCAAGTCCCGGCAGCGTGACGTGGTGCCTTGCCATTTAGGAACAGCTCAGGGATTAGTTACGTGAAGGCCAGGCGGCGAAAAACTTGTTGGTGAATGGGGGTGCCCCTTCCCTCGGTGTGGAACGGGCGTCACCGGCATTGTCTTGCTGGCTGGATTTGTGGGAAGCGTGAACCAAAGGCAGAGGAGCAAGTGATGCTCGGGCACGGCCCTGGTACCCCCCAGGACTGGCGTGTGCCCCCAGCAGTGGGAAGCGGCAGCTTGTGCCTCCTCCCAGAGCAGCCGCTCCCGGGGTTTCCCGCACTGGGTGGGTGTTGGATCTGATCTGCCAAGGTTGCTTTTTAGGTGAAAAACCAGTTGTGCCGGCTGTCCCCTCCGGCGCAGTCCTTCCTTCGGCTCAGCCCCACAATGCTGAGGAGCAATCGGCGTCTGTCCCTTGGTGCCAGCTTCCCCCTGAGCCCAGCCCAGGTGGGCAGGGAGATCTGATCCCATTTCTTTAAATCATAAGCAGCTGCCAAATTATTATTTTTCATGTTTTGATTATCCCTTCCCTTCCGTAAGCCGCTTCCATGGACGAAGCTGTTCCCGGAGATCTCTGGTGAGCTGATGTCCCTTGGTTCGGGACCACGTGAGGATTTTGGCTGGTGGCACCAGAGTGGTTGGCGAAGGTGTGCCCTTGTGCTGCGATGTCTTGTGCTGCCCTTGGGGCTTAGCTCCTGCCTGGGGATGGGGATGATTTGACCCTTGCTCTTCACGGTTCAGAGTCTTCCTCCTCCTCATCTTATTTGCTAACGGGGCTTGGCGAGGAGGATGCAGCTGGGTGCTGGGGCTCGCGCGGGGCGACTCGATGGGGGCTCGCCCACCCCCAGGGAGGGAACCGAGAGTGAAATGCAAATTGTGGTGGGCGAAAGAGGAAAAACACCCCAAAAGCTTTTCTCCTAGGGGTGTTTTGCCTCTTTCTGCCCCCCCTGCAAGGGAGAGCTGGTTCCTTTATTTGAGGGGCAGACTCGCCCTCGGGCAGGGTGGAAAGGTGGCCTTGGGTTGCGGGTGAGGAACTGATACAAGACAGCGAACGGGCAGATGCTGGCTGCTTTCGGCATGACTCGAGTGCAGCAGGGGACGCGGGATTGGGAGGAGGGCCAGAGCCTGTCCCAGGAGCAGGGGGGGCGCTGGCTGCTGGTGCTGCTCCTCCAGTCCTCTCCCCTTGCTGCTCCTCTCCTGGCTGCCCGTTTCTAATGCCTTCTCCTGAAATTCTTAGAAGGAGGGTTTCTCACTTCATCTCCTCCTTCTCTCACTTTTCGAGAGGATTTTTCTTGTAAACATTTGCAGAGTTACTTCCTTCAAACCCCTCTTTAGTTGCGATGTCACCAAACACAGGGGACAGCGCAGGGACAAGGGACTGCTGTGGCGAACAGAGGCGGCTTGTGTTCCCATCAGCATCCCGGTGTGCTCCGCTCTGCCGTCCCACAGCTGCGCCGGGCCCCGGTGCGGGCAGAGGAGTAACACTGGGGAGATAACCTGGGTGGGAGCAAGAGGATTAGCCATGCTGCTGGGAATACGTGTGCTTATACATTGCGTGGTGCATGCTACAGGGGGGCTGCACCCCTCCGACGTCCCTACCGACAACAGAAAGCAATCCAAAATACGAGGAGGGAGAGAAGTGCTGCTGTGAGGAAGTCCCCAGTCCCAGTTAGGATCTTGCCTCAAATATAATGTACATAATGTGGTTTTTTTTGTGGGGAAAATTGCTGAAATAAGTTGGAAGCAGAAAAATCGCTGCGTGTTGAGGCCGTGGCTGTAAGCACAGGGAAGGGGGAATAAGGCTGTGTGCTGCTGTTCACAGCACTCCTCATGCCAGGGAGAGGCGANCCAGTCCCAGTTAGGATCTTGCCTCAAATATAATGTACATAATGTG